>WAAF01006005.1:69720-329875 GCA_013400475.1 Tricholaema leucomelas
TTCTCACCAAAACATGCTAGCTAGGCTCAAACTAGCACACATGCTCACTGCAAGGTGGTTGGACTAGATGACCTTCAGAGGTCCCTTCCAACCCAGGCAATGATTCTGTGATTCTATTCAATATTCAATATTTATTTCTATATTCAATATTTTAAAGAAAAAGAAGTATTTGAAAATAAAATAATCCAGGAAACGTTATTTTTTAAAAAAAAAGACAATTTGTTATTTATCAATATAAGAAAATGTATTTTTCTCATAAACAACCTCCTCTCTCAGTAAGCAAGGCACAGCCTTTGCTAGTAATAATGTCAACAGGACAGGTTTTGTTCAATCAGGAAAACCCCCTCAAGCTCATGAGTTGATGTCTCATTTTTTAAATGTCTTTTGGAAAAAATAACCACAGGAAAAGCCAAACAGTCTGTGATTTTCAGAAAAGTGGTAAAGAAGTCTGATTTTAAAAAATTATTTGTTGTAAATAGATTGATGATGCTGAAACTCCTTCAGCTGCTGTAGTTTCAGTTGGGCAGTATGCCTTTAAAACATGACCAACAACATCAGGATTTACTCCAAAGGATAAAGCACATAATAATACAATGAGTCTTCAGTTCTGTTTCCCGTGCCAGAGCAAGGCTTCTTCCACCTCCAGTGGTTCCATAGCCATGCAGAAATATCTTCTGTCTCCTCACCGTTCCCAGGAGTGCATTACAGTCATTCCAGGTATTCTGCCTGCTCTTTTCATAAAGGGTTAAACTCCTGCCTTCTAAGAAACATGAACATGTCTCAATCCCACAGGCAGATACTCCTCTGCTGGATGTTATTCTAGGTAGCTTTATCAACTACAAATAGAGATAACCACCTGCAATAATTCTTTTAACATTATTTAAACAGTTTGGCTCTTTCAAATGTCGGCCATTGTAACTGCTCTTCAGTTCTGGTATCAAGAATACACAGACCTTAAAAAATTACATAATGAGAATTAACTATGTAAATACAAACATATGGCTGGAGATGTTTTTCTCAAGTGATAGCAGTTTTGTTTGCTTAGCCATTATAGTTGAGTGGGTATGGAATAACTAGCAAAACAGGCTGAAAACCAGTCTGTCCTGAGGGTATGCATTTACTTGTTCACTCTGTCATCTCTTTCTGACAAGAGAAATCCAAATTCACAAGCTGTGTTAATGCTGACATTTAAGACTCCACCTGACCTTGTGTGTTCATGAAAGAACAGTAGCAGTTTCTGTACAGTGCATCACAGAATGGTTTGGGCTGGAACGGACTTCCAAAGGTCATCTCGTCCAGCCCCCCTGCAGGAGCATCTGCAACTGGATCAACTTAACATCAGACAAGAAATTATTGAGAGGGGAACTGTATTTATTTGGTTTGCCCAACTTTATTCCTTCCCAGTGTTCAGCAAGTAGAGGAAAACAGTAAGAAGAAAACAGACAAGGTTTCATTAGAAATTTAACAGTTAAGTGGGTGAAGACAAAGTTTAACTTCCAAGTTTCTCTCGAACTTGTCAGGCAGACATTCTCTTTAAGTTCTCTTGAACTTGTCACAACTCTGAGCTCTCCTAAGCTTTAACATATAGAGGAAAATACCAGAGGAATCAAAGTTGAACATTTCCTGCACAACCGGGAGAAGAGGAACCAAGACATTTTATTACAGAAACTTAGTTTATGTGCTGTGCTGATTCAGACCTGACTTACAGTGACTGCAATGCTGTGTTAACTGTTATGTACTTAGGATGCTTCATTTGCCTCAATGCCTTAAAAAAAAACCAGTAAATCTCAGTGAGACCTGGCACTATTCAGTTGATAGTTAAAATAGTTAAGGCTGTCAGGCCTACTTCTTTGTCAGAAGTGACTGCTATTTCATGTGGAGCTGCTGCCAGAGTACAGTGGAGAGCCACTGGGACTGGAGCATCTATCTTATGAGGAAAGGCTGAGAGCCACTGGGACTGGAGCATCTATCTTATGAGGAAAGGCTGAGAGCTGGGGCCATGCAGCTTGGAGGCTGAGTGGGATCAGCATCTAAAGGATGAGTGCCAAGACCTTGGAGCCAGACTTTTCTCAGTGGTGTTCAGTGACAAAACAAGGAGCAGTGGACACAACCTGGAACACAGGAGCTTCCGCCTACAGATAAGGAAAAATGTTTTCATTCCGAGGGTGTCAGAGCACTGGAACAGGCTGCCCAGAGAGGCTGCTGTGGAGTCTGACTCTGGAAGCATTCCAAACCTGCCCGTCTTCCTGTGAGATTTACTCTGGAAGACCCTGCTCTAAGACGGGGCTTAGAGAAGATGATCCTCAAAGGTCCCTTCCAACGCTGCGGTTCTGTGAGGCCCACCATTTTGAGGCGAGCTGCTACACCCATTTTCGTACAGGCGCGGCCCCGCAGCACTGCCCAGGCTTCCCGCCGAGCTTCCGTGGAGCGGTTAACAGCGGTTACAGCCCCGTTACAGGAAAACCAGCCGTTGGTGCCTGCAGAGAACGGAGGGCAGGAGAAAAAGGCGACGCGACCGGAGACCCATCCATGACCAAAGCTCAGGGAACAGCACTGCCACCGACGCCCCCTCACCGGGACGCGCCACCGCGACAGCCCCGCCCGTCGCGGCTGTGACGGCAGCACCGTGCGCCGGGGTGCGGGAGTTGGCGCGAAGGTGGGGGTGCGGGAGGCATGGAGCTGGAGGCGTCCCGCTAGCCAGATAAACCGCTGCCGGCAGCATGGTGAGCGCCCTGCGGGGCTGCGGGTGGTCCCCGCACTCCGTGCTATCCCCTGGGAAGGGGATGAAGGGGGTGGAGGGAGTGTTGCGCAGCGTTTCACTGGCGACAAGGCCGGATGGCGTTTTCCCCCGCTCGCGATATGGGGGTCGTTGGATTCGGTTTCAGTTGAACCGAGCCAGCATCCCCTTGCCTGAATACGACTTCTGCGTTGTGGCGGAGCGGCAGAGCCCTGCCTAGGCGGGAGCGGCCGTGAGCTGCGGAGGAGAGGCCGCCCGCCCGCAGCGCCCGCGCTTTTCCCGCCTCTCCCGCCCTGAGCGGCCGAGGCCTGGCTTGTCCCGCATGAAGGAAAATAAACCCCATGCCGAGGAAGTGTCCCCAGATTGTGCCCTTGCCTTTAGGGGAAAGCATCTGGGCCTCTCCTGTTTCCCCCGGTGGGGAATTGGGTGTGGATCGCGGCTTTTCCCTGGGGGTGTAAAGCGGACGAGCTTATACCTAACCGCAGTCTGACGAAGTTGTAACTCTTCGTTTGATTTCAGTAAGAGCCAACACGAGGGTGCTGCTCTTGTCGAGTTGGGAGAGTGTGCAGTATTTGCAGAAAAACAAAGTGTGGGAGGAAGAACTTGGAAGTCTGGAAGGAGACACTTGTGTAGAGAATAAGGGGTGCAACCCTCAGTGGAATGTAGAGAGTTTGCAAATGTAAATCTGTTCGTGCTTGTGTGTGTGCTTTCCAAACGACTGCTCACTTGCGCAGCCATTATAGGATCACCCTCTTCACCTCTGGCTCCAGTAAACTGCCACCTCCACAGGTGGAGTCTTGGCGCAGGTGTTTTACTGGCTTAACTACCAATGCTGTTCGAAGCCAGTCAGGTGCAACTTGGTTTTGGACCCTCCATAGAGTTTAAAATTGTTTATGCTTTCCACCTGATGCTCATCAGTGATGGGGGATGAAGTCTAGGACTTCAACACTACTGACAGATCTGCCTGCAGTAAGAATTCTGAAGCAATTAAACTGGGATGTTTTCATAGTTTAAGAGTGGCTGACGGCTGTAAATTTTTGTGTGAGGACAGCTCTGTCTCTGCTCTCCCCCTCCCATAACCTCTTTAGAAAGCTAGTCGTGCTGATGGATTTGCTTCCTTCTCTCCCACATTCCCTTATGTAGCTTCTTTTATATAGCTTTTTTCACCTTCCCTTTATATAGCTTTCTGAATAGCACACATCTCACACTGGTATTTTCCTAGAAGAGAGGAAGACAGCCATCATTCCCTTTGACTGCTGAAGAGAGGAAGCTGTGTGACCATCTTTGCTGCAGCTGTGGAGACAGAGGCAAAAATACAGTTACATTAGTAACTATGTAGCCTGTTCTGTGCAATAATGGGTCAAGTGTATTGGGATTTAATATAATACTCTTGTAAACAGACTTTTTTTAACGTAGCCCCTGTTGAGTAGCTTCTGCAGCATCTCCTCAGCTGTGCTGAACTGATATGCATAGAGTTACACAATTAATTCATTTGTCCCAGAAGGGATTTATTGTTTTTACCTAGATTAGTAACCTGACCCAGTTCCCAGGCAGAGAGCTATACTAGTACAACTGAGGGAACGATTAGCTGAGAGCAGGGGCTATTTGAGTTTCCTCCATCTGAAACACTCACATGGCCAAAGCTGCATCAGCTGCTGTGTATTTAGACTCTAATAGTGCTCAGAAATTACTGTGAGTACCTGTCCTGCAGTTACCTGTTATTAAACATGAATTAAGCCCAAGCAAATATCACAGATTGCAATTACGTGATACTATAAATTGATTGTGGTTAGTGCAGTTTTTCTGGACACACCAGGTGTCAGAGCTGATGTTTGCCCCAAATGTGCACTGAAGTAGGCACATTATAAATAAATAAAGCTATTTTGATGCAGAGCCCTCATATAGGCACACTCCAGAATACCTGAAATAAAGTATATTACTTTTTGTTGCAGTCAGTTTTCTGTCTCATATTTTGAGGTGCAAACTGAGTAACATGAGATGTTATTTTGAAAAATATTCTACCTTACTGGACACTGAGTCTTCTTAAAACACTGACATATGGTTAGGTTGAGATGGTTCTATCATCAGAGAGTTGAAATAGTTGATCTTTGGTTTACAGTGCTTTTGAAATGCAGGAAAAAATACACATGGAGTGTTCATGATTTTTACAACTGACTTTTTTTGAGATTGGTATTTACTAAAGAGGAGGAGGCTCTGAGGAGACCTTATTGTGGCCTTCCAATACTTGAAGGGGTCCTACAAGAAAGCTGGTGAGACACTTCAGAATGTCAGGTAGTGACAGGACTAGGGGGAATGAATCCAAGCTAGAGAAGGGCAGATTTAGATTAGATGTTGGAAAAAAGTTCTTCACCGTAAGGGTGGTGAGATACTGGAACAGGTTGCCTATAGAGGTGGTGGAAGCCCCATCCCTGGATGTTTTAAAGGCCAGGCTGGATGTGGCTCTGAGCAACTTGATCTAGTGGTGGGTGTTCCTGCCCATTGCAGGGGTTTGGAGCTAGATGATCCTTAAGGTCCTTCCCAACCCTGACAGATCTGTGATTCTGGAAAGTCTTAAAAGTCACCCTGACAAACTCAATCTTTGAACTACCTAACAAATAGGTTTACCTCTTCAGAGATAAGTGATCCTGTCTGGGATCTAAGCTTATATGCTGCTTTATAGTCTTCAGACTTGGTGAATGGCAATCACTCTGGTAGACACTGCTTCATTTCTGGAATTCGTTGTGCAACGAATTAAGGATTTATGTGTGTCCCTGCCCATGGCAGGGGGGGTTGGAGCTAGATGATCCTCAAGATTCCTTACAACCCTGACAGTTCTCTGATTCTATAATGATCGTGGGGTCAAGTCCTTGAATCTACTTGGACGCATTCTGATTAGATGCTTTCTTCAAAGCTGTTAGCTCTAGGTGTTGCCAAAGTTTCCAAGCTTATATAGTGTTGCATCTATATTGTAGGAGTACATATAAAATAACAGTGTTGAAAATTTATGCCTCAGTGCCTAAATTCTGTAGATAGAAAGATGTGAAGCCTCATTGAGGAGGAAAGTTTACCATTGTCTGTTTGCTGAATCCATGTTATTATACACAGGTAAAACACAGAGCCTATAATTTTTTATAGGAAATAAGTCTCATTCAGTTAAGCTACATATAGTAAATAGAGTTCTACCCATCCATATCGTGTGTATGCTTTCACATTACAGATTCCATTTAATTTTAAGCTTTATAATCTCTGATAATCCAAACCCAACCCACCAGTGAGCTGACTGCTAAGAGAAAAGGAGACTGAAACACCCCTTTTCAGTCAGACTTTTGTAGAGGTTTCTTAAGCATTTACTACTTCATTTGCAGACCTTTTAGTAGTCAAAATCTATGCAGATGAACTTTATAGAGCTATCAGCTGGGTAGCAGCTAGCCCTGAGCTCCACCCTTTGCTTGCTGTATATTTAGGCCATAAGAAGGTATTTGTTACTTCTAAAATGGCTGCTACCCCTGGAGGTAGTGATATCAATCAGGTACATGTAATCTCCATTTCTCTGTAATGAAATACTGTTTTCAAGAGAAGTCATGTTTGGGTGAACAATAATGCTTTAAAAAATAATGATGTGCTCTGTATTTTTATGTATTCAGAAAGCATTTTATGATTGTGCTATGTGGAGTCAGATACTAAAATAAGGTTGCAATCCAGATCTTTTGGAGCTCTTTGTATTAAATTCTTTCTCTTTGTTTAGATATTAACTTTTTTATTGGCTGATCACTTTTTTTCTTAGTCAGATGAGGGTTACTTTCTTAAATTTATAAAGAAATGGTGGGTGCAGTATGCCCCACTACTTCTCTGCTTTTTAGCTCTTGGTGCATTTAAAAAATCTCTTGAAATATTTCTTTTTTGATCTATTTCTATTGGAAACCACTTCATACCTGAAGTGATAATTCTGTCTATAAAAATACATTGGGATGGGTTTATGATGCTTAATTGGAAAACAAATAAAGGAAACATCTATCTTAAGCTACTATTTCATTGCTAATGGAGGTTTATTTTGTGATGTGCATTGGTGAAGTTGTCCCACTATGGGAGCAATAAGCTTTTGTCGTGCTTCAAAGACAGGAGAAAGGTGGTGAGGTTTTTGAGCAGCTGTGTTTAATTAGCTGACCTTCTCTTAATTGTAAAAAAACAAAGATTAAATATAATAATGGAGCTATTGTGAAAGTAATTTAAGTGTGGTGTTATTGAAAAGTCTGTATTTTAAAATGGATGACTCTCTCTTCTCTCTTGCTTAGGATATCCGGAGATTCTTTGGGGTTGTACCTGCTGGAAAACGACAAGAATGTGAGCCTGTGAAAAAGAATGAGAAAGTTAAAAATGGTGAAGAACCTTCCAATGGGAAGAAAAGGGGAAAGGAAAGTAAGGTTAGTCTTGCCTTTCTTATTTGTGAAGTGCATGATTGCCCTGATTTAGGGTTGTTTGGCTCTCTGGTATTCTTTTAAAGTCATAGTTCTTATGTACTCAAACCGCAGACTGTATCTTAGCTATTTTGATAGGCATGGGAGTAAACTGTTAATTAATATTTTAGCAGCAAAACTTTCTGGGTGGTGAGGAAAACTGCTGATTGAAAAAATATTTAGATTGCAGGGCAAATTAGAGGTAGGTAAAGTAGTTGTTACTGGATGCTAATGTAGTCTGATGTGTTTGAAGTTATTCTAGCTATAGCCAATGGTTCTCTTAAGTATCTCTGCTTACTTAATTGCTAACTAAGCTTGAGGTTTACAGTAGTTGAAGGTATGACACCTTTCTATGTCTACAAGTAAAGTAAAAGTCTGTGTTGTAAGTGCCTTTTTGCTATTTCTTAACCACCTGTATTTTCTAAATGCTCCTGTAGGAGAAACATTGATACTGCTTTCCTTGGATGGGGACCCTGAAGTTAACCTGTTGCAAACCTCAAATTCTGTAAAGTGACAGGTTAAAATTAGATTGAGTGCCAGTCTCAGAGCACTTCTGTTAATCTCTGAACTGGTACAAAAAAGGAAGAAGTGCCTAAAGAGGGCTTTAAAACCACTGAGAGAATGGAAGGATTTCTAATGGGGGAGCATATTTAATAGGAAGCATAACAATCCAGAAGTAAGGTGTTGCTTAAAAATTTTGGCTGTGTGATTTCATTGTTTCAATATGAAAATGAAGGAGCATTCAGGGGAAGTGAAAGACATTGCAATTATCTTAGGCAACCTGTTATTTTTACTTTGCAATTCTCCAAATATACCAAGGTTTTAACAGGTTTCAGATTAGAATTGAATGTGGATTATAAAGTGTGTAGTGAAGTTGATAAAAAGTTACATATTGGGAGGAATTTCTATCTCTGCAAGACTACAAAACAAGCACAGCTGGTAGTTGGGTACGACCAGGAAACTTTCTACCTCTGAATATTGTTTTTCAAAGTATCTGAAACTCCTATTTAAAAAAATCTCAAACCTTGACACAGTTTAATAGTAGCTGCTGCTAGATAGAACAGATTTTCTGACAGTGACCACTGGTGCAGTGTTTTATGGTTGTTGCACTACTTTGAGTGAGAGAAGTTGCAAGGAACCAGGGAGCACAATAGGGAATCAGTCTAGCTTCAGATGTTTTGTATCCTTTTTCCTTTTCTTCATTTGCTCTGAAATTGTGTGGAATTCTGATGTTTTATGGCTAAGCCCTATCTAGAATGCAGCTGATACGCGAAACTGGCCTTTACCACTTGTATTTTTGGTTAGACCGTGTAATTTCTTTTTTGGCTTAAGAGTCAGAAGTGCTTGCAAATCTGTTTCATTTACTTTGATTAGCATTAAAGTTGACCCTTTATTCTCAACATAGTCATCTAAGGTTTGCTTGGAGCATGTGTGTCTTCGCTGCTGCCTTTTCTCCTGCGTTTCCTCTGCCTTGGCACCTTTCTTCCATCCTTCTCATGAGTTAGCACAAGACCATTTGTAAATGTCATGTTGGGAAATAAATCATTACTCTTAAACTCAGAAATTTGAATGTGTAGCTGTGAGTAAAAGCCTTGAGAAGCTGTTTACTGGTTGTACTAATGATCTGTTACTCCTAGGTGAATAATTCACCCAGTGAAGATGACTGGAAACCAAAGCGGATTAACAAGAAAAAGAGAATTATCTATGATTCAGGTAGTGTTCATGGATGTTTCTGAATGTTGCTTTGTGTCTTCTGCAAGGTCATTGCACTTTCAAACATTTCTCAGTAATTATTGATGGATGGCTAGATATATTTGATGAATAGAGAGTGTGGTGTGCATGTAACATACAGTGCAAAGTAACTTAACAGAATCACTGTTAAAAAACAAACCAATTACTTCAATTTAAAAGCTTGATATTTCTAGTTTAGTCTTTCTGAGCTGTGATGTCATTTAAAATCACAGAAGTGTTTGTTTGGAAAAGGCCTCTAAGATCATTGAGTCCAACCTAACACCACCATGGCTGTTAAACTATGTTCCAAACTGCCATGCCCATGTTTCTTGAACACCTCCAGGGATAGTGGCTCCATCTCTTTGGGCAGCCTGCTCTGATGCCCGATCACTCTTTGAGGAAAGAAAGTTTTCCTAATATCCAGCCTAAACTTCTGGTGCAACTTGAAGCCATTTCCTCTTGTTGTGTCATTTGCTACTAGGGAAAAGAGACAAACACCCACCTCACTACAATCTCCTTTCAGGGATTCAGAGAGAGCAAGAAGGTCCCCTCTCAGCCCTCTTTTCTCCAGGATACACAACTACAATTCCCTCAGCTTCCTCTCATCAAACCTGTTCTCCAGACCCTTCACCAGCGTTGTTGCCCTTCTCTGAACCTGCTCCAGCACTTCAATGTCCTTCTTGTAGTGAGGGCCCCAAAACCGAACCCAGTGTTCAAGATACAATCTCACCAGTGCTGACCACAAGGGGACAGTCACTTTCCCTGGTCCTGTTGGCCACAGTATTGCTGATCCAGGCCAGGATGCTGTTGGCTTTTTTGGCCACCTGGACGCACACTGGCTCACATTCAGCCAGCTGTCAACCCCAAGGTCTTTTTCTGCCAGGTAGCTTTCCAACCACTCTGCTCCAAGACTGGAGCCTTCATGGGATTGTTGTCACCCAAGTGCAGGACCTGGCACTTATCTTTGTTAAACCTCATACAATTGACTTTGGCCCAACAATCCAGCCTCTCCAGATCTCTTTGTAGAGCCTTTCTATCTGTAACACTTCCACCTAATGTAATGCCATCTGCAAACTTCTCAAGAGTGCACTTAAGCCCCTTGTCCAGATCAGTGAGAGCTGGCCCCAGCACTGAGCCCTGAGGAACACCATTTGTGACTGGTCACCAGCTGGATTTAAGTCCGTTCTCCGTTACTCTTTGAGCCTGATTTTGGTTTGAAATTGTGGAAAAGATAGGGGATTTTCTGTGATTTTTAACTCCTGCTGAATGCTTCTGCTTCAATTTTTAGAATCAGTCTTAACAATGGAAGACTGCTTCACCCGTAGAAGAAAAATGATGACACAACCATGCCAGGATAATGCTGTTGCATATAGAAAACGGTGTTAATTTCTTCAAACTGTTCTGTAAATGGTTCCTGTTTAGCAGTGAGGAATAGCAATAGAAGTATTTCTGCATTAAAAAGTGAAGTACAAAAGCAACAGATAATTCAGCTGTTGCTCTGGAAGTGCTGGTAGTATCTGGAGATTTCACAAAGTTGAGCCCAAAGAGAAATGGTGCTCCAAGTTCCTGAGGATGGAGAAGTGTGTGGTGTGATTAATTGTTTTCTGTTTTTACACTCTGAAGGGTAGTCTTCTGTTACACTTGCCAGTTGCCTCAGCTTCTTCACTTTGTCCTACTTGTTTGTATGTTGGGATACATAATCCATGGTAGTGTAAGTGGCATCTGCACAGCTTTTGGGATATGGACCATGGTTGGTGAGATGAATGACATTGTATCAACATCCAGAAAAATCAAAGAACATCCTCAGTGATCTGTTTTAGCCTGATGTTAACTTGCAGAATGCATCAGCATAATACACTGCTATAGAAATTCAATCAGATTTATGAATCTATGTTAAAAGTTTATTCTGGGTTGTGGTGGGTTTTGTCTTTGGCTTTTTGGTGTTTGTTTTTTTGTGTGTGCGCTGTTTGCAGCTGAATATCACATCAGATTACTGAACATTTCCTTCCTGGAAAGGTTTCTTTATAGACTTAGAATAAGTTAACAAAATGTATTTTATGTCAACAAACCCCACTGTCTAGACAGTTCTGACCAAATTGTGATTTAGTCATGTATATGCTGGAATAAGTGATGGATGTTAGCTTCTGGAGAAGGACAAAGCTGTGTTCTTGACATTCCAGGTGAGATCTTTCTCGCTCAGTTTAGTTAACGTATGCTCGCATCTGCTCACGTTATGTGATGTGTTACTTAAAGCTTGTATGTATGTGGTGGAAATATACATTTATTTTGTGGTCAAAATACAGATTCAGAAGAGGAGGTGCAGCCAGTGCAGAAATCCAAGAAGCCACCTGAGAAGAAAGTATCTACTCCAAAACTTGGTAAAGTTCTGAAGCGGCATCCTGTTGTTTATATTTCGGAGACAGGTAAGGAAGAAATAAATCCTTACTAGTTCAAGTGCAGTGGAGTGAATCGTGTTACAGATGGGATGGATTGCTTGCCTGAATACTCATACCCAGAGAATTTAAATACTGAGATAGGAGAACATAGTTTATCTTAAACAAGCTGGCCAAAAGGACTTCAGAACTTCACCCTCAGTATTGTCAAATCAGGAGCTGAGGTGATGTAGGGTACTGGCTTAGATTAATTTTAATAGGCATGTAACTCCCTGCATAAAAGTATTGCATAGGTTTAGGGGGAGGGGTTAAATAAGGGAAGTATTTTTAATATAGTTAAACTGCTCATTATCAGGCTTTGTGACTCTTAGTTACCATGAATAGGTCTGAAAACCTGCTTTTATTTTTATTTATTATTATTACTATTTTAGTTTGCTTGCCTCGTGGTTTTGAATGTCTTTAATCTTCTAAAGTCTTGGATTTCTATATTCTAGAGCTACTTTTGCTCTTGGGAAGGGTTCTTTCCATGCTGGTAGATAATGAGCATGTGGAATTCTTGTACACCTGACCAGGAATGTAATTAACCAGCCTTTGATAATTTTCAGGTCTCTTTTAGCCTTCTGAGATTGCGGCAGTGATTAACTGCTAAGCTCCCAGCAGAGTTTAGCTTAGATTTTAGGCTCTTTATTTAAACTGAAAACAGAATCTTAACCCATAAGGACCACTCAACAGATAAGGGCAAATTCCATCAGTTTGATTGAAGAGTGTTAGAAGATAATTTTTCTGTGTTTCCACGGAGGTTGTTCCTTAGTACTGCTTTCTCTCTTGTTTTCTTTGATTCTTGACCGTGGTGCTCTCGAGGAGTTCATGCATTTACACTTCATCTGCTGTTCTGCAAGTTTCATCCTGCAGATTTCTCATGAAATGTGTTTCTTTCCCAGCTCCAAACTAAAAAACTGATGGTGATTCTTTGGTACCCCTGTTTCCCCAACGTTCTCAATTCTCTCACGAAGCGGTTTGTTTCCAGTTGCTTCGTGGTGTGCATTTTCCTCTACTCAATTTAAGATGTTATGCAGAAGTTTCAATGGCATTGTTTTGTAGGTGGACATCAGCCTGCATACACTCCATTATGAAGCAGGCATCCTTAGAGGTGTGTCAGCAGCAAAGGGGAAAAGACTCAGGTTTTGAGACTGCTGTAGAATTCCAGCTGTGATAGAAAATGATCAGAACTTTTACTGTTTAGCTTAATCCTTCAGTACTTCTTGAAGATGGGCTTTTAATATTTCTGGTTTTAGCATCTGAGAACAGTTGGATGCGTGTGTGTGTGTGTGTGGCTTTTTGGGTTTTGTTTTCTTAAATACATTTGAAATGTGTGAGAGCTTGCAGCCTCAGGACTGCTTTTACGACTGGTTGTTTTAGATCTCTTAGTTAAGGTGCATTATTAGTGACTGTTAAGCAAAGATGAAGACTGTGGGCTGGAAAAATTATTCTGGTAACAGAATGAATTAAATTTGTGTCTTAATGGCATAGATTAGAAGTACCTTAAATTTGACACTGATTTGATGAAAATGATCTACTGTTCAGAGCTAATACCTTCTCTGCTTAAGTATTTTTCTCATGTTAGGTTCCTTCTTTTCATGCTTGTTTCTGAAGCACAAGGGTCTCTTTCTGCACTGGATCTATTGTAATTTCACATGGATTTGTTAAAATGCAGATAAAAGAAGATATTTTGATATTGAGTATTGGTTACTATGCTCTAATCACCTCCGCAACAGAAGCTGTAGAATTCAGAATCATGATTTGAGATCATGGATTTAATTCTACCAGTGGCCCTCAGCACCACATCTCTGTGGCTTTTAAATGCCTCGAGGGATGAGGATTCAGCCACCTCTCTGTAGAGCTGATTCCAGTGTTCCAGAATCCTTTCAGTCAAGCATTTTCTTGTAATGTCCAGCCTAAACCTCCTCTGGTGCAGCTTGAGGCCATTTCATCTTTTTGTCCCATCACTTGTTACTAGGGAGAAGAAACCAGCCTCCACCTGGCTATAGCCTCCTTTCAGGAATTTATAGAGAGCAAGGAGATATCTCCTCAGCCTCCTTTTCTCCAGAATAAGCAATTTCAGTTCCCTCAGTCACAAATGAGGATTGTAATGCTAAGTGGACACATTTTGATCAGAGGGGTATCAGTTATGATTAGTGAGGCATCTCTCTTTGCTTACTATAGTTCAGGCTTGAAGAATGTCCATTGCTGTGGTTAGATGTAGTTACGACAGACAGTTTGAATTTAGCTGAGATTATAACTACCAGGAATTCTGGATTTGTCTTCTAGATCAGTGTTCTGTGCTAGGCACAGGACTTTGCCTGTTTGACTTCTTAGAAACTGATAGTTAAGAGACTTAAAAACCTTTTTTTTTTAAATGAAAATATATTGGAATTCAAGTGTTAGAATTCCAGGTGTTCTTCTGTGATCCCTCTAAGTTTTAGGATACGTGTTTGGAAAAGTGAACAGAGTCCCTGGGTGTAGGATTTTCTTGGTAAGGTCATTGCTGAATGTAAACGTTGCCTCCCCATGATGATAGTGCATATCATGTAATTTTAAACTGAAAGAGGGATTATTTGCTGCAATATCCTATTAGAAATGTGGGTGAGCTGCCTTTCATCTCTGCCATCCTCCTCCTCACATTCTTTTCTCTGTCACTGTTTCCAAGATGGTTTGTGCTGATTTTATTTGTCCTAGATATTTGACCTGGCATTTAGCTGTACTGCATCACATATTCACATGAGCTCAGCTGTCCAAGGGAAGCTCTTTTGTTTGTCCTTTTAGTCAAACCTTTGCTGCTTTTGGCAGTTTTGACAACACTCCTAATTAAGAAGTATCTTTAACAGCATTGATCTGAGAGTAGATGTAGGATTGGATTGCTGGGAAGTAAACATTATATATTTAGATTTGTTATGCAATTCCAGGTGGTGTTTTTTTTTTCCCCTGCATAGGGATACTGTGAGAGCATGAGTCAAGGTTATTGGTGAAATCCATGGCTCAAGGTTACTCTTATCTGAAGAGTTTTAAGTACACATAAGTTGACTTAATAGTGTCTAAAACAATGCTTTTATAACTTTGAGACTTGAATTTGTTTATATTTAACTTGTATAATTTGCTTCTTCAGCTTAATGGGACTCTCCAGCTGAGTGTGTTGTAATGGTACAGCTGTTGGCCAGATATAAATACCTTAAAGGTTCATGAGTCCAGGCATAGTAGGTAGAAAAGATTCTAATGAGATTTGAAGGCATTCTTCCTCTTCATTTTCAGTGTGACACATCTGGAAACTTAAGACTATGCTGGTTGGACATTTTGAAGCCCCACGGCAGAGGATTTGGGACTAGATGATCTTCAGAGTCCAAGCCAAATCATTCTGTGGCTCTATGAAAGGGTAGTGTAGGGATCAGCCTTTTTCTTTTCATCAGTTAATACCTGTTTCCATCTCCAGTGTGACTTGTGAATGCAGCTGAAGAATAGGTAGATTATTTTTTTTTATATTGAACTAGATTTTAATGTTTTTAGTCCTGTAAGTGCAAAGAAGTCTTACTTTTTTTTCTGTGCTGTTCCTCATACAAGACAGCAAATTTTTAATGTAGGACCCAAGATCATAACACAGCTATGTCCCCATTATAAGAAGGAGACACAGCTGTTGGGGTGAGTCCAGAGGACAGCCACAAAAATGGTCCAAGGGATGGAGCACCTCTGCTGTGAGGCTAGGCTGAGGGAGTTGAGGTTTTACAGCCTAGAGAAGACTCCAAGGAGGACTTTAAAGCTGTCTTCCAGTACCTGAAGCAGTCCTACAGAAAGGCTGGAGAGGGACTCTTCATGAGGGTGTCCAGTGATAGGGCAGGGGGAATGGTTTTACGCAGAAGGAGAGTAGGTTCAGACTGGATCTGGGGAAGAAGCTCTTCATTTTGAGTTGGTGAGACTCTGGAAAAGGCTTCTCAGGGAGGTTGCGGATGCTTCCTCCCTGGGAATGTTCAAGGTCAGATTGGATGAGCAGCTGCAGAGTCTAGTAGAGAGGAGTCCCTGGCTACAGTGAGGAGATTTGAGTAGATGATCTCTAAGGTCCATTCCAACCTAATCCATTCTATGATAAAACTTCATAAAATACTGAGTCCTGCAAGTTATTTGTGTTTACAGAGTCACTATTGCATCAAAAAAAACCCCCAACACATTATTCATTACTAAATCAGTAATTCACATATATATATTGTAGGCATTGAAGGATACAGATGACATTTGCAGGTCTCATTGTTGTTTGTAGTTTATCTTGTTCCAGCTGTGGTTCAGAGTTCACATCACATTAAAAAACCCAATAACTTATAGATATGTGGTGTATCTGTAATGTTATAATTTGCTTTGTAATTTTGCAGTAGGATGCAGGAGGTTTTTATTTTACAGGTTTATTTCAGATCCGTTAATTTTCATGAATATAAGCATGGATGCTAAAGTTTTGCTCTTAGGCATATATAGTGTTTTCAGAAGATGAAAAAGCCATTGCAGTTCATAGAATCACAGAAACAGTCAGGCTTGGAAGGGACCACAAAGATCATCTATTCTATTTCCAACCCCTGTGCCATGGGCAGGGACACCCTACCCTAGATCAGGCTGGCTGGAGCCCCATCCAACCTGGCCTGAAACACCTCCAGGGATGGGGCCTCAACCACCTCCCTGGGCAACCCATTCCAGGCTCTCACCACTCTCATGCTGAAGAACTTCCTCCTCACATCCACTCTGAACCTACTCACCTCCAGCTTTGCTCCGTTCCCGCTAGTCCTGTCACTCCCTGAGAGCCTAAAAAGTCCCTCCAAAGCTATTTTGCAGGCCCCCTCTAGATACTGGAAGCCTACAGTAAGGTCACCTGAGAGCCTTCTCTTCTCCAGACTGAACAGTCCCAGCTTGTTCAGTCTGTCCTCACAGGAGAGCTGCACCAGCCCTCTGACTGTCCTCGTGGCCCTTTTCTGGACATGCTCCAGCATCGCCACATCCCTCTTGTAATAGGGGCTCCAGAAGTGGATGTAGTACTCCAGATGGGGTCTCACCAGAGCAGAGTAGAGGAGGAGAATCGCCTCCCTTGACCTGCTGGCCACACTTCTCCTGATGCAGCCCCAGGATCTGGTTGGCCCTCTGGAGGGCTGCAAATGCACACTGCTAGCTCATGTTGAGCTTCTCATCCACCAGCACACTCAAGTCACTCTCCTTACGGCTGCTCTCCAGCCACTCACTGCCCAAGTTCACTTTGTTGTAGAGCTTCTCCATTTAATGTTTCTTTTTTTCAGTATTTGCAGAAATTACTTCTATGTAGAAATACCATAAACTACTTTTTAACCATTCTATATATTCAGTGTATTTAATGGTTGGACTTGATCTTAAAGGTCTTTTCCCTAGTTTCCACTTTTCTTGTATGAAATTCCTGTGACTGTTAGTTTGTAATTTATTTATAAATGACTCTGTTAATCTGCTGGGTGACTTTAAAATCTAAAAGAGGACTCTGTGTTGTTTTTGTTGTTGTGGTGGTCCTGTGGTGTGTTTTTCTAGACTAGTTCCTTGTGTTTCAGACAGGACACTGTGTCCTGAGAGGCTCAGTAAACTGAGCTGCCTGAGCTGCAGCTGGAAAAAACGACCCTAGCTCTGGATTTTTTTCCAAGTTGTTTTTTCTTTTTCCCTCCCTCTTTCCTAATTATTGATTTAGCTTCACTGAATATTCCCCATCGAACAGTAAGCTGGTGTTAGCTTGATGCTTGGACTTGATGATCTCAAAGATCTCTTCCTATCAAAACAATTCTGTGATTCCGTAGAACTTCAGGCAACTGAGCCAGAACTTGAAGTTTTTATTGCGTGATGAGGAATCAAATCTGCTTTTGTGAAATGATAAAGCTGCTGTTGTGGTAAAAGTAACCAGTTCAAGTGCCTAAAACTCTTTGGAATGAAGTGGAAAGAGTTAATGGACTGATAACTTGTGATTGCGTGCCAAAGTAACACACACAGCAGTTTCTATGGCAAGTTCTATTTAATTTGGAAGGAGTTGTTATAACTAATGGTTTTTCAGCTGCAGATAATTCAGTTTAAATATATTCAGCCTTCTCATAGCTTTTAATGCTCCCAACACACCATTCTAAAGGTATTTTTAAAGTATGAGTGTGCATATTTGACTAAGAATTTTATTTGGAAGGTACTGGACAAAGGGTATCAAAGGTTATGTAGTTTGGCACTGAAGTGTGTAATTGCAATTGGGTTACCGCACTGTGGTCAGAACTTTCTTCCCTTGAAGCAGAAAATGGTAAAGGTAACCTCTTGAAATTATCTCTGATAGCTGAAAAATCTAAATGTAAATTTCAGCTCAAGAGAGGAAAGCTGGAATGGCTCTGGTAAACCTTGCATTTTTATAACAACATGGAACCTTGACATGTCGATACAGGCCAAGTGCTAACAATTGTGGTTTAAAGTGCATGTTTGTAGTACATCTAAAATCAATTGGCTGGTTGAGAAATGACATTAAAAAATACCTAAATGACTAGCAAGAGCAGTTTCTGAAATGCAGGTTGCAACTACTGTGGTTTTATATGCAGTGGAAGATAGAAGAAATATGTATTTTGTTAGTCATGCATAGCATCTGGGTTGTTTTGGAAGGAGTTCTGCAGGCTCATCTGGAATCACCTGGCTGGCTTTTTTTGGAAAGTGGTGGTTAACTTCAAGATAATCTTCTTAAAGATTTACTTTAACCAAAAGGAGAAGGTGAAACTCAGTCCTGCCAAGTATTGGCCAATTCATATTAAACCCAGTATGTTGTCTTTACACCTACACTATTTTCTCTACCATCAATTTTATCTTTGTCAACAACACTTTCTGCTCTAGACTGCAGGTACTTCAGGACAGGAGCTGTTTTAAGTGCTTGTGTAGATGTGGTGCCACTGGAAGTGAAGAATGTCCTGAATATTATATTTTTATACAATTAAAGTAGATTTAATGACTTAGAGATAGGCTATAGGCCTTCAACTCCTTTAATGACTTACAGATAGGCTATAGGCCTTCAATTCCATACAGAAATCCTTATGTAGTAGTCCACAAACTCCAATTTAACATACATGTAATAAGTATGAATTATTTGTAACCTCTGTCTGTATTTGGAGTTGGTTTTATAACGTAGTAAAAGGTTGTCTCTGCTTCAAATAGTTTGCATTTTAAACAGAATAGGAGCTAAGGAGTTGTTCTAATACTCATTAGGAACTCAAAATACAAAAACAGTAAGTGAAGATAAGTAAAATCTGTTGTTTTGAAGCCCATCCTAGGAGCTGTCCTATACTGTTTGTTGCCATTGTTCCATCCTGCAGTAGATTACTTCCTTAATAAAAGGCTCAGGAATTACTAAAAATAATTTAAACAAAGGTTTAAACACACCTAGATAGTTTTGGTGGAGTTGTCAGGGAACAGCAGCACATGTTGTTGTGTAATTAACAGGTGAAAGCCTATTGAGAACAAGTGAAACTAGGAAAGAGGAAGAGGAGTAACAAATAGTTGCAGGTGGGCTGCAGGTGTTAGTTCATTAACCTAATAGCTCTGCTGCTGTAGGGGTATATCAAATTAAAGCCAGATGTGCTTGAATGTAGTGAAATAGTTCTGAGAACCCTGTTTGTTGCTAGGGAAGTTTGGCTTTGTATGTTGCCTGGCATAACAGGTCCCTTGCATCCAGAGTAATTAAAAGCAGTCTCCTGGTCGTCATGCCTCTCTGTTCATCCATTACGTGATTAGCTTTCTCTTTGTCACATCCATGCCCCCACACGTAATGCTGTCTCAGCTGCTCACCTAGCAATTGCTGTTAAGAATGCAGTTAATCCATTATTATAATCTAAAATCCATATTTTCCTTTTTATTTCCTCACAAGTGACTGAGTTGCTTATATCAATGAGAATGTCTGCTTTTACAGGTCATGTGTTGAGAAGCACTGACTGGAATAATCCAGCACCAATACTAGAGTAGGACTCTTGATGTTTTCCAAGCTGTAAATGAAGTTGCCTGCATGTTTGTGAGGAAACTGCAAGTCTGCAAGGGGTGAGCTTTGCTGTTCACTCCTGTGGCAGTAGGCATGCCTGATTAGTTCACTTCAAGGAAGATGTGTTGAAGGTTTACTGAAGCAGTTGATGTTCTTAAGTACTCGAAATGAGGGAATTAACTGGAGATCAGGCAAGTTTGGGATGTACTTGTGAATTTCTTGAACCTGGCATGAAATTGTAGCCTGTCTGTCCCCTCAATCGTTTTTTGAATCCTGCTTAATAGGATTCAAGTGGTTTTGTTCCCTGATGCTGAGTTCAGTGTTCTTGTTCTGCCTTTATTTACATCTAGAGGGGGCTGTTCATAGGTGCTGTGAGTCTTGTCCTTCTTCAGCCACCACTTGCAGTCAATAAATGCTTCTAATCTTGCTGTTTCTAGAAAGAACATAATTAAAACCAAACTCTAATTATTGATAATACATAGTGCTGACATCGTAAATGACTCAAATCCATGTCCTCTTTAATTAGAACTTAATTATATTTACTCTGCTTTTTTCTGCTTGAGTGAAAGCAATATCCTGAGTGTGGGTTTGTTGTTATTTAAATGGTTATGAGTGAATAATGAAAAAATCAATACTGCATGTGGCTCTTCTGATAACACTAGTGATGAGTAAAGATGTTTTTTTTTTCCCTAGCTGAAAGCAATCCTTAGTTTAAGAAAAGCTGTGAGCAAGGGGGCAGAATAGGATTTGTATCTTATTTCCAAGTCAAATAGATGTCATTACATCTACATGAATTGTTAATTTCTGATAATAGTTAAAAGGAAAAAAAAATCTAAAGAAGCAAAAACACTTCTGAATCTAACAAGATAAGCAATTTTCTTACTCAGATCTCAGACTGCTGTACATTAGGAGCCTGAAGCATCCAGTGTCCAAATCTTCCAGATATGTAATCATTTGTTAAATTGAGCTAAATGGCAGGAAGAGATTTATTGCTGCCCAGGGAAAATAAATCATGTTGAGAGTAGTAAAACCAGCTCGATGGTGAGACTTGCTGCTTTCAGCTAGGGGCATGGACTTGAATTTTCCAGCATTGCTTTGTGAATTGAATTGGCTAAAATGTCACTTTCTCCTAGATAAATTTTTATCTTCAAGCATTCTTGATTTAATTGCTTGAATCAATTTCCTGCCTTCCAGACATATCTTTGTTCTATTTTTCCTTCTCTCAGAACTTTCTCTGCCAGGAATAGTCAGAATGCCCCTTTGTACTTGTTACATTTTACTTGCTGTTCAGTAGCACAAAGTTTCAGCTGATGCCTGAACCACTATTGTTAGTACCATCTATTGAGAAAAGGTGAAACAAAAAATGTTTTGGTCCATCTCTGCGTAGTGCATAACAAAAATGCCAGATGACAGGCATGTGACATCACCTACACTTGGGAAAGTGATCAAGAAAACATTGTGTGTGAAAAGGAATCTGGAGGCTGAAAGTAGAAATGAGTGGAAAATGAATGCATTTTTGTGATAATACTGTCAATTTAAGTTCAATTATGAGAGAGATGTTTAGGACATTCTGTGCTTACATTGTGTTGAGTGGCTGAAACTTCTCTATTTTGAGGAAAAAAAAACCCCACCCTTCAGTTAGAGACATGCAAATGAGACAGTCCCTGTTTCTGTTCCTCTCAAGTCTTTCTGCCTAGTGTTCACTAGGGGATTTTCTTGCAGTTTGCTTCCTAGCCCCGTTGCACACTTGGAATGTTTAGCATTCACAAAGAAAAGTGCTTTTATCACTAATGGAGAAGTTTGTCTTCTGTGCTCTCATATCAGTCTTATCATTCGGCAGTGATATCTCTGGGCTTTTGTATGTTTCTTTGATAGGGTTTCATGTGTGTAACTGTCAGGGAGACGGTTTGAAGTCCATGGTAATGTTTTGTGTTGATTGATTGACTAGGTGAAGAGTTCTGGTCCACAAAGAATAGCTTGCTGTCAAAGCCTTTTTCTCTTTTTCATTGCTGGAAAGACTGTGTCCTGGCTACTATGGAAAGGAAGGATTTGAATTTTTGTTCAGTGGTCTGTGGGTTCATTCTTAATGAAACTGTGTGTGTCACTTTTTCTTCTCCTTTTAAATTGTGCTGATCTTTTCCTGATTTCTGTGTTCTGTGAAATGGCTCTGTTTCTTTGAGGTGGTTTTGACTACTGTAAGGAGAGAATGTTCATGTGCAGAAATGTAGAAGGTATAGGATAGAATCAAAGAATCGTTTTGGTTGGAAAAGACCTTTAGGATTATTGAGTACAACTGTTACCTGACTCTGTCAAGTCTGGTGCTAAAACATTTCCCTTAGCACCACATCCCTGAGGCTTGGAAACACCTCCAGGGATAAGGGTTCAGCCACCATCCTGGGGAGCCTGTTCCACTGTTTGAGAGCCCTTTCCCTCAAGAAGTTTCCTATAATAGCCAACCTAAACCTCCCTGGGTGCAACTTGAAGCTGTTTCCTCTTATCCTATCACTTGATACTAGGGAAAAGAAACTAACTCCCATCTGGCTCCAACCTCTTTTCAGGGAGTTGTAGAGAGCAATGAGGTCTCCCCTCAGCCTCCTCTAAACTAAACTCCGGTTACCTCTGCCTCACCAGACCTATTCTCCAGGCTCTTCACTAGCTTCAGTGCCCTTCTCTGGACCCACACCAGTACCTCAATGTCTTCCTTGTAGTGAGGGCCCCAAAACTGAACCCAGTACTCAAGGTGTGGCCTCACTAGTGCTGAGTACAGGGAAGCAATCGCTGTCCTGATCCCTCTGGGCACAATATTGCTGATCCAGGTCAGAAGGCTGGTGGCCACCTTGGCCACCTGGGCATACTGACTGATGTTCAACTGGCTACCAGCTGCTAGAATCTCTGTCAAAAAGGGAGAAAATAAAAGAAAAAAATACCAAAGTGTTTCTGATAAGGCATTGAGAAGCTATGAGCAGTACTTCAAAAATAACCAGTAAGCTTGTTCAAGGAGCTTTTTGTAAGTACAGTGTATTTTCCCGTGGTTTATAAAATCCACCAGGTTGGAAGAGACCTCCAAGATCTTTAGACTCGACCTGCTGTGTAATACTATGTTGTGCAACTCAGCCTTTTTTGTTTCTTTTCTTTTTAATAATTCCTAAACACTTGCAATATTTTATTTATGTGAATGGATATAATCTCTCTTGATAGTCCTGTTGTGAAAACTTAAATTCCACATGCCAGAAGTGATAGAGTATTTTTCATGGTTAGATGAAGAAGATGACTTGGTCAATCAAAGAATTTCCCTGAAGCCCAAGGAAAATGGGACGTCAGTGGCTGGTTGTCCAGAAACAACTGCAGTCAAAAAGGAGGATGGCAAACCACGAGCTAAAAGCAAACCAGTATCTCCAGTGAAACAGACTCCCACCTCAGCACTGGATTACTTTGGAACAAGTAGTGTCCGGCGATCAGATAAGAAACTGGTGGCAAGTAAAAGGAAAGAGGTAAGTCCTGATAATGTTCCTTCAGGCTGCTCATGTGTCTGGTGACAGATCAGTGTGGCCAGTTTAATGACTGCAGGGAGGTCATTAACTGCTTGTCCTACCTCATGTTACTTTTTAATGACCACTCAGTTCAATTTTGATGATGCAAGTATGTCAAGTCCTCAAAAGCAAGTTGAGTAGTGTGTCCATGTATGAGAATCATAGAATTGTCAGGGCTGGAAGGGACCTCAAAGGTTATCTGATTCCAAAACACTGTCATGGGCAAGGACATCTTGTACTAGATCAGGTTACTTAGAGCCACATCTAGCCTGGCCTTAAAAGCCTTCAGAGATGGGGCTTCCACCACCTCCCTGCACAACTTGTTCCAGTATCTTGCCACCCTCATGGTGAAAAACTTCTTCTGAACATCCAATCTGAATCTACCCACTTCTGAATCCAGTAGCATTTTCTCCATTGATTCTTCTCTAGTGACTTGGCTTAAAATTGACTTCTGAGATCAGTGAGTAGATGGAATAGCTTAGGGTTGGAGGTGAAGGGCAGGAGCAAGAGGAGTGAGGTGGTTTTGCCAAGCTTTATGGCACATATGTTCATGGAATAACAAAGCAACAAATAAAGTATGGAGGAAATGAGAAATCCACAGTGCAGTCACTGATATATCTCTTAAATGGGCCAACTGTGATAGTTTCAGAGATACTCAGCATTGCTTGAAGAAATGAGACCCTCAGTGGTTTTGTGTCGAATAGTAAAATGTGTTGAAAACAGCCTTGTTTTTATAGTGTTTGGAGAGCTAGGAATAAAGTGCTCCATGTCTTATTTTCTAGAATATATGTAATGAATTAATACAGATTAAATAATTCTAAATTATACAGTATTGGGAAAACTGAACTATGTTTTTTCTTAAATACAGCCTTCACAAAGCAGAGACAGCACACTGGATGATGAAGCCATTGCTAGGCAACTGCAGATTGAAGAAGACTCCGAGGTAAAAGCTCTATTAGTTTGCTGCTCTATGCCAGGAGCAGTTTGTGTGATTTAAAATTGTTTTTCCTTAAGGTAGGACTTTCCATGTCAGCTCTAAATAGTGTAATAAACTTCCTCTGTGCACTTAACTCTTGCATATATGTGCAGATGTAGTCACTCAGTTATTTTTATGGGCATTACTCCAGTTAGACAAATAGACCAGCTCACTTTATCTACTCTCTGTCCAGACTTTCTTTATCTGTGCACTTGATGTGTCTGTAATAATCTTGCTTTTGACATGGAATTTGCCTTCTGCTTCCTCATTTTTTAGAGGTTTTGGTTTTGTGGTTTGATTTTTGTGGGTTTTTTTTAAGCCCTGCTCATTCCCTGGAGTGAACAATGAAAAGCCCTTTCACTTCTCACCATAGTTTTCTTTGAAGCTGAGAGAAAAATCAAATGACCTTTATCTGTGTGCCTTAAACCTTCCTGTTTGAGTCAGTGGTGACAAGAGGGAAAGGTACACTTGTCCTAGGTATTTACTTGCTCCTGGGGGAGGTCAGTTCACTTGCCTTATGTTGATAATATTAATTTGAAATAAATACACATGCCCAACTTGGTCTCCTCCTTGATCTCCCCAGAGGAGTGATGACTCTGTTAAAAAGTTAAACCTCCTGTTAGACAAAAAAAGGTGCTGTTTTTCATCTGGACTCCTCTTATTTATAACACTTGCTGTCATCATCCTTTATCTAATTTATGATCAAAGGAATATACTTTATTTGAAGTTGTATGTCTGCCTCACTCTGGTTTGTGTCCCTCCTTTTCTTATCGTCCATAGGGAAGATAGATAGGCACATAAAAGTAATACCTGTGGCATACTGGTTTTCTAAAGTCATCTGTTTGGCTCTTGTAGCACTGCATGTTTGATTTAAAATTATGATGACAGTATTTTTGTTGTTTTGATTAAGCAATGACCAATAATTATTTGCATTAGTGTACACTATTCAGGAGCAGAAAATGTTTCCCCCCAAGGGCCCATGTTGGATAGGGAAGATAAGTGTAGCTGTCACATTTTTGTTAGGTGAAAGTAAAAATGGAGCTAACCTGGTTTTGTTTCTTACAATTGAAACTTCTTCAGAGTCCATGTGCCGTGTTTGTTTTTACTGGCTCTTCTGTCAAAGCTGATCAGTTGTGTAAGCAGAAATACTGAAGTGAAAAGCATAAATCAAATGGAACTGACAAGAGCTGAGCTAAGAGCAGTAGCTAAATTCTCCAAAACTGCCAGAATGCTTTTGTTTTTTTTCATATGTTAAGTTGCTAGCAGTAAATAAGACTAAAACATTCATTGAGACCTTGTAATACTTAACAGGCATTGTTCCTGCTTTTGGAGCTGCTCTGGAAACCTGCTGACTTTAGAAAACTTCCATCTCAGTGCAAGCTGAGATCCTGCCTTCCACATTTGGATTTGCATTTAATAATCTGAACTTGACCAAAAGATAAGCAACACAAAATATGAAGGAATAGAAAACCTCTGTGAAGACAGATGTATAAACATTTCCAGTGCAGCAAATCCCAACTACTCCTCTCATGAGGCTTCAGTGTCTCTTTTTGGAGGAAACAATTCTTTTTTTTTTTCCTGTCTTCCAGTTGGAGAGACAGCTGCATGAAGATAAAGAATTTGCTAGAACTTTGGCCATGTTGGATGAGACACCCCAGAAGAAAAAGGTTTGGGTTTTTTTTTTTTTAAGTTTTTAGATGTTGTATTGCTCTGAGTGCTCTTTAAACATCAAGCCTTTGTTTTGAGACTTCCATACAAACATATTAAAACCAGCAAGAAAATGCTTACAGGAGAATAAGACTTCTCGTGCTTGTCCTCTGGGATTTCCCTCAGTCAGCAGATGTGTGTCTTTCCTGACCAGACAGCAGGCATTGTTGTAGGTCTGTGCTGTCTACTTCTGCTGAAATGGGACTTTGAGTTCTAGTTCTCATCAAGTGAGATGTGTTCCTGAAAACTAATGATTTAGACCAGCTAAAGCTCTGCTGGTTCAGGAGCACCAGCTTGAGTAAAATGAGGCAGTGGCACAAATTGGTGAAAAGTGATGGGAGAAAAAGGAAGGAGAAGATTCTCCTTTGAGAGATGGGACAAGCAGGGAATCTTGAGAGCTTTGAGACTAACCCCAGTGCTCCTAGCTTGTAGTGTACGGTGCAGTAAGATATTTGCTGATGAAGGCTTTTATCATTTAGAACTGTTAACTTGAATGTAGCAAGTGTTTTTACTTCTAGGTTAATAAGCTTATTAGAATTGAAATTGACAGTAACTTGAAAGCTCATCAGGCTTTTAGCTGAAGGAATTTATGTGCATGGCTGAGTATAGAACTTGCTCAGATACCTGCCTTAGATTGTATTCTGATTTCTGGTAGGGATCTTTGTTAGATGTCCTTCGGTCTGTTGTACTTAAGAGCAGCCAAAGTTGGGGATTGGACTTGTTGGTACCCTGGGATATGCATAGCTGACCTTGACATTGTGTATGTGCTTAGGCTCGAAGAGATTCAGGAGAGAAGCAGACAGTGCTGAGCATCAAGAGCAGTCCCAATGTGACAGAAAGATGCAAGCAGTCAGAAAAAGGTAGGATGTGGAACACAGAAAACAGGAATGAGTTTATATTAATACGACACATTCTTATATATATGTTCTCCTTTTGAAGGGAAAGCAGCAAACTTGACAGGTGAAGCACAGGGTTGCACTCCAAAGCAGCAAACTAAACCTGAACATTACAAAGGCTCTCGTTCATCTCCACAATCTGATGGCAAAACTGCGAAAGAGTCGACAAATAAGCCCTTGCCTTTAAAACCTAGCTCTAAGCTGGTGTCTCTGAAACAAAAAGCAGAGACTGCTGAAAAGGAAGCAGGAGCTCAGAGTTCAGCATCTAAAGAAAAAACTGCTTCAAGGAAAGAAGAGAAGACAACACCAAAGAAGGAGAAAATTTCTCCCAAGAAGGCTGAGGTAGGAGCTATCAAAATTAATTTGTCTTGATGGAGTTTGCAGGAAAGTAGTTTTCCTTTATTAGTGTGTTTGTCACTGTTATAACTTGGTACTTTGAATCTTCTGGGCAATTCTAAAACATCTGTATTCTGTTAAGGCTTTAAGTTCCTAGCAATTGTAAAAATACAGGGGAAAAACATCATCTGGAAAAGTGTAAATGAATTGGATGAAGGTACTGAGAGTTCTTTAATGTGCATTGCACTATGGTTGTGCACTGCAAAATCAGCTCAGCGCTTTCACGTTTAACTGTCCTGGAAAAATGCAGAAAGCAGGAATTGTGACACTTGCCCAATGAGTGAAAGCTTACTGTGTAGGTGAGCATGGTGACCTCATGGATCCATACTGCTGTTAGTGATAAATGGCATTGGTGGGTTTTCTCCTCCCTCCCTAGTCTCTTGTTTTTGAAGTGTATTTCTGATGAGTGATACATTGTTTAGTAATGTAATTTAGCTTTAAGTGTCTGATTCAGTAACTGTATTATTGCACACACTGGCAGTTATTTACAATCTTTAAAAAACATCTAATTTTTAATCATAGAATACAAAATATCCTGATTTTGGTAGCAGTTGTAATTGAGAGGGAGAGCCTACAAGGTTTTGGATGGAGTTTTAAATAATGTTTTACTGATTAAAAAAAGGCTTCACTGCCTCGGAAGGTCTACTTTGTGGTGTTTCTACTTTCATGTAAGTGTGGATCTTGTCTGTACTTGAGCATCATTCTGAAATAAAATAGGATGTGAATTTAAAGCAGCAGTTTATGGATTAAGTGGGCATGTACCTATAAATTCCAGGTGAATCTACAGAAATCTATTTTTTTTGAACTCACAGATGAATTTGAAGTCTTTAAAAAAGAACAGAAAATAGATAAAACACAGGCATGAAAACCAGAGGAAGCTTCACTCTTGCATGTTCATAGATTTAAAGCAAGAGTTAGAAATTTTCCTGTGGTGCATTAAAATGTCTGAAACTGTGATGCCTGGACTTTTTTTTTCTGTTGTTGATTATTTTGTGCACTGTGTGGTTTGTGTTTTTTTTTGTTTCCATCCTACCCAAGTCTGTAAGTCCTGAAGACTCTGAAAAGAAGCGAAGCAATTATGAAGCTTACCGAAGCTTCCTTAATCGTGAGGGACCAAAAGCATTGGGTTCCAAAGAGATCCCTCAGGTGAGCTTGGATACAGCAAAATTCTTTATGTACAAGTGGAGTATCTCACAGGCTCACTGTTAGAAGAGATCTGAAAAGCATCAACTAAACCTGGTGTTTTTCTCAAATAGGAAGTGTGTATTGGCAGGAGCTAAACTGTAATGTGGAGCAGCAGCTTCAGTAAGGAGTTATACTAAGAAACTGAAACCAGTTTACGAAGTCAAGACAATGGAAAGTAGTTACTGGTTTTAGTTCCAGATTCATAGATTGATAGAATGATTTGGGCTGGAAGGGATCTTCAAAATCATGTACTTCCAACCCCCTTGCCCTCGGCAGGGACACCTTCCACTAGACCAGCTTGTCCAAGGCTCCATTCATGCTGGCCTTGAACACCTACAGGGAGGGGATCCATAACCTCCAGGGGCAACCTGTTCCAGCATCTCACTACCCTCACTGTACAGAATTTTTTCCTAATGTCCAGTTTAAATCTTCCTTCCTCAAGCTTCAGTCCAATCCCTCTTGTCCTACCACTACAGGCCTTTGTAGAAGTGCCTTCCTAGCTTTCTTGTAGGCTTCCTTCAGGTACTGGAAGGCTGCTATAAGGTCTCCAGCCCAGAGCATTACAGGTATAATTGTTCAGGTGAAGGTGGTATGAATTTTGTTGGCAGCTATTCTCTTTAATGTCCTTTGGCCCTTTAGAGCTGTTACCGAACTAGGTACCATGCATAGGTTTGTGTTTCATAGGGTGTGTGTCATGGTAGGAGGTTAAAAAAAGCTTATAGTGAAGAGGTATTTGATAGAATTGCATCAAGTAATGGCATTTTCTGCAATGCTCTGTTTCTCAGGGAGCTGAAAACTGCTTGGAAGGCCTGACCTTCGTAATTACAGGTGTTCTGGAGTGCATTGAGAGAGATGAGGCCAAGTCTCTGATCGAGCGGTATGGAGGAAAAGTAACAGGCAACGTCAGCAAGAAGACAAACTACCTGGTGATGGGGCGAGACTGTGGCCAGGCTAAGTGTGAAAAGGTGGGTTCCTGTGCCTGAGCAAAGCAGAAGTGAAACTGAAGTTTTCATCTCTGTTGGGTGCTTTCATCATTTCTTCCAAAAGGAAGCACTGCTGCCAATAAAGTGCATGTTAAAAAAGGAAGGTTACCTCATGGTCTAGGCCTTTGTTTTAGTTCTCTGTGTGTTTATATACACAGGTGTATGTGAAAATAAACCAACAAAAGGGTATTTTTGTGTGTTCCTAAACATCCTACTGGAAAGCATTTGGGAGAGGATTATGTGACTCCTGACTTGACTTAACTTCACTTTTAATTCTTTGTTTTGCTGCAGGCATCTGCTTTAGGGACAAAAATTATTGATGAGGATGGGCTGTTTGATCTTATTCGAACTATGCCAGGCAAGAAGTCCAAATATGAGCTGGCAGCTGAAACAGAGGTTTGTTAAAAACATAGAGGGGGAGGTTTGCATTTTACTTTGGTTTGGTTTTCATTGGAAGGAGTTTTGATCTTCTGTTCCAGTAGCAGTGACCCTGTGATTGTCAGTTTGGCCTGCTAGGCTAAAAGAATTGAAGGTGTTTTATCTGTGATTAAAATTTCTATTTGGGAATACTTTAAAAACAGTTAACTTCTTTTTTTAATGCACATTTAAATGTAGTCTGTAGAGGCTGATAAAATGTTACTAAAATATCTTACCTCAAACATGATGTGCATTTGGTCTAGCCCTTGCCTTGTCACTTCTGATATAGCTAGACATGAATTGTTGCATGTAAAGACACTGTTGGTGTAAGAGCTTCCTAGGTAATTACTTACACTCCCTTTTGAATTGTGTTTTGGCCTTAACACTTCTGGAAATGTTTTGCAAGAGCTTTGTGGGTGTCTGGCCTGTCTGTTGCAAACTGACAGGCAGCAGGTCTCTATTTTTTAATCACTAAAGGGACTGACTACTCTTGGAAGGACCAGAACGCTTCCTGCCTCTTCTCTGTGGCTTGTGCTACAGAACCAGCAGGCATCATGTTTAATAGTGGTTTATTTTAAATTTATCTGCTCTTGAAGTGTTTTCAGTGTTTTGGTAGTGTGTTTTTAATCTTTGCTACTGTGGTGTTAAGCTTTCCTGTACGCTTGTTCCAAGACGCCATGTTTATTTACTGTATGACTTTGGGTTTTTCTTAATTGCCCTTTTAATTTTCTTACCTTTATTTTCCCAAGGCAAAGAAAGTGGAATCAAGACCTAAAAGGACACCACAGAAAGCTCTAGCTGGAAAAAAGAATTTGAGCCCCTTCAAAAGTGAAGCTGATAATAAAAAATTAAAGTCTACTCCTGCAAAAGGAGATGCTGTCAAATCTGTCAAGAAAGAGACCACTGCTGTTCGAAAGCTGATGGACTTTAAATGGCAGGCTGGAGGGAAGGAAGAAGCCACCAAACCCAAGGAGAACTTGGTTTCTGAGATGGATGAAGATGGCATAGAGAAATTGCTGTGGGTAGATAAATACAAGCCTGTGTCTCTTAAGGCAATAATTGGACAGCAGGGCGAGCAAAGCTGTGCCAACAAACTACTCCGATGGCTCAGGAATTGGCACAGGAATACCTCGGAAGATGGACAAGGTGACCAGTGTGGTTAACTTTTGTGTTCTTCCATGCCAATCACACTGCTTGGGTCTCTAGGCTAAGACAGCAAAACAGCTCTAGAAACTGGGAATGAGGCTGCAGTTAGATGCATTTTTAGCAGCAGCTGAGCATGAGTTGTTTAGCTGAAGCAGTTATTCACTTATCACCCTCCCACTAAAAAAGCAGAACAGAAAACTGCATCTGAAAATATTTTAAATCTTGTGGCAGTGTCTTAAAAGTGATTTTGTTCTCCAAAAGAACCCAAAATAGCCTTGGCATTAGCATATTCAAAAATGGCCTGAGATTCAGCCTATGGAATCCTTTCTCACCGAGAGAAACGTTGGCCGGTCCTAACCTCTCCGTACCCATAGTGAAAACACAGGTAGTTGGCCAGGCGTGGGGAAGTGATGAACTGCTGAGGTGTTGGTTGTGCCTGACAAGTCTGTGCCATCCTCTAGACAGTTTTTTTTCCTGTCTTTAAAGAAGCATTTAGGTTTCACTTCAACTACGGTGGTCAGTGAGGTTTTGCTGTGCGGTGTGTTTGGGGTGTTTAGTGGTGGTTTGTTGTTTTTATGGTGTGGGTGTGAGGAGATTGCTGAATTATTGGTATCACATTAATAGCACTTTGGCTGTTTTTTGGCTTACAGTCAGTGCAAGCCTTAAATGAAAATGGTTTAAGCTGCCTTTGCCCAGATGGTTAGGATGCAGATGTGTGTCCATTTATTTTTATTTTTTTTATTCATACAAAGCCTTAAATGAGGGCAAGTCTGTTGAGGTCACTCTCTTTAGAAGTTGGGGTACTACGTACCTGGGTAAAACCTGCAATCTTCTTTTACAGCAAAGAGCAATAAAACGGGAGGCAAAGATGATGGTACTGGTTTTAAAGCAGCATTACTTTCTGGTCCACCTGGAGTTGGTAAAACTACTACAGCTTCTTTGGTTTGTAAGGTGAGTTGATGTTAACAGTTGTTTCCAGCACTTTCTGTTTGCTGTTGGTTCTGTATCTGGATACAAAGGGAAGTGTGCAGAGGAATATCCCTGCGTGACCAGGGGCTGCTCCCAGCCTGGTTCCACCTGCTCAGAACAGGGTTGCAGGTGAGAATAAGGGAATGTTTAGATCCCTTTATCTGGTCTGGGGTAAGAATGTAGCAACTATGTGTCTTTGTCTCTGGAAGAAACATTTCACGGTATGTTCAGCAACTGGAAATGGCTTTCAGGAATTGTGAGCATTCAATACTAGTTTCACAGGTCAAAGAATGTTTGCACAAATTTGAATGGCAGTGGAATCTAGGCAGGCTTCTTGGATGGAAGCTTCTCTGGCAAACTTGGCCATGTTTTTGTATTTAACACAGGTGTGTTTCCCAGACTCATTCTAAATTCAGGTGCTAGTTTAGAATGAGATAGGTTGACAAGGCTGTGTCTGTTTCTAAATCTGAAGTTAAATTGATTTGTTCCCATCTTAGCTGGAACACTGTGTTCCACTGATTGTAGCAAGAGCATCAGCTGAGAACTCCATGCGGTGAAAATACCATTGAAGCTCAACTATTAATAGCGTAGTTGTAACAAGTTAGATTATTGTTCTTTTACTTGCAAGGATTTTTTATTAGAGTATGATACTCCCAGCTTGGAAGGGTCGAGAGCTACTGTCAGCTATCTGATCTTTGTGCAGGGAAGGAATGATTGCTTATCTCAATATCTGGGTTGCATAGAGTAACTCCCAGTTCCACCCTGCGCTAGAACTTTGTGCCAACAAGCTGTTGCTTTTCTGCTTCTAGTTTGCAACCCTGTTTGCTCATAGCTGCTTCAGGTCTCTGCAGGAGACAACAAAACTGGGTTGCTGAAGCTGCAAGAACAGCTCTGTGCAGGTCCATGTTGCACTGTGGCTTGCTGTAGCAGGGGGGAGTTTGCTAATGGAGTAGCAGCTGGGGCTTAAGTTATTGCACGGAATGCAACCCAGCCCTGTTCTGAAGTGTGGGGGCTCCTGGGGCAGCAGTGTGTTTCCTGGCTGTTTTAAAAGCTCTTTCCTTCAGCTGTCAGAGGCATATGTGGCATGTTTCTTCTTCTGACTCTTTGCTTAAGACTTTGATATGCAGCTGGAAATACCTCGGAGCTTAGCTAGCCTTGGCTCCTAGTTATGCTTCTGTCCCTGGTGGCAGTTCTGTTAATCCTTTGGAATTAAATCTCCTACTGACTTGCTCCTACCCTTCCTTAAAAGTTCTTTCTTGTGCATATTTGTCCTGTGCCTGGTTATACTTTTTTGGCATGTGAGAGAAAAGGAGGATAAGGGGAAAAAGGAATCAAAGCCATGACGTTTAGGTGAAAACAGTATTTTAAGAGCTCTGAAGTAAGCTCTGAAGTACTGCTGCTGAGGGTATGCACAACCTTTTGAAGCAAGAACATGGGTCAGTGACACATGTGCTTTGTCTGGGCTAGGAGCTGGGGTACAGCTACGTGGAGCTGAATGCCAGTGACACTCGCAGTAAGAGCAGCCTGAAGGAAGTAGTTGCTGAGTCGCTGAACAACACCAGCATCAAAGACTTCTGCTCTGGTAGGTCTGTTGTTTGCAGCAGTCTGGTTGCAGAAGGACAGCATCAGGGATTTAACTTGCTCACCATGTGGAGGGGGCCCAGCTCTTAAGAGGATAGCTTTATTACTAAGCTGTTGTATTCCTCTCCCATTGTAGAATTGAATCCTGCTATCAGCAGAATCAGTTGATAACCTGCATAAACTACTCAAGAGTTCTGCAGTTCCTCTTCTCTTGTGCACAGAGCTTCTTTTTTGGGACATGGCAGGAGGTTATAGTCAGCTCTACTGTGAACGTAGATTCATGCAGTCAAGTGGTGGTCAAGAGTGAGAGGTTCACCGCCATCTTGGGTGTCCAGGGTGGGGTTCTCTAACCTCTAAAGCACTGAGCAAGGCTCTGTTTTATTCCCATCTCATGTTGTTCATGTTCATTTCCAGGCACATCCTCATCAGTTAGCGGGAAGCATGTATTGATCATGGATGAAGTGGATGGTATGGCAGGCAATGAAGACAGAGGAGGGATTCAGGTGAAACTGCTACAGTTACTAGCTAATGCCATTGCTGAGAGTGCACACCATGTACAGCACAACCTACTTCAAGCCAGTCCTCAACCCCTGGTCCTTAGAAAGTCTGGAGAGTACAGTCTGACCTGTTACACTCTTGTGTAAGAATTACCAGTGGTAGAGGCTGGGAGAAGCTGGTTTTGTAAAAGAAACCTCGAGTGATGAACTTGGGTCTGTGCCTTTTAGATGTTTATTGCTGGGCAGATAAATTTATTTGCAGGTCTCTACAGCTGACAGCTGCCTGCAGTAGGAGGTTTGTGACCTGACTGGGATGGTTGCTCTCTTCAGAAGACAGGAGCACTGAATAAATGACCTGCCAGCTCCTGATTTAGCTTCTGAAGATATCCTATGCTCATGTGCAATAGTTTCATAACAAAGCTTACACAGATCTTCAGCCCAGATGTAGACATCTGTAGTGCAGGAATATGAAATTGAGCTGAATTTTCAGCTTCATTAGAGCAGGCAGAGCTTGTGCTGGTAACTCCACCAATGCTGAGGCCTCACTGCTGAACTCAATGGATAGGGAAAAGCTTCCTGCTTCTGCATTGTTTGTGACAAGGTGCAGGTGGAAAGATGAGTGCTCCCTCTGGGCGTAGGCCAGGTCACAGGGGCCTTTGGACAAAGGAATCTCCTGCAGGTGGACAGCTCCACTCTGGACATTTGTTCTAACTGCTTCATGAAGAATGGTCTAAACATGAAGTGGGTAGATGTATTTATTGCAGCTGAACAGAATTGCAAGTGGGAAATGTATGACAGGAGTGAGCCTTTCACTGTGTGGAATTCTAATTACAGTAGGAAGAATTGTCTAGTCTGTATCTGTCAAGGATCCAAGGCAGTAATGCTGCTTGGTGTGACACTTAAAATGCCCTCCTTCTCTCAGGTGTCTAATTGCTGTGATGTGTTTAAATCACAGGAGCTGATTGGTTTGATTAGGCACACAAAGATACCCATCATCTGCATGTGTAATGATCGAAACCATCCTAAGATGCGTTCCTTGGTCCACTACTGCTTTGATCTTCGCTTCCAGAGGCCTCGTCTAGAGCAGATCAAGGTAAGAAGGCCACAGCTGTAAGGCCTGCACTGAAATCACCCTCACTACCTTGTCTTCACAGAGCAGGGTTCATTCAGAATGGGAAACATCTAAAACTTATCAGATCACCTCAGTGAGTAATTCTGCCTTTCAGGACAGACTGTCCAGAAAGGGAATACCCCAAAGCCTTTCAGATTTAGAAGCCTATCAAGAGTTTCTCAAATGAAAGATGATTTTGTACTTTTACACCACTGACAAGGGATGACTTACGTGTAAAAGAGAAAACTTAAGTACTTTACAAAGATACAATATGATAAAGATCTTTCAAGAGATGTGTGAACATGTTCTGCAGGGGGAAGGATTCACAGGAATTCTCTAGTGACAGTTTCTCAACTGTGTGTTACAGGGGGCCATGATGTCTATTGCTTTTAAAGAAGGCTTAAAGATTCCACCACCTGCTATGCAAGAGATAATCCTGGCAGCGAATCAGGACATCAGGCAGGTCAGTGTCCAGTGTCACTGAAGTCAAGTTCTTGACTGTGAGTGTAGTATTTAAACATAGTTTTTCTGCTGTTATGCTACTGAACTGTAAATGTTGTTCTTTAGGTTTTACATAACCTTAACATGTGGTGTGCAAAAGAGAAATCATTGACTTATGATGAGGCTAAAACAGATGCCAGCAGAGCCAAAAAGGATATCAGACTGGTGAGTGGAAAATAGTAGCTTGGCTTTTACTGTTGTGTTCTGATGTTATCACTGGGGTCTGTAAGCATCTTCTGGACTAAGGCACTGAAAGCCCAGATGCAGGGAGCTGTCAAAGTTGCCACAAATAGTTAAGAAGAGTAAACCCAGGACTGAGCATATATTTTTCATGCACTGGTCTCTCGCGTAAGATGCAGTTGTGGAGCACTTTCTCCTCATCCTAAGTTGTAATTGCATCAGTGCCACAAATGAAACACAGCTCAAAACTGTCAGTTTTGTTCTAGGGAGGAAGCAGTGAACATTGGCCTTGTAGTGCTGAGCCCAGATGTTGCTGGGTACCACCACTGCAGTAGGTTTGTTGGTATTGTGCTGTGACTTAATGTCTGTGTTGACCTGCAGCCTGCTGACTTCTGGAAACATCCTTCCCTTAGGGACCTTTTGACGTTGTCCGGAAAGTTTTTGCTACAGGAGAGGAAACTTCTCGTATGTCTCTCATAGACAAGTCAGACCTCTTCTTCCATGATTATTCCCTAGCGCCTCTCTTTGTCCAGGAGAACTATGTACATGTGAAACCAGCTGCTGCTGGGTGAGTTACTCCATACCCCAAACCTGACACAGGCTTTTGTATCAGGCAGCAAAAGTAAGGACTGAAATCTGTCTGTCTAGTTCTGCTTTGTAATACTATCAACTTTGATTTTTACCAGAGGAAACCTGAAGAAGCACTTGCTGCTCTTGAGCAGAGCAGCTGATAGTATATGTGATGGTGATATAGTGGACAGACAGATTCGTAGCAAGCAAAACTGGAACCTTCTTCCAACACAGGTGAGCACTTCATGGTCATTCTATGTGCTTTGTTGGTGTCTGGTGTCAAAGGGTGGTCCCTGGAAACTGGTGTTTGAGTGTAATTTATGACCTCTATAGGTCATACTTGATGCAGTGTTCTCTTGGGCCAGTCACTAGAGCAGATTCCCATACTCTCACTGTGCAGCCCACCCTGTGTTGTGAAATGAAATCTGAAACTGGGGGAAGTTTCACACTTCCTGAAGTGGTGGAGCTCATGGCACACGTCACTTCTGACAAACCTACTCTTAGGTGCTTCCTACCTCAGCCTCTCACCAGGCCAGTACTGCTTCTAAAGCACAGAGCACTGAAGCTTCATCACTGTGTTCCTTTAACGATCACTGAAATATTGACAAGACCTATGCTTGGAGGGTTATGACTGGCATCAGAGAATGCATCATAGCTGAAGTTGGAAGGGACCTTGGGAGGTCTTCTGGACCATCCCCTGCTTAGTGCAGGTCCAAACAGGTAAGTTGTTTAGGAATTTAGCTGCTTCTGTGTAGATTTGGGAAACATCCTCTGGAAATGGCTCCTTCATTGCAGCTGTCTCTTGGAGACTACAGATGTTTGTGTGACATCAGCGGTTTGACTGCTCTAAAATGAGAAATGAAGAGACTTATTTTAAATGTTTTTGAGAGCACAGCCTAACTTCCCCCAGATATTGAACAAATATAGGCTGATACAAGAGATGAAGCTAAAAAGTCTTGGAAGGAAACCAACAAGAAGCAAGCTCTCTCCAGATGAGCTGTTTGTCCCCTTCCATGCAGATGAGTGGGTGGCATGTCCTGGTGTCAGAGAGACTATTCCACTGTGGCTTGAGCTTGTTCTGTGTGTTATTTTTCAGGCTATTTATGCAAGTGTTCTCCCGGGGGAGCTGATGAGAGGTTACATGTCCCAGTTTCCTGTCTTTCCCAGCTGGCTGGGGAAATTTTCATCTGCAGGCAAACACGACCGAATCATTCAGGAACTGGCGATGCACATGAGCCTCAGGTAGCACTCGCCACCTTCTTCTTGATATCCACACAGATGTTTACTTGTGTTCTTCATCTCCATGAATTCCTTGCTGTGCTTGGTACAACTGTAACTGTATTCTGTGGATGTCCTTCTGTGTTGTTGGTGACACTTCCTTAGTCCTTAACCTGGACAGTGATCAGTATGGTCAGCAGTACTGTGACTTCCCCATGAAGCTGTTTCACAGTCAGGGATGTTCTCTCAGACTATTTGGTATTTGGATGCCTCACACTGGTTATCTCTAGTGCAGGAATGGCGAGTGACAGGACAAAGGGTAATGGCTTCAAACTGGAAGAAGCTGAATTGTGATTAGATGGGGAAAATCTCCATTATGAGGGTGATGAGGCACTGGAACAGGTTGCCCAGGGGAGCTGTGGAGGCTCCAAGGCTGGAAGTGTTCACGGCCAGGTTGGATGAGGGCCTTAAGCAACCTAGTCTAGGAGGAGGTGTCCCTGCCTGTAGCAGAGGGGGTTGGAACTAGATGCTCTGGTTGGGTTGGAAGGGACCTTCAAATCTATAAGCCTGTTTGAGGGCCTACCCACGGGTTAACTGTGTTCAGAAGTGGTGACTGCAGTCACTGAGTGCTGTCACTTTGGCACAGAACCCAGACCTGCAAGAGGACAGTGAACATGGAGTACTTGCCATACCTGCGGGATGCACTTGTCCAGCCCTTGAAGGACCTTGGAGTAGATGGTGTACAAGAAGCCATAACATTCATGGACTCTTACTGCTTGATGAAAGAAGATATTGAAAACATCATGGAAATAAGCACGTGGGGAGGCAGCCCCAGCCCTTTCTCAAAGTTGGATCCCAAGGTAAAATTCATGAGTGAATTTTTTCCATTTGCATCTTTAAAAAGACAACCTAGAACAACAGCTGCAGTATGGGTGTGCTGCTGGAGGGCTGAAGTTGGTGCAGCTGCCAATGAATATTAACTGTGTTTAATTAACAGGAGTCTTTGCAAATCAGCTGTCAGACTAGCACTGAAGGTTGTAGGGATTATCTCCTAAAGACAGCCAGGCTGTGCTTCACTGGCAATCTCACCCAGTTGTTCCTGGTGTCAGTGTGAGCTGGGTGTGTCTGGGGCACAGAGACAACAAGGAAAGCTGGGACCTTTCCACAAGCAAGCTCCTGGCTACAAGCTCTGTCACCTTCGTGCACAAGCACTACCTTGCTTGCCATCCTGCATTTGTGGCACAGTGGGCACTGCATTCTGAGGCTGGCTTTACAGCTTGCATCTTTCTCAGTCCAGTTAGACTGAGCTGCTAGACCTAGGGGTACTGTGTGTGGTGTTCCTCCAGTACCCAGCTACCCCTCTCCAGTGGCTGGGACATTAACCTGGTGCAAGGTCCCTGCTACAGCATAGGCAGGTATGGGATCTGAACCATGATCTCCACTGTCCCAGGTCAAGCAGTGAAGGAAAGAGAAGAATTTTCTCTGCTGGTAAGTGAACCTGTTGGGTGTTCACTCCTAGCCAGAACAGGTGTTCAGTGGCTTTGGTCTAAGTGGCTTGCATGAGGTGGGAGCAGAATAGTGCTGAAATTACTGGAGACTGAAGCAAAAAAGCACCTGAAATGCCTGCTCTATATGACAGTGCTGTGGGGCTCACTTAAAATGACTCTTCACCATGCAACTCTTGGATATTTTGTCCTTCTGAGATAGTATTAGTGTCCTCTTCTACAAACTTTTGGTCACATCTCCCCAGAGGAAAGATGTGCAATGTCTAGCCAAGAGCTGGTAAGCTCAATCTACAATTAATAAGCTGATGTTCATAGTGTTTCCTTCTGTCTTCACAGGTCAAAGCAGCTTTCACACGTGCCTACAACAGAGAGGCCCATCTGACTCCTTATTCCCTGAACTCTGTCAAGACATCCAGGAGGCAGTCAGCATCTGCCATGGCCTTCGAACTGAGTGAAGACCTGAATGTGGAAGACACCAAATCTGATGAGGACGAGCAAGATACTGTTGAAAGTGATGCAATGATTAAGGTGACTTAAGTTTCCTTCAGGTTAAACTACACACTGCTTCCTTTTAGCTACCTTTCTGGGACCTGTGACAACTGAATTAATTTTTTTTTTAAATAAAAATGTCACAGCAGCTAGAAGAGACAGAAGCAAGTTTTAAGATTGTAACTAGTAGTAGCGTGAAAAACTCACCTAAGTTATTTCTGTTCATTGGCTTCCACTTGACTGTTGGACCAAAGTGTGGGCTTGTGAATGCCACATCCAGTTCCAAAACTGTTCTAGGTGTTGGTGGGGATGGTGCCACTGGTCAGGAGCAGCCACAGGACTGTATATTGGGTATGAATATTGGAAATCCTCTTTTCTCCATGGTATTTAAACAGTCCTGCCTGAGAAACAGGGGGGAGAGGAGAGAGATGGCTTTTTCTTTAACACTGTCTGCTCCACTGGGATTTTAAACTCTCTGTATTCTCTTCGTAGCAAAAGAAGGCAAAGCCTTCCAAGCCACCAAAAAGAGAGAAAACTGAAGAAACAACAAAACAAGAAGGGAAAAGGAAAGAGAAAACAAGACATTAACCAGGATAAAATCTTGCTCTGGACACAGCTTTGCTGATCTGACAGGAACATGAGATGGATCCAGTGCTGGAGTCTGGAAGGTAGAACAAGTGCATTGAAATGCTCCTCTCACAGAGGTGACATAGCTGCTGTACTCTCTGTGCCCTGCCGTACTTACTCTTAACCTCCTACAAGGTTACAAGCCCTAACTATCTTTGTGTAACAAACAGGGGGTGCATGGACAGGGTGCAAATGGGATGCTTAGTTACCGGGCATTTATGCAAAGTCTTCCTAGGACTTCGGTCCTTTGGTTTTTTTAATCAATCCTCGGTTGTGTGGTGAACTCTTGTAAATAGCAGGTGATGCACACCCAACCCTAGCCTGCATATCTGTACATTCTAGAAATCAAGCAGTGTATAAAGCCACAATAAAACATTTCAGAGGACTCTTGAAATGTTTGTTGAGGTCACAGAGTGTTCTGTGTTCTAGTTTTTCTTCATGAACAGGAGGTATTATGCTTTTCCTACAGCTTTTGTTTAGAGATACAGAAAAGCAGTGAGGGATTGAGCTCCAGAAGTTGGAGCCTGTGCTTGTGTAAGTTGTTTTGATTGAACCCAGGAAGAAATACTTATGGTTATTTCCTGCTAAATATTTCTTACTCATACGAGTTGAAGCATAGCATTAGAGAACCCAGGGGAAGTGCTTTTGCCACTCATGCTGAGTACCCCTTGGTTTGTCTTTGCTTGGTAAGAATTATCAATCCATGTTATTACTATAATAAAGTACAAAATTTATCAAAAGCTACATAGTTACAGGCTCTTGCAAACCAGAAGTGATGTGATGGTGGTTATTAAATCCTAGTGAGGAAGAGATCCGTAATGCAGCCTCTCCTTGCTTCTTGCCAGACAACAGGTGAGCTCTGAAAACAGACAGAGGTGGTCACTGAAACACAAAGAACAAGGTTTTCTCAGACCAGAAGCACGTGAAGAACAAAGGTTACTGTGATGTAGATAATTTATACATTACTTTGGTCTATAGCTAAGCGTTTACATGAGATGTCAGCAGTAGTAGATCTGCCTTCAAATGACAAAGCTAACGAGAAACTTTAACTCCTTTTCAGTTACCATTCATTTAACAAGGCCAGGCTTGGATCCTGGTGTGTGGGACAGGCAGAGCAGTGCTGTCACTGTTTGAAAGGGGAATATTTGAAGCCAATGCTGTGGTGTCATCCTTCTGTGAGTTATTCTTGTAAGCTGTTACACAGAGGCTAAGATCATGTAACCTGCATTTTAGACATGCTTTTTCCAGCAGCATCTCTCTCACTCCCTACACGTAAACACTGGTTCGTGGATCTCTAGAAGGATTTGATGACAGAGATCTTCAGACTGTTCTCTGCACTACTCAAACCCAACTTGTGTTCAGCAACATGCTGCAAACCAGAACACATTGCAGGTGACAGTGCAACATTGAGTGGAACAGGTTTAAAGCCTCACAACTGGAATGATTTAACAACCAAGTTATTACAGTAGCAAAAGCTGCTGTTTGCATGCCTGAGGGCAGGTTGGTGATGCTGCTGTGACCAGGGCTGCAAGATAACTCTTGAGCACTGCGTTTCCCCTGCTGGGAACAACTCCCAGTGTTCTCTGGAGAGCTCTGGTAAGTACCAACCACATACCTGATGTTACTGGTCCCCATCTTCTGTCCTGAGGTAGGGTGTGCAGTCATGTATTTTCTTAAGCTGAACAATGTCAATCTTCTCAGAGCACATGGGACACACGCTTTCAGTTTGTAACATGCTGGTGTAAAAGAAAGGGTCACTGCTCAAATAACCAGGCAAATGTGAACGTGTACAAAGGGGCCTGACCTAGAATGTGTACTTTCTGCAGCTTCACAGTTTCTGACATCTGAACAGTACTACCCCAACCCCATTCTCACACAGATGCATACTGTGAACAAGAGATTGCTGCTGTATCCACTACTGGGTATTCTCTTTGGTTTGCTGCTATGCTTGTGTTCCCCCTTCTACCCCTGTTTTGGATCTTCTTCATGGAAGGAGCTGAGACCTTCCACAAGCCCTCCCACCCCTGTTCATTCCTGTTCCTGCAGCTGCGTTTGCCCCTGAGCACAGCTTTTGGTCCACTTTGAAGTGACGTTCTCTAAGCATGTTAGATGAAACTACCAAGTAAGGCAGCTCGCTCTTGCCCAGCTCTTACAGGTTTTTGGTACCAGATGTGCTGCTTTGCTCCTAAAATGTGAACAAACAGGGTGGTTCTGCAACAGAACAAAAGCCCAACTTACCTCTTGAATTCTGAGTAGAGGGCAGGAAAGTCACAGTGAGGGCAGACGGTCCAGTCCCCTCGCACCATGTGCCGACCCTGCAGGCAGAAGCCACAAGCCATTAATTGGCACTTGCTATCCTGGCACACTGGGCACAGCTGTAACCTGATGGGAACAAGTACCAGTAACTGAGCTCTATAGAGCTTGAGGACTTAAAGCCTCAGACCTAAAACAGTGCTGCTCTAGGGTGAAGAGTCTGCAAGTTCTTTAATCCGAAGAAAGAGCTTTGCAGTGTTCTCATTACAACCTCTCTTAAAGGAAATCTGGGAATGGATAGAATTGCAACTTAGAAAATTCTTTGAGTTGGGGTTGTAGATCTGTCTAGAGATGTTAGATCTACTGGCATGGTTGATGTTGGCACGTGACATTCAAATACTGTCCCCAAAGCTCATCATAACCCCAGCAGGCTGCACTGGCTGCTGACAAGTTTGTGAGCAGAGTGACTGCCTGGCACTGGCCTTGTCACACAGAAGTGAGCTCCTCTGTTTGCTGGGGTTGAGGGGTTTGCTTTGCTAGAACCCAAATTCTCACCTTCCTTTTTGATACTACAAAGATACAGCAGAATCTTGGATGGGAAACAGTCACGAAATTTGTACACTGCACAGCCACAACTCTGTACGTTGCATTTGGCTCATACAGCTGTATTGAAAATATTTGGGCTCTTTTCTATATGGCAACACTTCTAAACTGTACTGCTCAACTTGCTCTGCTAAACGAACAGACTAAAAACAGTAAGAGAATTTTAATGAATATTTTCTTGGTAAGACTTAATTATCTAGTTTTAATAAAGAATTGTTAACTTTAGCATTGATTCCTGCTCAAGTAAATGTTGATTTTTTTTTTTTTTCTTTAGTATGAGGAAGCACTTGTACCTAGTAGAAACAGTGTCAGTTACAAAAGAGCTAACCTCAGGATAAAGATTTTTGTGCTGGTAGCAGTAGACTGCATGGCTCTTCCACTGGGACTTGGAGGGGGGAGAAACACCCCAGAATCAATCCACACAACTACCTGGTTTGTATCTACCAGCAAACCATATATCTTTAAGATGAGCTTATTTTCAGAAGGAAAGGAAAGCTTTGTGTTCAGTCTGCCACTGCAGGTACTCACAGTTGCAATGCAGTAGGGGAGATTGTTTTTGCAGCCATGACACAGAAGTTCACACTCCGGGAGCTGGAATTCACAATAGGGACAGGCTGTTGTGGGCTCCTCTGCTTCTGTTGTGTCTGGGCGTCTAGAAGACAGACACAAATACGAATGACACCTCAAGCATTTAGAACTTGAAGAAATCAATATCAACGTTGTTTTAAACAAGTGTTTCTCCTTGGAGTTAAATGCACAACTTCCAGCTGCTGTTTTGTATTCGACTGGGTCATTCTTTTTCACTGCCACCCAAACTTCATCACATATGTGGAGGCTCAGAAGTAGATCACTTCACATCAATTTGATACAACAAACACAACCTTTTAAAAGCTGTAGCAGGTCATAATACTTTGAAAGCTTCCAAACCTCATGACCTCTACACTGTGTCTAATTTAAAGCAATGCTTTCTCTGTTTCAGTGTTGTTTATAGCAGGGGTGACCACAGAGAACTGAAGAGGATCTAATACCAGGATTGCAGCAGGACCATACAGCTTGCAACTCTGCCTGCCGCAGGCTTGTTTTCATCCAAGTGTCTGGCAGGAGGGTTCTGATCCAGACATCTTGGCATCTGGGGTGGGAGAGGACATGTAGCAGATGGTTTATGTGACCTTAATATTTAATTGTGGAACATTTAAAGATTAAGAGCTTTGAGTGCATTTTCCAGTGAAGAGGACAGATCCCTTCTCCTGTTTAGCCTAGTAACCTTGGAGATAATTAGGCGACTGCCTTAGTTACCTTGATACTTTGTAGAAATCCAGCTTTTCATTTTATTAGCCTGAGCAGGTTTGTTTCCCTCACAAGGGCCTGAGAGAATTATGTTTAGAGTCCATCTGTAACTTGCTCTTCCATTCTTTATGGTAGTCATTTAGTCTGTCACAGAGGAGCTTGCTGCTGGTGCTGTGGAAGCTAAGTTTACATGTACACCGCTAGCTAGAGCTGCGTGGACAAAATCGACAGTGTCACTGCTGCTTAGGAAGCCTTTTACAGGCACAGTGAAGCTAAAGTTTAGCACATCTGAGGGAACAGAAGAGCCTTTACTTTTCAGAGGAGGAGGAGGAAATGGTTCCTAGCCTTCCACACCTTAGGCAGTGAAATAATGTGAAAGCAGGATAAAGCTCTTAGGCTTTACACAAATAAAGCCTTGTTTGTGTGTGCATTTGAAAGTACAGATTAATGCTGCTCACCTGACCATTGCTTCAATTTTCTTTTTGTATTTCGGATCTATTTTATTCCGATATTCAGGTCTCATCAGCATAGCAGCAAAATTGAAGGCTGAGTTCTTCAGTCCTGCTCGGTGACACTCAATGACAGTTGAGGTTAAAATGGGCACAATGTCTGTAAGAGAATGACAAAATGACGTTCCTGACATCCTGTGATATCAAATATTTATTTACCACCACTAACATTGAAAGTCCTTAAGCTAATAGTGCTAAGAATGTACTTATGCAAAGTGACAGCAGTTTTCTTCCTCATGGTCCATAGTTGGACAATGTTGCAGTTCCTTTAGCTACACACTAGAAAACCATGGTTTCAGCTCTCCCTGCCTTGCACTCCTGGAGCTCAAGCATGGCAGTAGGAATGTTTAGATCAGAAACATTTCTCCCAGATCTGGTCTGCACTGTTTTTTCATCTACATTTTCCATGCACCCAAAAAATATTTTCAATAGAAGATCAACTGAAATTTTGTGATAGTCACAGAACCAATCAGTGAGTACATGTGAGCCTGAGACTGAGTTGTGGTTCAGGATGGTGGGTGAGGATGGGTGAAGCTGCTGGTGAGGAACCCATCCTGTAGAGAACAGAGCACACTGTCTTTAACACTGTGCCCTGTGCTCTAGCATGGCAGGAGGAGCAGGTACCTGCTAATGCACTGATTCATGAACTGTCCTGTAGAGCTGTCATGCTGCCAGCACTTACGTGATGGGAACTTGCTGATGTTGTTGGCCACGCGGATAAGCAGACGTGCTCCCTTCATGTGATCACCTCGTCTCACGTGAGTCTGGAACACAACAAACAGATCAGCTTAGCTGCAGCCTTTAGGCAGTAATTCCTGCTCATCGTGTTCACCCTTCTGGGAGCTGCACAGCCATGGCCCTTTCATGGAACTGAGCAGAGGTGTGTCATGCACTAGGGAAAAGGCCAGGGATTTCAGAGCAGCTCTTTCCACCCCACAAGAGTCCTTCTGGCCTTCCACTGCAATTTGCCAGCTCTTCCCTCACTGCTGCTGCAAGGCAGAAGCTGGATGGATATCCTGATGGGCCACAGGTAGAAATCATTTCAGCTCCTCTGCTTAATGTCATGTACAGAAAAGCAGCAAATTCCTTACAAATAATGATAGCACTAGCAGCACAGTATCTTTGTGAGTATGAATGCAGAAACAGAGGAAGCCAGCTGCAGATTTTCAACTCTTTGGTATTTAAAAATACATTCAATATTAAAAACTGTGAAATATTAAAGAATATTGTTTACATTTGCTAACCAAGGAAGCAGGAACAATCAACTGTGGATTGTCCTGGTTAACATGCGCTTGGGCTCTCTGATACAACTTACACAACAGAGCAATTTACATCTACAGAGCGTCCATAAGTACAGCTCCCTAAATCAGAGACCGCCAAGTCAGGCACGAATCCAGTTTCTGGGTTCATTACCTTCACTAAGATATAGCTGTGTAGAATCATAAGGTTTGTAGCCATCTCAGAAGGAATTTTAATCTTCTGGGTCTTTAACTCTGCATACATACTGAAGAGCACATCGTGTGCATTGCGGTAGTTTCCTTAAACAAACAACATTGAACAGTAAATTGGATTCTTCACAATGATTTCTTCACTAATGACACACACAAAAAGGCTGATCAGGAAGTGGAGCTGGGTTTTGGAGCAAAACCTTAGCATGAGAATTTCTTTGGAAAGTCACAAGCAGTTGCACTTTTTTTTTTGCACACAGAAGATGTGGGGGCATGGTGTGGTGGTGCAATTGGCAGTGTTAGGTGTACGGTTGGCCTCGGAATCTTTTATTTTGGAAAAGATGTGACTGTTCACTGCCGTGAGTGTGGAGGTCATGCTGGCCAAATGCTTTTCCATTCCTTAACCCAATGCTGAGGAGCAGTCCACAGATGTTAATGTGCCTGGGCTGCTCCTGAGGCTGCCATTTTTTTATTTGTAGATATTTTTTTTAAAGGAAAAAAAACAAATGATGTTATGGGAGAGCTGTTGCTATGGCCACACAGAAGAGCAAACAGAGCAGGTGAGAGCTATTTTGCTTCTAGCCCTGACTCTCCTCATTCTTTCCAAAGTTTAAGTGCCTATTAGAGGGGAAGACAAGGCTTAAGTAAGCAGGTATCTGATCCTTCACCAGAAATCATCTCCTAGGCATATCTAATAGAATAGAATCAATCAGGTTGGAAGAGACCTCCAAGATCATCCAGTCCAACCTATCACCCAGCCCTATCCAGTCAACTAAACCATGGCACTAAGTGCGTCATCCAGTCTTTTCCTGAACACCTCCAGGGACGGTGACTCTACCACCTCCCTGGGAATCTCCCATAGAAAAAAAATGTCTCTGAAGTCTAAAGGATCAACATCCAAATCATGCATATAGGTACTGCAATTCTAAGACCTGTAACACACAGAACTGTGCACTGCAGGCAATCTTCATCACAGTGTTCACATGGATGCAATAAGGAATGCAGCTGTTTTCTCCAGTGTTTCATACCTGGGTCTGAGTCCCAACCTTTTCATAAAGGCTACTCCAAATTCAAAGTGAAACTTGAATATAATTAAAAGAACTGACATGTGCCTTAGTTCTGAGTACAGTCCTTTATAAATAATGGCATCCTAGGGACTGCTAGGATGTGGTGTTGGAGATGCTGTCACATCAGAGCCAACAGACTCACCTGAGCACTGCTCCTCCCTGGCAATGATGATGGCAGTCCTGGCAGCTTCTCTGTATTGCTTTAGTGCCATGTACAAGCGGAAGAGGTACTTGGCATCCTTAAAGCATAAAAAAGCAATTAATACTGGATAGATACTGCTGCATTCCACTTTACTTCCCACTCCGCCACCACACTCCTCAGAGACATAAGCTGGCTTGTTTCATGGAGGGCTCTTTATATCTCCAGGCTTTAGCTAAACTAACATTCCACTACAAGCTTTGGCCCTTAGTATAGGAAGATAAACACCCAGGCTGAGGACCCCAAGTTGTGGCAGGCAGGTGCCAAGCCCTGTCACTAGGGGGGCAGCCACAGACAGAGAGCTATACAAGGGAAACCCAACAACTTCAGACACGTAGCATTTATGGTGTCAAAAAGGAACCAAAGAACTGTTTAGAACTGGTAATCCTGCTAGAAATGTTTAAATTGTGTTACAGATCTAGATGCCAGCGTGGCTTAGTGCGGGTAAGGAGGATCACAGGGTATCAGGGGTTGGAAGGGACCTCTGGAGATGATGGAGTTCAACTCCTCTGCCAGAGCAGGACATATCATCTAGTGCAGGTTGCACAGGAATGCATCCAGACAAGGCTTGAAAATCTCCAGGGAAGGAGACTCCGTAACATCTCTGGGTAGCCTGTTCCAGTGCTCTGGGACCCTTACAGTAAAGTTCTTCCTCATGCTGAGGTGGGACTTTCTGTGCTGTATCACAGGGCACAAGTGAGCAAGGGTTGTCCCTGTGCCTTCCTTTTTGACACCCAACCCTCAGATATTTATAGATACTTATTATATCCCCTCTCAGTCTTTTCTGCACACTGGAAGTGGTAAATGCAGCAAAGTGTTGACCCAAGAGCTGGCTATCCAACAGCAGGAAAATGAATGAAATAATTCAAACTCAAAACATTAAAACTCCAAGATGTTAGTCCTGAAGAAATCAAACATGAGTTCCATTCTTGTGAAGTGTACTCAGATTTCTAGAGGACTAATAAAAATTAGAAAAAAGCAAAAGGAAATCAACAAGAGAAGATTTCATATGGATTTTGAGAAAACCATCCAAAGAGGTCATCCCTAAAAACACAGCTAAAATATGAAATAAAATTACCTTGCTTATGCTGGAAAGGAACTATTAGGTAACAAAAAATCTGAGCTACTGTCACTACTTCAGATTTTTAGCAGAGATTTCTTAAATGAGATTGCCAAAAAGTGAAGTTTGTACATGAAACTCCTTTAACTAGCAAATCAAGATTAAATTGAGCTGAAATACTGTTTGTAATGGCTCTAAATTTGATATACCAATCAGGAAGGGGGGCAGGGGGGAAGCACTGTGTTAAAATGGTGTCAAATTATCTTTTAAAAGGCTTGTCTTGATCAATACTGTGCTGTTCTCTGGAATACTGAGGGGGTTTTGTATGGAATTCTCAATCACATAGCAAAAAAAAAAAAGTAGAAATTCCAAGGAACAGAAACATGAAAAATAAAGACATTTCCTTACAAGGGACAGATTAACTCTCTGCATGAGAAGCAAGGAAAGAAAAATGATGAAAAATGAGAGATAAAAGATAGAGAGACAGACTGGCATACAGAAAGAAAACAGACAAGACAAATTCTTCTTTTGAAGTTGCAATATAGGGAAAAACAAGAAGTGACCATAAGCAATGACTTTTAAACTAATGATAGAGCAGAATTTTAAGACACCACCATGAGGTTGAACATCTTAAGAATCACAATTGAACAGTAACAAACTAGTTCTGGATGATAAAGTAAGCAGATACTAGTGGATATTGCCTACTTGCTCTAAAGTGCCTTAGAAAGGAAAATTGCTATTCTCTGAGTGGGAGCAAAACAAAAATTCTGATCAAGGGTTGGTTGTGATGTGATACTTCCCAACTCGTGACACCTCCTAATGACCACAGATAGCTAATTCCACTGGTGACCAGGGAGGTGGTTGGGGCCCCAGCCCTGGAGATACTCAACATAAGGCTCAATAGGGCTCTGGACAACCTGATCTAGTTGAGGATGTCCCTGCTGACTGCAGAGTGGGGTTGGACTAGATGACCTTTGGAGGTGACTTTGAGCCCAATCCATCCCATGATTCTATGACAGCAGAAGGCTGTACATTTTCCTCATCCAGGCTGCTCCTCCCTTTTATCCTGGTGCAGGATGAGAAGGATCCTAAGCCAGCAAGTGATCTTCCATAGTATTTGCTGTGTCCCTAAGTTATATTTTACTAGAATGTATTATTTAAGTGGCTTACATGGCAGCCACATAGGGAAAATAGGGAAGGATTTAAGGAAACTTAGCCTCAGGTTTTACTTTCATGTTTCTACCTTTAAAGTCAGCCAGTTTAGAAGATAAATGTAGGAAGGAATTAGCAGTTGACACCACATTTCCTAAGGTCTTTGGAAATAATTACTGCAATCTAACTGATCTTAATATTTGATAGCCATGATATTAGCTTAGTTCTTAATTCTACTTTTTAAAGCACTTGCATCTACAAAATATGCACACAGAAAACAGCAGAACCTTGCTAGTTAATGCTCCCCGAGAGATTACAAAAGGAGACAGAGAGAGCAAACAAAGGATCTTTAAATTTAACAAATAAAATAGCTGACATCACAACACATTTAAGAAATATTTATAATTAGACAACACTTTGGTATGATTTTGGTAAGCATAACAATTTTGGTAGCATTAAAATGCCACACTGCTGGCTGTGAAAGACTGAAAGCCATCAGGCTGCTGTGAGCAGTGACCTGGCTTGCAGGTCAATGCTTAGAGGATTAGCAAGTTTCTGCTGTGTGGCTACTTTAAGTTCAGCCTTGCAAAAATACCACCACATCAAAGCTGCTAGTTTCTAAAAACAATCCCATTTGCTTGATAATTTCAAACCCACTGTCTTGATGCCATAACAAGGAAAAAGATTAATTGTTTGGGTTTTTTTAAGGCAGATTTTTAAAACATATCTATCATTTGAGAAAAGTAAAATTTTGTTACTCACTGAAAGGGACTATGGCAGATTGGATTAAAGCATTCAGAAGAACAAGAGAGAGCTTTTAAACAAGGGAAAGAAAGCTCTACATTGAAGTTCAGAACAATGTTAAATATGACAATTATAAAATTCCTAAGTGTTTTGTAAAACCTTCTGAACCTCCTCACTATGGAAACCACTTTGTAGCTCAGTTCCCTATGCACTTCCTTCAGCTAGATGGCCAGGCTGCTGCTCTTGGAAAAGAGCCTGGATTCTACAGTTTTTTCTCTGCTCAGCTTTAAGCATAAATCTTAGGTTTTTTTGCTGACATTGATGCCACACAGATTTTTCATCCTGTGTCCCCAGCAGCTTCATTCTCTTCTGGTGCATCTTTGTTTCACTTGTAATTGCATTCACATTTCAAGCTACAGACAAATAATAAAGAGGTAAATAATAGAGACAGGAGTTCTGGGGTTATTTTCATTTTCAAGTAAGTCTCAGTAAGTTATTAATCGCTTCAGAAATTAAGAGGGAGCTGGTAATTTGGAAAATCTCTCCACACCTTTTTATGTCTTAATATGTAGAGAATACAGGAACTAATGTGGCCTGATCATCTTCAGGGTTTTGTCCTTCAGCTTTTATTTACTACTGTAGTTTCTTCCACTGAGACAGTCAAACCAGCTCCCCACACAGCTGTAGCTAATCTTGAGGCACACACCAGCTGACTGTCCATCTGGGAAAGACAACAGCTAGCCAGTTGCTGGCATGAACAAACAGCTTCTGTCTCCTTCCTTCAGTAGGAGCATTGATTGGGATCTCCTCTGTCCAGTAACTGCTTTCCTAAGCTTGGAGAAAAATGATGACATCTAAGATAGTTACTTTTTGTCTTTCTGAAACTGAAGTTACTAGGTGGATGACCCAGAGTGATCATGGAAGTCTTGTTCCTGAGTAGCAAGCTAAAACAGAGTCTGTGCTTACCCAAAAGTTTAGGACAAAGTTAAGGTCAAAAGATCTTGCAGCACAGCAAGGCGACACAAGAGCAGTGAGACAAATCCCCTACCTTGGGCATACCATCAGTCTCTCCCATAAGGTAGTCTATCAGCTGATTTGTTAGGGCTTCATCTTTTGCCCGTCCCACCTATTAAATGAAGAGAGAAGAAATGATTACATGAAAGGAAAATACTTATTTTTAAGAAAGCTTTCTGTAAGAACACATTAGGTGGCCCTCCTTAAGCAGGGGAGTTGGATGAGATAAGCTTCAGAGGTTTCTCCCAATCTCAACCATTCTGTGGCTCTGTGACAGAGAGTAAGAACAGAGGCATATTGACCTCTCAAACTGCAGTGTGTGGACTGGCAAGATCAGCAGAACTGAAGAACCACAGATGGCTATTGCTAAAATGGAAAATTCCAAACTCAGCTGTTTCTGACACACAACCACCAAGATCTGCATGAATTCATAAACCCTCCTTTGAAGACTCAAAAAAAAAACCCTGGTGTCAGTATTCATTTATTCTGCTTTTAAAATGCTTAGGTATCACCTTTACTGACACAGTTTTCTTCTATTTGCTATCTGTCCCAACACCTCCCTGACACTAGGAAAATGTGACAGTACTGAAGGCAAATGTCTTGAAGAATTGTTTGTTTTGTTAAAGGTGCTTACTGTTTCAATTGCCATTTCTATAGCCAAGTTATCTTCTGTGTTTGGACTTTTCATAAAGTGCTTCAATGCCTGAAATGATGCAGAAGAGAAGTTAAATCTGAGATGCAATAAACGATCATTTTCCTAATTTTTCATCAAGTTACTTCTGTCTGTATTTTGACAGACAAGTGGTACACTGAGTGCTTATCTTGCTTGTATTAAACAGCCATAAGGATATGCACATATACTACAGAGGCAGCAGCTTGCTCTTACAGACACTCCTGCAAGAAGTTTGGTTTAGCACAGGGTTAACCAATAATGGTGTAGCACCAGACTTGGTAAAGTTAGATCACAGTTGGACTTGATGATCTTAAAGGTCTCTTCCAACCAAAATGATTCTATGATTCTAAGAAAGAAGAGTTGAGTCTTTGTCTCATGTATACCTTCACCTAACTCATATATACCTTCACCTAACTGTGAAAGACATGCAAAGCAACATGCTGAGAATCATCAGTGTGCCACTGGACACACCTGTAAGCCCCAGCTGAAGAAGTGATCACCTACAATGGCTGTAATATCTTTCGGTCTCTGATCAGTATGCAAAAGTCAAACATTCAATAACCATCAGTTCACTGATTTGCAACTGATCAAAAGGAAATGTGTCAACCACCACACTTTAATGAATGTATTTCCTTTATTCAAAGAGAAGCTCTAAGTTAGAGTATGCTACAGTATTGCAGGAATAATTAAGTAAGCATTAGCCAAGCTTACACTGGTCAAGCTAATAAAATAGTAATATATTCTGCTTCTGGGTTTATGATACACAAGAGATTCACTGAGAGCAGTGAATCATCGATCTACCTGGAGCCTTAACTGCTGTGAAAAAGTTCTGTGCATGGCAGTGTGTAACCCACAGAATACCATGCAGAAAGCTGTAAACAGAAATAGTTTGCCTGTATTTTTTTACACTTTGTTATATTTCATCACTTAGGGCACCTCAATTCTACTATGAGGTTCCCTGATTTTGAAGTACTGCATTTGGAACAGTTTCTGTGAAGGTCTGCCTATCACTGGCCTATCCTTTGTGTACTCACCCGTCCATACTGACCACACAGCAAGAAGAATTTTCCAGCCTGAAAATGTTTCTTTTCTCCTTCGAAATACAGTGCAATGCTCTGATAATCATCATTGGTGGTGCTTTCAGAACCTGCCACAAAGAGAGAGCAAGAATAGCTGAGTATTCTTACTGGCCAGTAGGACAAGGGAGGTTATTCTTCCCCTGTACTCAACACTGGTCAGGCCACGCCTTGAGTCCTGTGTCCAGTTCCGGGCTCCTCAGTTCAAGAGAGATGTTGAGATACTGGAACATGTCCAGAGAAGGGTGACAAAGCTGGCGAGAGGCCTGGAGCACAGCCCTATGAGGAGAGGCTGAGGGAGCTGGGATTATTTAGCCTGGAGAAGAAGAGGCTCAGGGGTGACCTCATTGCTGTCTACAACTATCTGAAGGGAGGCTGTAGCCAGGTGGGGGTCAGTCCCTTCTCCCAGGCAACCAGCAACAGAACAAGGGGACACAGTCTCAAGTTGTGCCAGGGGTGGTATAGGCTGGATGTTAGGAGAAAGTTCTTCACAGAGAGAGTGATTGGCATTGGAATGGGCTGCCCAGGGAGGTGGTGGAGTCGCAGCAAAACACTTTGCAAGCAATCTATTAACTTGGAATACTCACTGATGATATCAGCGTAGATCTCCATCTTGTTGTGCTGCTGAGCTAATGTGAAGGCTTCATCATTGCACTTGGACATGACGAGGAACTGGATGGCAGAACCATAGTCACCAAGCTGCAGAAAGAATCTAACCAGAATGAACAAATTAATTATTTTGTGCTAATTAAGATAATGAATACACCAAATATTTTAGGAATATAGTGTATTTTGTGGCATACATTTCTTTTATACCTCTATTTTTAACAGGTTACTGAAATTAACTTAGTATCAATAATACAACAAGGCAACTTTGATTATTGTCTGCATCGATTACTTCAGATTCATATGATTTTAATCAGAAAGTTAAAAGAAAAAAATCAGTACCTGCCTATTTGCCCATATTTTAAAGAGCTCAAATCAGTAACTTAAATGTATAGCTATTGGCCAAGCACCCAATAACCAGAGTCCGATACATTAACAAGCTTCACCAGCTTCCAAGAGGAAATGGCTTCTTGCACCCTTTTGGTTTTTGAACCTGTGGAATGTTGATTGTTACCTGGCCACCATCTTTGCTCCCTCAAGAGACTGTGTTTCTCTCACAATGGTAACAGCCTTTTCAGGATTATTAAGGTGATCCAAATATAGTCGAATTACACTGTCCCACTGCTTTGCGTGCTCGTAAGCTGTCACAGCTTCCTTGTACCTGCAAAATAATGGCCCTGTATCAGCTTTTCTAACTTTTAATAATTATTTATTAACTTATTTAGTAATTAACTTGTTAAACTTTCATCACCTGGTGTGAAGGAAGCATACAGAATTTTATTTCTGAAAGGTTACTCCGTGACATCTTCATTTCAGTTTGCATATTGTCTTGCCTTTACTATGATTTTTTTTTGGTCTCCGTTTCATCACAGAATGATTTGGGTTGGAAGAGACCTTTAAAGATCACCTAGTTCCAACCCCTGTGCCATGGGCAGTGATACCTTCTACTAGAAGTAGGAGAATCTCTGGTGTGAGATGAAAAGCAAAGACCATAGAAAAATGTCTGTCATAAAGGTATTTTTTATCTACTCTGCCAGCACCTGTTTTGGTCTATTTTAAAAGTAGTTCATCTGTTCCATCAGTTCCATATGAAACCACTTGGGAGCAAGAGAACAATAAAAGCCAAACAGATGAAAGCTCTACAGTTCTAAAAAAACAGACTTCTGTTCTGTAAAGGAAATGAAGAAATTTCTCCTCCTCACTATGCAGCTGACAGAAATAGCATTTTGTAGTCTCATCAAAGCAAACATTTAGTTCTGCTCTTGCTTTATATTATAAAATATCATTCTGCAGCACATTTACTTACAGATAAAACCTTATAGAAGCTACATTCTGTGATTAAAATCTGTTTGGGGTTTTCCATACCAGACAATACTTTCATATTCAGTATTTTGCAAGATGCAACAGTAATGTGGTTCAAGAATGAAAAATTCTCTTTCATGACTGTTCCTCTTTGAATGAGCTTTAAAAATCTGTCTGGTTTTGAGTGGACAGAAAGCTATTTTACTCCTTCCCAAAGGAGTAAAATAAGAATGCTCCACGCTGGATTGGAAGTTTAAATGGAGATACTATTCACAAGTATATAGAGAAATACAAAATACACAAATCCATATTCAGCCTGGGCCCAGTTCTCTGACCTCGGCTTATCACAATTTCATTAGGCCAAAACCTTCCAAAGCCTTCCTCCACAACCAGGCCTAACACCAAGGCCTCAATGCCCATTCTTATGCCCTTCCTGCTTCCCTCCTATACCTGGCCCAAATTGGGCAGCAAAAATCAGCCTGGCCACTCAAGGATGAGACACCAAAGAAGAGGTAACAGCCAACACGTCCTGGGAGCAGGGAGAGGGAGAAAGAGGGCAGAATAGACAGAAATGTCTGCTTATATAGGGGTGCAGGCTGATGGGAATAAAATAACAAAGATTACGTTTTCTGGTGTCCACGCCTTGTAATCTCTGGTACTTCTGGAGGTCTTAGGAACCTCTACGGTTCTTAAACCCATAACAAAATCACAGCTAAGGAGTTGTTAGAAACAGACTGAACTTAAATACTATGCAAGGTGAAATACTGCATTGAGTGCAGTACTTCAAAATCTTTCATGATCTTTGTTATAGATAGCAATGCTTAGGCAGGAAAACCATTGATTAGGAACACTTCTTTGAATCTAGAAGAAGTTTGCTTCCAATCTTTACCCAACACTTTAATTCTACATATTTCAGAAGATGTTTTCAAAAGGCTATTTTGTGCTAAATTTAAAGTCTCTTGTTTTTATAAAAGAGTAATGTGTACTAACAATAATAACATGTTTAAAGAAAAGAAAATCATCCAAGCACACCTGCCGTCTGCTTCTTTGGCCTTTGCGTATTGTAGGTGAATCTTTGGAGATGAAACATGAGGAAGAAGTTCACCAACTTTTGCCCTAGCAAGACAAGATGGTAGTTACTTAATAGATATATATCTGTTTTGAGGTTTGCTTCAGGAAAAGAGGCATGTTTATATGAACACTGAAAGGGAAGCTAAAAAAGAAGTCATTGAAGATGTGTGAGCTCTGAAGGCACTTTAACGTCTTCAAAAAGCTGAACTCTGTAAATGCAAGAGCTGGCTACTATAGATTGCTACATGAATATACAGGGTTAAACAAGCACAGTGTCTTCTCTTTGTATTCTGTGGGAGCACAGAATCATGGAATGGTTTGGGTTGGAAGGGACCTTAAAAATCATGTAGTTCCAATACCACTGCCATGGGCTGGGACATCTCCTACTACAACAGCTTGCTCAAGGCTCCTTCCAACCTGGCTTTCAACATTTCCAAGATTAGAGCCTCCAGAACTTCTCGAGGCAACATGTTCCAGTGCCTCACCACCACTGTAGAGAAGAATTTCTTCCTAACATCTCATCTAAATCAAGCTTCTTTCAGCCTGAAGCCATTTTCCCATGTCCTGTCACTCCATGCTTTTGTTAGAAGTCCCTTTCCAGCTCTTGCTGCAGTCCTCTTCAAATACTGGAAGTGTTTGAAGAAGTGTCAGACCAACCATTTCAACCTCTTGTAGTCTCTAATTACTCTACAGAGACAGCACAGTGTTAGACCTGTAACCTCAAAGAATGTGCAAAAGAGTCCACAAGCCCACCAGTACAGGCATGGTTGTGATGATTCCAGTGACTGTGTGCTTAAGGTTGTACAGAGGACTCTAGGCAGTCAGAACCAGACTCTGCGAGCAACAACATCCATAACAGTAGACTGTGGAGGAATGCAGAATTCTGTCAGCCCTGCCATAAATCTAGTTTCAGCAGCTGCACACAGTGATAGATACAATCTATAAAAAGCAGCAACAGCAAGTAAAGCAGCAGGGCTTTCAAGACAAAGGACAGGAGAGACTAGAGACAGGCTGCCTAAACCATAGAGCACTCCCCACACTGAACCTCCTTCTGCTAAACAAAGCTTGTACCTCCCACTTCCCAAATCAACTCCATCAAATATAACTTACTCTGTTTAAAGTGCTCTCTTGGTCTGTTCTGATTTCACTGCCACTTTTCTGATGCAATAAAATTTTCTTTGGTAAATTAACATAGCATTCCAACCTAATTTTAGAGCACTTGTAGAGAGGAGAGGTCTTTCTGATCTCTGCTATGATCAATTCTTAAAAGTTAATAAGATATAATTAGGCAAGAATTAAGGCCTTAAACCTCTCATTAATTAGTATTTTTTTCCACTGGAGACCTGACAATAATCAAATTCACCTAAAAAAATTAAACATGTAGTAAACATAACCTGGAGTACTGTGTGCAGTTCTGGAGCCCCCAATACAAGAAGGACATGGAACTGCTGGAGCGGGTCCAAAGGAGAGCCACGAAGATGATCAGAGGGCTGGAGCACCTCTGCTATGAGGACAGGCTGAGAGAGTTGGGGCTCTTCAGCCTGGAGAGGAGAAGGCTTCGAGGAGACCTTATAGTGGCTTTCCAGTATTTGAAGGGAGCCTACAGGAAAGCTGGGGAAGGACTATTCACACGGTCTAGTAATGTTAGGACGAGGGGGAATGGGTTTAAGCTGGAAGAGGGGAGATTTAGACTGGATGTTAGGAGGAAGTTCTTTACAGTGAGGGTGGTAAGGCACTGGCACAGGTTGCCCAGGGAGGTTGTGGATGCTTCCTCCCTGGAAGTGTTTAAGGCCAGGCTGGATGAGGCCTTGAGCAAGCTGCTCTAGTGGGAGGTGTCCCTGCCTGTGGCAGGGGGTTGGAGCTGGATGATCCTTGAGGTCCCTTCCAACCTAAACCATTCTATGATTCTATGATTCTATAACACCAGTAATTTTGACTACTTGTCATACTTCAACAGGGTGGTTGAACTAGATGATGTCTGGAAATCCCCTCCAATCTGTGATTCCACGCTGTGGTTCTGGTTTAATGAACTACAGAAATTAAATTACTGCATTCAGTGCATGTCTGTGCAAGTGCACACACACACAGAGGACTGGAAACTGCAAGTAAATTGAAACAGAATGCACAAGAACATTTACAACAAGACTGTATTTAAACCCCCGTAAGTTTCTAAGAGGACACTGTTGCTGTTTAAGTCTGGAGGAAGGAACAACAAAATCAAGGAAACTTAATAGGGTAATTTCTTCTCCAGAGACTCATTTCCTCCCAAACACAGCAGAGAAGTGCTCTGAAGGACAACAGCCCCATGCAAGGGGTACTTACCAGTTTTTACACCGGATGTACACTGATGCTGCCTTGTCATAGTATTGGCCCTTTTCATACAGCTGAGCAGCTTCTGAAAATTGCTACAGTATTGGAAATCGTTAAAGCATCATTTTTAAATTAAGATCACAAATAAATAAATAGCTTAATGGATTCATGTATTCAGTCTTAGCTTTGTTAAGTCTTTGGAATACCTTCATACTCTCCAGAATAGCTCCACAGTCTCTTTTGAGTAGCCTGCTGGGATGTTTAATAGCCTGGTTTACCCCTCGCCGGATATCTCCCATTCGAATGGACATCTGAGCCACTCCAGCAAGGCAAGCTTCATCATGTTCCTGGTACTGGCAAGGGAATGAAAAGCAGTAGCTATACATTATACATCAGAACTAGCAGGCCACAAAAGCCACAGTAACCAAGCAATGAATTGAATTAGCAAAACATTGCACAGACTTAGTTAAACCCATTTTTGTCACAAAATTCTTGCCTAGCTGCAGCTATTGCTTATTTACAAGAACTTGGCTTAGTTTTATTATCAGGCCTTGTCTTTGATTTTTGTATTTTATTTCATCTGTCCACATCAAGCATACATGAAAGAGTCTTTTACAGACAGATCAGTACTTCTCTTTCTCCAAATCCAACAGTAAAGAGAAACTACAAGAAGGGTATTTCCTTTATTGATTTTTTTCAAGGTGGTAAAGCCACTGATGTTTCATAAACCAAGTGGCTTGAATTCAGAAAACATTGCTATTTTCCCTGTTACATTTCTCTATTAATAGTCACTGAAGCTGCTTCAAGAGACATTTTGGAAATATTAGTGGAAATAACAACAGAGTAAGAGAGCATTTACTGAACATATTTATTTTCTATCATGATCTCTGTTTGTCTTTATAGAGATAACAGTTCAGTAAAGAACAGAGGGAATAATTAGGACTTTTTGTTATAACCATGAAAATTCTAGCAATATTTTCCTCTGTCATTTGAACATCATTAAGTGTCTAAATTTAGCCTGCAGCTGGGACAGAATAAAAAAATTAATCTGAATTAAAATAAGTCTGCAATATGACAACTTAATGTGTAGTATGCTGTCACTACTAGAAAGAAATTACCTTATTGTTTCCAGTGATTCCCTTCTCATAATGTGCCAGGGCGTTAACATAATCACCCCTAAAAGAAAACTGGAAGTTATATGGAAGAGTATTTTTGACAGGAATCATAGAATGCCTTAGGTTGGAGGGGACCTTAGGGATCATCTACTCAAACCTCCCTGCCATGAGCAGGGACACATCTCAACTAGACTAGGCTGCTCAAGGCCTCGTCCAACCTGGCCTTGAACACTCCCAAGGAGAAGGTATTCAAAACCTCCTATGGCAACCTACTCCAGAGTCTCACCACTCTCATATTGAAGAACTTCTTCCTAACATCCAGTCTGAATCTACTCTCCCTCAGCTTAAAACCATTCCCCCTTGTCCTGTCACTAGACACCCTCATGAGAGTCCCCCTCCAGCCTTCCTGTAGGATCCCTTCAGGTATTGGAAGGCAGCTATAAGTCACCCCTGGAGTCTTCTCTTCTCTAGGCTAAACAAATCCAGTTGCCTCAGCCTAGAAGAGATGGTTACCTTCCTATCACAGACTATTCATGTATCCATCTTGCTTTAGGCATAACTCCTCCATGAAAGCATTTGAAGTATGCAAAGGATGGACAAAGAAGCCGTCCACCTCTCAATTCTGTTACACTGAGATCAGTAAACCTCCCTTGGAAGTCAGGCAAAGCATCTATTTGCAAAATACACCCCAAAAATCTTATCTCTACACCAACATTTTTCTGGCAGTTTAATGAAACTAACCTGACAAAATTATTTACAACTTCTGGCAACATTTAAAAAAAANAATTCCTCATTCTGGCAACATTTAAAAAAAAAAAAAAAAAAAAAAAAAAAAAAAAAAGAAAAGTCTTTTTTTCATCATTAAGTACATTAAGAAAACATACAGATGGCTGCACTGCTTCAGCTACTTCTACTCCTTCCTTTCTGCAATCAGCAAGTGCTCTCTCCAAGTACCAGTAGGAAGAAACTGCCTAGAAGTTTTTAAAGAATAAGAGTTTTTCTTCTTGGTTTAGATATTAAACAGATCTTCATAGATGAAGCCTGATCTAACTGCAAAATACACTTTAAAATCATGGTAAGTAGTTAATGTCTTCTCTCTTTCAGTTACTGGAAGCCATGAAGTCTGACACTCCTCTGCCTCAAATCCGTAAGAAAATGAAGGAAGGCTACTGGATACCTAAAGACTGGCAAAAGGTTTTCATCCAGTGTAAGAAGTGTTAAGTAGTGTGAACTTCCTCTGCTTTCCAAGCACTTGTCTGCAACAATTTATTTAGTAGATGATATTATACAGTGGACTTAGCAGTTGCAAAGAACCCAGACATCCTGACATTAATAAAAAATACTATTTGCTAATGTATGTCTTTAGTATGAAGTATTCCTTACAGAACTATCCTTCCCTATACCTTAGATGCAAGACCTCACAGAATCCCCTCAGCTGAAGGAATTCAGTTCTCCTAGTGAACACAAGTATTGTTTTAATATTCTCATACTGGAGATTTGCAAAAGAACTTACATGAATTCCAGCTGTGCAGCATATTCCTTGGATATGAAAGGGATTTGGTCTGGGGCCAAACGTTTAGCCAGCTGAAGTGCACTGTCCCAGTGCTGCAAGTCTTTTCTCATCTGTTAACCAAGAACAGTAGCATTTCCTGATGCAAGTATCAAATTCTGCATTCTAATATGAACTTTATATTTTTCTATATACAAATGCAGGGGTAGTGTTCTAGAAAAAAATCAGACAATTTGTGAGATATTCATCCTAAAGAAATGTCTGCAAGTCACACAGTGGCAAGAACAAAACCATAAAAGGGCAGAAAAATCAAAAAGAAAAATGTTCCAACATTAAGGAGGAGATGAAAGCAGCAGGAAAAAAAAATGACACCGCTAAAATGAATACCTCAAGTGCAGCAATAGGACAGGAGGACGCTAGATATAAATCCTGGGCCAGATTAAAATCGTTAGTGAACATCGCAAGATGTCCTGCTAAAAGGTTGCGGTCTTCTATTCCCTGCAAGAAGACATAACAGGTGCAAAAGTAGTCCAAAAGGAAAAAAGAAAATTGTAAGTAACATAACCTAATAATCCCAGGACTATTTACATTGTAATTTACTATTACATTGTAATGACAGGACAAGGGGTAATGAGTTTAAACTGGCAGAGGGGAGACTTAAAAGTTCTTTACAATGAGGGTAGCGAAACACCGCCACAGGTTGCCCAGGGAGGTTGTGGATGCTCACTTCCTCGAGGTGTTCAAGGCTAGACTTGATGAGGCCTTGAGCAACCTGTTCCTGTGGGAGGTGTCCCTGCCTATGGCAAGGGGTTAGCACTAGATGACCTCTGAGGTCCATTCCAACCTAAACCATTCTATGATTCTATGTGTACTGTGATCTACAAACCAGAAAAAGCCCTCACTTCTTACTGTAGCTCAAAGCCACTACAGCTAACACTGCCTAAACCCAACAGCATGCACAAGTATGTATTTAAGGTACTATTTCATGTACACTTTTAGGTAGATAAATGCAATCCACGTGGGTTTTCTTTTTTCTGAATAATAACAGTGGAAGCTTTTACATGTTTAAAACCAAATGGCCAAGAAACTAATATACTCTGCTACTCTCAAGCTAATGCAGGAAGCAATGCCACACGTTCCAGCAGAGACGGTGACCACTTCAAGAGAAAGCCAGGGAAGAGTTATGTGGTCGGGACACTTTCTCCTCTACAACTATTAGCCCTCTTGAGAACAATTCACATTCTACTTAAAAAACAGCCAAATTTCCACAAAATAAGAATTAAATCACCGAATTTCCTAATTCAAAAAAGGGACTCTGTTTTACCTTTATTTGCTCTAATGACATCACCATCCCAGCGTTACCAAACGTCCGATAAACTCGGATTGCAAAGTCCACCTCCATGTGATATAGGCAAGCTTTGGCCAGCTCATTCCAACCAGATTTGTCATTCAGAAGTCTGCACAACTCCCATGCTTCAGAAAACCTATAGAAGGTAAAACACATTGTAGACTAATAGTACTTGTACCTAAAATTCCCTCTCAACACTCTTCTAATATTAGATAAGGTCATTAACAGCATTTACTTGTAAGCCATGGAGATCTCAGGAAGAAAAGGAAAAACACAAACATAAAACTTGCAATTCTGTTTCTACCATAGGATCTTCTTGCCCATGTCTGGCATTCTCTCCCTTATAGTGATTCCACATAGCTTCATTTAGGTGGGAGGGGAGGATGCAAGAAGCACTTTCAGCCAATTTTGGAAGGCTCACCGTTACAGAATCTCAAATCACTCTCAAAAAAAATTACTTTTGCTTTATTTGGCAGTGGAAAATCAAATAAATCTCCACTGGGTCACTTATTGTGCTTAGACAGCTACGAGGACTCATGGATCAATTTAGAAACACAGAATCAGCCAGGGTTGGAAAGGACCACAAGGATCATCTAGTTCCAACCCCCCTGCCATGGGCAGGGACACCCCACCCCACCCTAGATCAGAGCCCCATCTAGCCTGGCCTTAAACACCTCCAGGCATGGGGCCTCAACCACCTCCCTGGGCAACCCATTCCAGGCTCTCACCACTCTCATGCTGAAGAATTTCCTCCTCACATCCAGCCTGAACCTACCCATCTCCAGCTTTGCTCCATTCTCCCTAGTCCTGTCACTCCCTGATATCCTGAAAAGTCCATCCTCAGCTTTTTTGTGGGCCCCATTCAGATACTGAAAGGCCACAAGAAGGTCACCTCAGAGCCTCCTTTTCTCCAGACTGAACAGCCCCAACTCTTTCAGTCTGTCCTCATAGCAGAGGTACTGCAGCACTCTGATCAACTCAGTGGCCCTTCTCTGGACACACTCCAGCACGTTCACATCCTTCTTGTAATGGGGGCTCCAGAACTGGATGCAGTACTCCAGGTGGGGTCTCAGCAGAGCAGAGGGGGAGAATCACCACCCTCGACCTGCTGGCCACACTTCTCCTGATGCAGCCCAGGATCTGGTTGGTCCTCTGGGCTGCAAGTGCACACTGCTGACTCATGCTGAGCTTCTCATCCACCAGTTCCTCTCCTCAGGGCTGCTCTCCAGCCAGTCACTGCCCAGCCTGGATTTGTACTTGGGATTGTAATTTAATTTATCAACAATTTAATTTATCAACATTCATCATGACATTTTTACATCACCAGGATATGTTGTATTGAGATATACGCACAAGAGAAAACAATTCACACAAAATAATTAAAACACAGCTGTACCTTTTCAACATTAAAGTCTGAGTAAGCATTCGTGTCAGCTCATTAGGTCCAAAGTCTTTGAGATTGCCAAGGAAACTGTGAGTGCTGAGACAGATATTGTTTGTTTTTCCACTCTGAGTCTGACAAGTTAATTCTCCATTATATAACAGCAAAGGTTTATGGGAAAAAGGGACTTCTGTGCCACCTGCCAAAATAATCTTTGATCCTAGATTCAAAGATCAGGAGGAAAAGATGACAACACTTAAAATAAATAATCCCTATCTGGTAAGAAGTGTAGCAAACATCACAGCTGAAGTAATGTAACTGCAGGTCTCTAGTTCTGGTAGTCACCATCTACAGTACAAGGCATATTTTTCAATAAATACACAGAGCTTAACTCTTCTAAGGTAGTAAAGTCATTTTCCAACTATTTCTAGGTAAATTTCATAATGTTCCTCTGTCACAGATAGAGAAATTGCTAAGATTACAATTTTGGTTAACACTGCAAGTGATTATGAGCTTTGTCACCCTGATAAGACCTCATGAACACTTCAAAATATAGTTGAAACACACTGTGTAAATTTCAGAGGAAAGATGGTAACAGCAAGAACCTTAGAGAATTAAGACCGACCAAAATGCCTCCCTGGAGCTTTCCAGAGAAACCTACAAAGCAACCACTTTTCTGTTCATCAGCTGCACTTCAAAATTCCCTAATAACATTTTTATATGCAGTTATGAAAGCATTTAAGACAAATGAAGACTCAGTGTTTTTACTTTAGTAACTAAAATACTAAGTTTATAAAAGCATTTACAGTACCTTGAATGGCATCCTTATGAAAAACGTAAGTGTACACTTTATCATCATCAAAAGCAACAAAAACCCCTTTATCCATTGGCCAGTTTTCCCACAGGATTCCTTTAATAGTTGGTGAGAAGTTTGGAATCTCATATAATCTATCATTTACCTACAAATAATGTAAAAGTAAAATTACTAGCAAGTGAATAATGAACTAAATATCCATGCTGGTTATGATTAAAATTAAAAATACTAGTGTAAATAGCACAGAAGTATGCAAATTGTATTTAAAAAAGACTGCTTATTAGCAATGGTTCTGAATAACACAATAGTTTAACTCAGAATAGAAGCAAATGCCCTTTTTATCAATTATTCAATTTTGTCAGGGAAAAAAAAAGGTGTGAGGAAGGGCAGTGAAACTGGCAGTGCTTGTTAACAGGCTAAAATATCTATATTTGAATACACAAACACATAGGCTTCTGAAAATTACTGATCAGGAATGTAGTGAATTAAATTGTCCTGAACAAGTATGACAGATTTTATTTCTTCACACAGTTAGCTTCAAGCCTCCCAGGAAATCTCTTCAAGCATAACATCTTGGAGTGACAAAAGCTTCTTCATTCTTGTCATGGGTTAAGCAGAATATTTGCTACTGTTACTCAAAACCATCCAGCCTCCTGCCAGCCTCAAAATGAAAGTGCTGGCTGGTGCAAAATATTATGGGGCTTAAAGTTTAGATTGTAACATGGGAGGCTTTCTGTTCTGGCTGCTGCTCTTTGGGGTTCTGGGGTTTTGGGTGTTGGCTGTCTTCTGCCAAGATGGCAGAGAGACAGGGAGGGATGGGGGTATAAGTTGCCTGGCTTAGGTTTATAGCTCGTTTGCTGCTGCTTTCTGCTGTGCTTTTTCTGAAAATAGGCTAAAGTAATTGTGTACTGCATTATTATTATCTCATTTATTCAGAAAATGTCTTATCTCAACCCGTATTTTTTTTTCTGTGTTACTTTCCCCTCACTTCTGCGTTGTAGGGAAAAGGCTGTGGTAAATTAGCACAGTTCTCAACACTAAAAACCTGGTTCTAAATATAATTGCATGGATATCCCACACTGACTTACTGGGCAGTAGACAAAGCCATCACTTTTGTCATCTATGAAAGCCAATCTGGTTCCACTGGGATCTGGAAAAATTTTCCTCACGCTGACAGGATGCCGATATTCATTCACGTATTGCCAGTCTTCTATGTAGAAATAATAAATAACTCCAGTCTGATAAGAAATAACAGGAAAAGCCAATAGTGACATCAGTAAGTGCATGGAAAACTGTAAACTGCTCAGAAGCTTTTTTTTTTCATGAAAGGATGAGCAACAATCCAAATAATTCGGACAGAAATATATTCCAGCTAAAAAGGAATAATACTCACATCTGTTCCATAAATGAGGAAGTCACTAGTTAAAGCATGGCACAAAATTCTGTATTTATCGTCATCTGCTGGGAAGAGCCGAGTTTCTCGTTCTTCCTGAGAATCCAAACCTTCACTTTCTATCTAAATATAAAGAATAGACTGAACTGAAAAACTTCACTGTTAACACCGAGTTGTCACAGTCTTGCCTGTATCAGACTGGAAGGAAAGCAGATGAAAACAAACTTGCATGGGATTTTCATAAGGATGCCATTCAAGGTAATGTAAAAACCCAACATCTGCCTCTCTTGCTTGCCCACAGAAACTTTAAGAATATAACTAGTTAAATAGTCCCCAAGAAAACATATTTTATTAATCTGTTCTAAACTAAGTTGTATTTATGAGGCCAAAAGAAACTTAGAATTATATTTTAATTAGCCAGCAAAAGCATTCCAAAAACTCTATCTCCACCAACTGACTACTTCCCGTTTTAAAAATGACATGTTCAGCTCAGACCAACTCTAGTTCAGCACTTCAGAGCTCTTACCATACACAACTGGACTTTACCCTCAAAGAGAGCAGCGGCATAGTCAGAATTGAGGTGCATACTTGCTACTGTCCCAAGGTACTCCATATCTTTAAGCTTTTTTGCATCTGAAAAATTCAAATAGAAAAGATAAAAATATATTAATTTTGTATGGGTCTTCACTTATCTAAACTTCCAATGAAATAACCAGATGTGAAAGGCTCACAACTAAACAGAGATCAGTTGCATGTAAGACTTTCTTAGCAGTTAAAGAATGTATCAAGAAGTACAACAGAGAATCTTTGCCTGATCAACTGTGATTGGTATTCTTACAGTTTGAACTAATGTATTATTGGTCAGAAAAGGTGACAGTCAGAGAGACAATGGCTTTCCAGTATCTGAAGGGAGCCTACAGGAAGGCTGGGGAGGGACTATTTACAAGGTCTAGTAATGTCAGGATGAGGNTAAAATTTGTACATAGAATCTCAGAATCATTTTGGTTGGAAAAGACCTTTAAGATCATTGAGTCCAACCATTCTCTAACTCTACCAAGGCTGGTGTCTCAGCATCACAATTCTGCCTCTTTTAAACACCTCCAGAGATGGTGATTCAACCACTTCCCTGGAGAGTTGATTCCAGCGTTTGAGAACCCTGTCAGTCAAGAAGTTTCTTTTAAGTATCCAACCTAAACCTCCCCTGGTGCAACTTGAAACCATTTCCTCTTATCCTATTATGTGTTACCAGGGAAAAGAAACCAACACCTACCTGGCTCCAACTGTCCTTCAGGGAGCTGCAGAGAGCAAGAAGGTCTCCCCTCAGCCTCCTTTTCTCCAGATTAAACAACCTCAGTTTCCTCAGCTGCTCCTCACCAGACCTGTTCTCCAGACCCTTCACCAGCTTCATTGCCCTTCTCTGGACCCACCCCAGCACCTCAATGTCTTTCTTGTATGAAGGCCCCAAAACTGACTGCAGTACTCAAGGTGTGGCCTTACCAGAGCTGAGCCCAGGATGATCTCAGTCTTCTTAGCTACCTCATCTGGCTCATGTATAGCTGGCTATTGATTACCACCTCCAGATACAGCATAGCCACTTTTACCTTACCATGAACACATACCAAACTGAGAATTTAAACCCTCTGACACACATAGTCCCTGGGTATTTTGCCAAACTATTTAAAGGCATGGTCAAATAACATCCTAAAAGCTTAAAAGCCCTTCATTGGTTAACAACACGATCTGAAAAAAACAACAAAAGAGAACCACTCTACATTTCATTACCTATACCTTGAACCTGAAGTTCTGTTTCTGTTACTTACAATGCCTTGTTGTAACTACTTCAGTTTGGGAAGATCATTATCCAGTCCTAACAAGACCACGAGGCAATTCAAGCTGTTATTGTACACTGTGTGATGTGCAGAACTGCTAAGCACAACACCCAATTCATAAAATAAGAAACAGTGATGGAGTAGTTTTAAGAGAACTAAATTTATGCTTACTGCTCTCTCCAAGTCCATAAAACCAAGCTCGATTGTTCATCCCTACAGCCAAATGATAAACACCAACAGCAACAAAACTGGGCTCTACTTCAACAGAGACTGTGAGTGGTTGCTCCTGTAAAAAAACAGAACAAAACAAATGAAACAATTTTCGTTTACTATTAGTACAAACTTTATTTATAGCTAAATGAAAAGGAAGAGGTTCTCATACTTGCTCCACATGGTTGGCTATAGTGACTTCGAGGAGAGAAGTAAGGTATGCAATCCGTGTGCCACAAGCATCTCCGAGGATTGGAAGCTTTGTCAGAAAAACATGGAGGGATCCTCTTCTTGTAGATACTGCCAACAACTGTCCATCATCTGTCCAAGCCAGCTGATCTACACCTAAAATATTCACAAGTTTTTGCAGAGAAAAAAATAATCCTTTAGCTACTGAAACCAAGAAACAATTAATCTGCTTTAAAACATGAAATTGGAATTCACATCTAGGAAATTATGTATTTAAACATTACCAACTAATGGAATTCCAAGATTAAACGGAATCATTCAAACTCATCATTTACTGAATTAGTGTTTTAAGAGTGAAGACTTAAAAAAACATCAAGTTTTTGTAGATAGTACAAGAGGAGATAACTCATTACCCAAAAAGATAGTCTTGTAACAATGTTCTGGAAGCCAGTGTTCCGCATATCAATTATGTATGTCAGTTAAAGGAGTGCTGCTATGCAGATACCCAACCAAAAAACACCATAGAAAGAAACAGAAAGCATTTAAGTCACAGAATCATAGACCAGTTTGGGTTGGAAGGGACCTTTAAAGGTCACCTAGTCCAATCCCTGTGCAGTCACCAGGGACATTTGCAACTACAGCAGGCTGCTCAGAGCCCCAGGGTCCAACCTGGTCTTAAATAGTTCCAGGGATGGGGCATCTACCACCTCTCTGGGCAACCACTGACCATCACCTTCAGCATCAAAAATGTCTTCCTTTAGTTTCAGCTTCTCTCTTTTAGTTTAAACCCATCACCCCTTGATCTGTCACAACAGGCCCTGCCAAAATGTCTGTCCCCGTCTTTCTGGCTGGCCCCTTTAAGCACTGAAAGGCCACAAGAAGATCCTCCTGGAGCCTTTTCTGCTCCAGTCTGAACAACTTGAACTCTCAGTTTATGTTTATTTTAATAATCTGAATATACTGCACTCCAGACTCAAAAGCCCAAAATACTAATTGATCAAATATTCTGAGAGCTGTGCTTCTCTGTACTTTAAAGAAATAAAACATGCTCCCATTTTGGTATGGGTCACTTCATCAACACAAGTTGGGAAAGATGGAATTTATGTAAATCCTCTATTTACATAGTTTTCCCAACAACTGTACTTTCAATCATGTAAACACAGTCAACACCAAAAATCCAGTTCATTTACTTTGTAAGATTCCTACCCTCAGGGAGACTGGTAACATACCTTTGTTTTCATCATCCAAGTTTACTATGGCATACATTTGTCTCAGGTCTGACAGATCATGGATTTTAATGCTAAAACAAGAATAAACAGTCATCCTCACTAACAGAAAACTCAGTCATCATAAACCAGAAGAAAGCCAACCCAATCAAGACAGTCTAATGGGGTAAAAATAATAGAGCACAAATGCAAAGTGCCTTTTGTTTCCAAAAGAGCAACACACACTGACTGTTATCCATCACTTTAGCATACCATGGAAACATAGAATCATTTTGGTTGGAAAAGACCCTTAACAACATTGAGTCCAACCACTCTCTAACTCTACCAAGTCTAGTGCTAAACCATGTCCCTCAGCACATCTATCTCTGAAGCTTTTAAACATGTCCAGGGATGGGCATTCAACCACCCACCCTGAGGAGCCTGCTCCAGTTTTTCTTTTAGTCAGTTTTTTCTAATATCTAACCTAAACCTCCCCTGGTGCAACTGGAGACCATTTCCTCTCATCCTATTCACAAAATCAGCGTGACCACTACGACTGTACAAAAAGGATTTGCTCAGAACTGAAATCTAAGGAAAAGGCACAAATCCTATTGAAAAGAACTCAGGGATAGGAAACACATACAATTGCTCCCTTTGGAATGGTTAAGAACACATTCCTGAGGGACGAATACTGCTTGAAATACAGATCTAAAAAACTGGCTTTAAGTCCTGCTTCACATAAAAAGGGACAGTAAGAGTTTATTTATGCTGTCATGTTAATCAATCAATGCTAAAGATCACCTTAAAGAAATTATATTGCACAATAGCTGAGGTGCCTGAAGTCAAACCATGTTTTGCTCTTTTTTTTTTCCTTTAATTGCTTAAACATTTATATTTCTGTCTAGAATCTACTAAGACCAAACATGAGGGAGAAGGATACCAGGATACCCAGCAGAGATTGAAATTATTTGTTCTGCTATTGCCAAGCAGATGTTTCTGTCCCATGAATACATTATAGTAAAGAAATCTGGGCATTTTTGTAACCAAATAACATAGCAGAAAAAAGAAAGAATCAAAAGGAATAACATATACTAAGATCTGATTAATTGTCTTTTAAAAATCCCCAACAATAACATTAATTACAACTGCAGAGATTTTAGTCAAAATTTGCTTCTGCCTTTAGGTGGAGAGGCAGTTCCACAGAGCACTTAATCTCATCTTCTCTGAACTGACTTCTTAAGGAGCATTGGAAAGCCCAGCTATAATGCCCAATAACTACAGTTGTGTCAGATGAATTCCATCTTTTATGTATCGGACTTCCACTTACCAATTGTCTCCACATGATGCAGCTTTGTTTAATGACTGGGATATAGCAATGCTGCTTAGGTTGTCCTTGTGGTTATGAGCTTGGAAGATTTCTTGCCCTATCTCACGAATGTGTGTAGAAATGACTACAAAATACCCCCGTGAGAAGCCAATCATTATGTAGCCATCACCATACCTGTTAACAACAACAAAAAACAACTTAAGAGATCTATTTATGCAATATGCAAAATGTGTCTTCTTCCAGACTGCTGGGGTGACTGTCAGTGCGTCTCCTTAATAGGAAAAATAATAAAATGATGGAAATTTACATATGTAAAATACAATTAAATAATCACAGAATCACTATGGTTGGTAAAGACCTTCAAGAACATCAAATCCAACCATTATCTAACTCTAGTAGTAGTGCACCAGGGCCACTACTACACCATACCCTTGAGCACCAAGCTCACATAATACAAAACAGATTAACAGGTTCTCAAAGGAAAAAAAACATGTTTGTGCCTTGAGTTCACTCACAAGTTGTCTCTATTCTCTCTTCTACGTTCTATAATATCATTTTACTTTCAGGAAGCTGCATATATGACAGTGATGCCAGGAGAAAGACCTCTGGAATCTTCATATAAGACGGAAACTTACATTACACAGACCTGGGGGTCTGGGTCGACGAGAAGCTCAACATGAGCCGGCAGTGGGCACATGCAGCCCAGACAGCCAACCGAGTGCTGGGCTGCATCAAGAGAAGTGTGGCCAGCAGGGCAAGGGAGGTGATTCTCCCCCTTTACTCTGCTCTCGTTAGACCCCACCTGGAGTACTGTGTGCAGTTCTGGAGCCCTCAATACAAGAAGGACATGGAACTGCTGGAGCGGGTCCAAAGGAGAGCCACGAAGATGATCAGAGGGCTGGAGCACCTCTGCTATGAGGACAGGCTGAGAGAGTTGGGGCTCTTCAGCCTGGAGAGGAGAAGGCTTCGAGGAGACCTTATAGTGGCCTTCCAGTATTTGAAGGGAGCCTACAGGAAGGCTGGGGAGGGACTATTTACACGCTCTAGTAATGTTAGGATGAGGGGGAATGGGTTTAAGCTGGAAGAGGGGAGATTCCGACTGGATGTTAGGAGGAAGTTCTTTACAGTGAGGGTGGTAAGGCACTGGAACGGGTTGCCCAGGGAGGTTGTGGATGCTTCCTCCCTGGAGGCGTTTAAGGCCAGGCTGGATGAGGCCTTGAGCAACCTGCTCTAGTGGGAGGTGTCCCTGCCTATGGCGGGGGGTTGGAGCTGGATGATCCTTGAGGTCCCTTCCAACCTAAACCATTCTATGATTCTATGATTTCTGCTTCTGGTAGACTTGGTTCCACCAAATCTACGCGAAAAATAATGCCAGTCACTGTGCACTTAGGGCATACTACTGCAAACACAGTGAAGGTACTGAAGCCACAATCTGTATTTCATACAATCATAGAATCACTGAGGTTGGAAAATACCTCTGAGAGCATTTGAGTCCAACTGTTAACCCATCATTGCTAGGTCACCACTAAATCACAGAATCATAAAATCACCAAGGTTGGAAAATACCTCTAAAATCATCAAAGTCCAATCATCAACCCAACACCATTATCTCCACCAAACCATGTCCCAGAGTGCCATGTCTATATTGTTTTTGAGCACCTTCAGGAATGGTGATTCAACCACTCCCTTGAGGAGTCTGTTCCAATGCTTGACTACTCTTTCAGTAAAGACATTTTTCATAATAGCCAATCTAAACCTCCCTTGGTGCAATTTGAGGTCATAGTCTTTCACCCTATCACATCTGTTTACTTTCCACAGTGTCAAATTGAAATAATGAGGTGAAGGCAGAAATAGTTACAGGATGTAAGGATGAATTCAAACAATATCTTATCAGCTTAGCTGCAAAAGAGTCACTGCAAGGGAAATAGCCCAGGTATGCCTTGTTGGATATCTGGACACAAATGAAGAAGCATACAGACTGTTCTCACGCAGCTGCAGTGTAAAGAAATAAACACCAATTGCACATTTACAGAAAGGACAGGTATGATTCAAAGGTACAGAAATACTACAGCTACTTTTTGGATGCAGTTGAAATTTCTAGCTTGGGATTTCTTCAAGGAACATTACCAATTGGACTACATAGAGGTAGGGCCACAAGAACTTTGTACAACTTTGCAAATCAGCAAACTAGCTGAAGGATACAACTCCACCCCTAGCTCTTTCATCAGTTACTCATCCGAACAGAAAACAACCTACAAAAGCCTCAGTTTAATTTACTGTCAAGACAGCAGCACTGTTAAGTGCTGTAAAACTGAGCATACAAAGAGTATTTATATTGGCAAATATTGCTTTTAGAACCACTGAATTGTCAACTAAAACAACTACAACATGCAAGCCTCTTTGTACTTGGAAAAGAACTATTTAAAAGGCTACAACATGTTAAAGAAAACATCCAGTGTAAGCATGGGATATGATTTCCTTTCCAGCATTTATCAGAACTATCAGGAAAATCCTCAGATTGTAGATACTGGATTGCTTCATTAAGAAAGCTCTGCTTACCATTTGTAGGTTACAATACTGCCATAAGGCTGCTGAAATTTCAGATCGATTGGGTTATCAGGGTCGTTCAAATTAAAAAGAAAGAGAGTCTTCTTGCCAACCACTACACTAACCTGCCAACAAATGAAAAGAGAAATTAACCTGGTGAGAATAGCATCCCTTTAAAGCAAGGCCTCATATCCTCACTAAAAGATGACATTCAGGACTTTCAATAATCCTTAAGAATCCCATGGATCTGAATTTCCAATCTTTATCAGCAGTGGAAGAGATTTTTGGGATATTCCCCTTGTGAGTTAGTGGTAAGGAGAACACACAGCTCGAATTCAAGACTTTTCCATAGAGACGTATTATGTCAGTTCCATTTCCTCAGAGGAAAATGCAGCAGGTCACATGGATTTATCCTTTAGGACTACTCTCATTTTAATACAACGTGTTTTTCCATCCATGGAGTTTTATATGGGAGGTTAAGGGGATGACTATTACACCACTGCCATCTCAAATGGCCTTGCTCAGCTTCCAAAGACCAAAAGACAATTCAGTAAAACCCAGCCTGTTTAGTGTGTATTACATGAGCAACATTTACAGTCTGACATCAGTCTAGGTGAGCATATTTTATCTGATGAATCCCACAGAGATGCTGGACTTCATAGTGGAATACAGGTGAAATCTGGGAGTTTCTAGGTTTTTCTTAATTGAGCATAATTGTTAGGCAGGTGTAAAACACTCATAAACAGCAAGGAGGAAAAGCTTGTTTCATCTTAGTTTTTGATACTTGGAAAAGCTATTTACAAATTTACTTTTCCTTGTGCTTCAGCTCTCCTTGTTGAAAAAGACGACGATAGTTTATTCCTAAACTAAGAGCTAGAGGTATGAAATACAGAGCTGGAATTTTCAAACTGAGGGGGAAAAAAGGCCTATGTTGGCCTAAAACCTGATAAATCATAGAATCACAGAATGGTTTGTGTTCAAAGAGATCTTAAATATTATCTAGTTCCAAACCTCACTGCAGGGGCAGGGACACCTCCTACAAGACCAGCTTCCTCAAGGGCCCCATCCAACATGGCTTAGAACACTTCCAGATTTGGAACCACCACAACTTGTCTGGGCAACCTGTTCCAGTGCCTCCTTAATCCTAATCTCCTCCTATTGTCTAATCTAAATAGATCTTATTCCAGTTTGATGCCATTACTCCTTTTCCTAGAGGAGTATTAATGCAGAATTACAAAGTCAAACTCCGACCTGTAATTCTGAAAGTTACCTCAAATACAATAAGTGTTTTTCATGTCATTCAAAACAGTTTGCTTGTAATTTCACTGCAGCTTAATGACACACTATTTAAGAAATACTATTTCTTAAGCTCTTCTAAGAAATTACAGGAATTTTATGTTGCAGAGCAAGATGTTAACTCTTGCACTACTTACTGCTGATGCAAGCTGCAGGTTGCTGCATTTTTTCTGATCTCATAACTAACAATTTTGACACACCTGCTCCATTTTGCCCTGCCATATTGCACATATAGTTCTTGGTTTATGCTGTAAGTCCCTGCACACATCTCCATTAACTACCATTGCAAAGCTACTCTTATCTGTTGCATTGCTAACCACTGCACTTTTCTTGAACACATCTTTAATGAACAAAAAAGTATGGCTTTAATTTTAAATAATAGTTTTTGAAAAGAAAACAGTCTTCAACACAAAACTGTAAGTCAAGGAGGAACAAAATGCTTCCTGAGTCATACAGGTTGCCAGAAGAAACCTCTGAGACATGAGATTAACACTTTTTGCAGTGTTTTGGATTGAATTCTTACTGTGCTTTCTGTGGTTGATATTCTTTCATCAGTCTTCATAACCGAGAAGTGCATATCACTGGGATCTGCGCTCACTGAGGTCTGCAGGGAAGAAGTTCAGACTGAGAAAACAGGTAATGTAGCAAATACTGATGATACTTGTATTAGTTCTGCCTTGTGCATTTTGGTGTAAAGGATGATGAGATGGATGGATGAACAGTTAGACAGACAGAAAGAAACTGCACTTAGTACCAGAACTAAGAAAAAGGTTGGTGAAACATGACCTCAGTTTAGGCAATAACAATATGTTACCACAGAATATACTGAAAAATATCTAGGAAACAGAAATCCAAACAGAGAAGATTCAAATGAGGAGTAAGAGTTGCAAAGTGATACTATGCAGACAGTACCAACTGAAGCAGTACAAATGAGGTCACTTCAATGCAGAGTCAAAGAAGGAAGATCAAGGCATACAGGTTAAATACTTACAATGCATTTTAATATGGATATTAGGAGATCTGGCTTAGGTAGTGACAGCAATCTAGTTGTTTCTGCAGTCAATATGAAGTTCTAAAACCTCACAACCAAGCTCTGCTTAGGTCTGCTGTCTCAGCTATGCTGCTACTACTATCTAAGCCAGGTAGTTTAAAGCACAGATATCCTAATAAATTTATTAGGGTACTCTTCTCCAATGGGGATTTTCACACATAAACATAGAAGCATATGAAAGATTTGTTCTTTGAAAATCTTGAGTGAAATGCTGCTCATTAAAGTTAAAAAGGGGAATGATATTGATTGGCACATTACACAGCAACTGTCACTGCTCAGCAGGATATTATGTATACGAGCAAACAGAATGCTTAATTGGAGAATCTGAGTGTACTTAGAGGAAGCACTAGAATTAGCCTCTCAGCAGTGCAATGGAGATCCAGCCTAGGAGTAATCCTTGCACATGAGGCGCAAGGATCTTTGTTTAACTGATCTAAAGCAAACACAACACTAAAAGTACTTCCTAAAGACCTTCTGAAGTCAGGTGAGAGCTGTCCTGTTCTGCTTCTGGGGAAGCCAAGTTCACACAGCACTCACAGGATGCTTCTTTAACAGAGAAAGTTCAGGATCAAGGATGAGAGAAGCACATTTAGGTAGAACAACAGCAGAATCATGAAGACTCAAATATCATAAATCATGCTGCATGACACAGAAGCTCATCCTACGTCTCCCAAAGGGTCTCTGAATGCAGCAAGACTCGAAAAGCTCATAAGCTTCCAGAGATCCCAGCTTTCTTAGGAACTAGGAGTATTAATATATGCCTTAAAAATCAAATGTGGTTATAAATGCTACCTGTCTTATTGTATCTCCTTCCTGATTGCTTATAGTAATCATCTTATCTTCACCACCTAGAGCCAGAAGGTTTTCAGTACTCCAACAGCCACAAGTAATCCGCTTAGTGTGCTTACCTGAAAAAGAAAGGAACCCCTACAGGACAAATGAAACACAACCACTAAGAAAAAAGAAACCATCTGAAATGGAAATATTTTCTGTCTGGCCACTCAAACACAGATTGTCTGAACGTGAAACAACAGAGCAATTACAAATTGAAGAGTCTTTAAAAACAAAAAATCTTTTACTTCTCAATGAAAGTCTTTTGACCTTTTAGGAACTGCTCTTCCATTTCTTTGCATCAAAGTTCTGGAGACTATGCTATATCCTTAAACTTCATGCCCAGAGGTACCCTAAGCAGCTAAAAAAGTAACTTAGCAACCAATGACACAAATCCTTTGCAAGAAAGAGAATACACATTTCCCATGAGGCAGACACGTGCGTATATGCTTTTAACTTATAAAAATACTCTGATAAGTGCAACAAAACAAGGTGAAAACTGAGTATGAACACTTTTTTTTACTGGTATAGTCATATACAGACATAAAAAGGAATGGAAGCATCTCAGCAAAATTCCATTCTGACATGTGCAAGCTTAATTCCAAACCAGTGCATACCAAGAACAGGAATCTTGCGAGAAGTCTGACGGTTATATATAAGTAAGTTTCCCTTTGTGGTTCCAACAGCAAGCAAAGTTCCAACTCGAGACCACAGTAAGAAAGACATTGTATCCCTAAGATAAAGAAAAATTTTACTTTGCATAGTGGAGAGATTCCTTTCACCTTCATATGCTTACATTAGGAAACATATCAGGCTGCAATGTATGGAAATATCCCATAGTCAATTAGCTGATGTTCCAAATGGATTTGACAAAACACAAGCATACATGTTAACAGAAATAACATATTGCTATATTCCAGGCATGGAGTTTTCAACCTAAATCTGGAAAAAAAAAATAACCAATCAATCAACCAAAACAGAAAAATCACCCAACATAAATCTCACCTTCCAATTTTTCCAGCCAAACTGAATTATTTTAATTTAATGGATAAAATACTCCAATTTTGGTATCTTTTAAAAAAAAAAAAGGTATCTACTTAAAAAACACCAAAAAGCTACCCAACCAACAAAAAAACATATTCCCACCTCCTCCAAAGCACAAAGAAATTTTAGAAATAAAAGGTTAGGTCAGAAGGAGCGTTTGTCTTAAATAAAATAGCAGCAGTATCCCAAATCACCTGTGCTCAGGTGAGTGCCTTAAATATAGGACATTAATCTTCTACTCTCTTTCCTAGAGACAGAATGCTTATGCAGAGTGCAGTAATTTAGTGGAATAGGTTCAAAGAAGCTAAATGTTGAATTGTTAAACCAAGCTTATTTGTTTACCCGGTGCTTTGACTGTTATACAGGCCTCAGGAGAGTTTAAAGCCTGTGGCCAAATTCTGAAAGGCAGAGATTTGAACCTTAGAGTAGGATCACCTTAGATATTTCCTCCCATCCTAAACCAGTTTGATTTGTAAATGGCACATAGTCCCTTTATCCAAGGTAAAAAAAAAAAGAATCTCAGCACCACTATGATCACTTCCCTTACTTTTGTTAGCAGATGCATCAAAATTTTTTTAGTGCAGATACATCAAAAATTCACCCATTTTGTTGCCACCAAGAAGTGGAAACTTTGAAGAGAAGCTCTCTCAGGACTTCAGCACTGTTGACAAGAAAGAAATAAAACCCCAACCAATCCCAAAACTTCCACCCAAAAAAGCATTTCAAACCCAGTGAATTGTACAGAAAAGAATTTAGCAACAAACTAGCATATTAGTTTAACAGTGTATGTACTATGAAGATCCTGAAAAAAGGTGATCTTTGCAGTATATCCTCCACATCACCAAGCCATGGTGGTCCAAAGCTTCAACTATACACTTTAAAAACAACTTCCTTACCTCATGCCACTGTCTACTTGGCTTGTTTTGTTTGTGTTTGCATCCCACAGAAATATGGCACTAGATTTGTCCGTGATTATTGCTAAAGTATCACCATCCTTATCCCAGTCCATAGCAACACAGTTGCTGAAGGAAAAATACAAAACAAAAAACTTTCACTAGTAATGTTAAAATGTTTCTAAGTGTAGAGAAACAGCCAGATTTAGTCAGTTGAAATGCCTGCGTTTCTGCTTCCCTCCCAAGCAAACCCAAGACAGACTGCAAATCTAGCTGAAAAATGAGACTTTATTGCAACCACCCAAACACTCAAATCTCAGTGAGGTGATCAGGGAGGTCATCAGAATGAGCCTATACTTGAAATAGGGCCAGCTTGATTGGTGAAAAAACAGTGAAAATCATCTGTAAGGTTCTATACTACGCCAGACTATTTGGTGTTGGGATTATTTTTCTCACAGTTCAACATGCATAACAAAGCTGGACAAGAAACTTGTGCAGCAGCAATAAAAACTTCTACTTACAAATAGCTCCCAGAAGGAAAAGGACAGCAGAATTACTCACAACTTGTTGTTTACATAATGAAAGCACCATATGCTGCAGACAAAGACACTCCTGGTCAACCTGTTCCAGTGTATCACCACACTCATAGCAAACAATTGCTTCCTAATGTCGAATCTCAATGGAGCTTCTTCCAGTTTGAAGCTACTATCCCTCATCCCATCACTATCCCTCATCCTGTCACTATATGCCTGTCAAAAGCCCCTCTCCAGCATTTCTCTAGGCCACTTTGAATACTAGATGGATGTTAGGTGGTCTCCCCTAACATTTCTCTTCTGGATGAACTCTCAGCCTGTCTTCACAGCACACAGGTGCTCCAACCCTCTGATCATCTGTGTGGCCTCCTCTGTATTTGCTCTAACAGTTTCATGTCCTCGTGTCAGGGCCTCCAGAGCCAGATACAATTCGCTAGCTGTGGTCTCACTAAAGCACAGCAGAGGGGCAGAATGCCCTCTCCCCACCTGCTGCCCATGATGCTTTTGATGCAGTGCAGGACACTTCTGGTTTCTGTGCTGCAAGCATACATTGCTGGCTCTTGAGCTTCTCATCAATCACCACGCCTTAAGTTTGTCTTCCTAAGTTCATCTTCTTTTCCAAGTATGTTCACCAGTGATAGTGTCTCTTTCCACAAAATTTTCACATTGTACAAGCACCTCACCAGAAGAGAAACATTTTAAAAGGAAAAAACCAAAGAAAATAATTTAAACACATCTTTGTACCTACCCTGGTAAGTTGATTTCATTTCTTTTCTGACCATGACGATCAAATATTTTCACAGCACGATCACCTCTAAAAAAGATTAACATGTAGAATAATTCCCTTTCTTCATCAGTAATCTCTAAGGACAAATTCAATGATTATTTATAATCTTACCCTGTTACAGCAAGGATATTTCCCAAAGTTTTCTGCCAAGCAAACTGCACAGGCGAACCAGACCAAGCTTTATCTAGCAGACAGAATACTTGCTATGAGGAAAAAAAAAAAACCAAAAGTGGGAAATGACAGATCTTAAATTCATAAGCACAGAACAGTAAACAACTTTCTATTACATCAGCAACTGTCAGTAATGTGGAGGTATAAAAAACTCCAACCCTCAAATATGGCTTCTGGGTGATTCTAATGCATCAAAATTTCACAGAAAAATCTTCTGGCTTGTGCTGGAAAATGTGAGTTTTCTGGTGCTAGGTGTCCTGTCGAGACGTACTGTGACTCTATCACAAGTACTTATTTTGCCTTATGGAGTCAATGGAGTAAAAAAATTTGCTTCATGTCCAAAGAGCAAAATATTTAGTTTTCCAAAGCCTGGGATTAGAAAGCATCTGTAGCATATAAAACAGCAGGCTCCACACCTATGCTACTGAAGCTACACAACTACTTTGTCCTCTCTGAACTGTTGGGTGTTAAAAGCTAAGACCTCAAAACTACCCACCGGTAAAAAAAGAGACACCAACTTCTGATGAAGAAAGTTTTTCAAATTCCTTTTCCTTGCACACTACCCACTCAGATCTTTTTTTCTATAACTTGGGTGTAAGATAAAGCTCACAACTTTGACATTTTGCTAATACGGCTTTTCCCTTGCACATCATCAATACGTGGTGTCCACCAAATGCCTGGCAGCTGTACTCAAGTCTTTGCCAAAGGTTCTTTCCTCCCTTCTTTATGATTAATATAATTCAGTAATTCCTAATGAATTTGAACTTTTGTGAATAAAACTGTGAAACTGTGAGCTCCACATACCACAACAGCAATCATAATCTCACAATTATGTTTGAGTTTGAAAAGAATTTCTTAAAATCAGGTAAAAAAGAATGACGGGAATACAATTAAGCTCAAGCTCTTCACACACTGCACGCTCCTCTTCGCTGTCAGGGCTGGCATTAAGGCACAGTGACCCGACGGTGGGAGACCCGAACTTCGTCGGTAACAGCTTCGGATAACGGTAACGGCGGCGGCTTGGGCAGCTTGTCGCGGAAAGAACAAGCCTGGGCGGAGTACGAGCCTCCGCGGCCTGTTCTCGGGAGCCCGGGACAGTGCAGGCGGCGGGAGCGGCCCTGACTCCCCAGAGGAGGCCTCGTCCGCGGCAGCCTCCCACCTGTTGCAGACCAGCACGAGCGGGCGGCTCCCGCCTCGGCCTCCTCCCCTCCCCAGGCCGCGGCAAGCCTGCTTGACGCCTCTGACTCAGACGGTGCAATGTGGAACGGAGAACGCGACGCCGTCCCGGTGCCAAGGTTCCCTCACAGTCCCCCTCCGCCACAGCCCAGGCGTACGGCAGCCGAAGGAATCCCCGCGGGCTCCCGGAGACTCACCTTCATCGCGCCCCCGGCTCGCTGCGCAACGCCCTCTGCGCATGCGTCATCCCCCGGCCAGCCACCGGGACAGGCTCCGCCCGCCCACAGCGTCGCCGTCACCGCGGAGACGCAGAAGGCAGAGTGAGCCCAGCCCTGTTCACAGAACCATAGACTGCTGTGGGGTAGAAGGGACCCTCCGCAGGGCATCCAGTCCAACCCCCGCTGCAGTCAGCAGGGGCCTCCTCAACTAGATCAGGTTGCCCAGAGGTCCGTCGAAGCTCACCATGAGTATTTCCAGGGACGGGGCTTCAACCACCTCCTGGGCAACCGATTCCAGTGCTCCACCGCCCTCGCGGTAAAGAGCTCATTCCTAACATCCAATCTAAATCTGCTTTTCTCTAGTTTGAAGCCATTGCCCCTTGTCCTACTACTGCAGGCCTTTGTAAACGCTCCCTCTCCAGCCTTCTTATAGGTCCTCTTCAGGTACTGGAAGGTCGTTATTAGGTCTCCCCAGAGCCTTCTTTTCTCGAGGCTGAACAACCTCAGCCTGTCTGCACAGCACTGGTGTTCCAATCCCCTGTGTGATATACTCTGGGTGACCCTGCTTTAGCAGAGAGGTTGGAATAAAGAATCTTCAGCGGTTTCTTCCAACCCCTACCATCCTGTGACTCTGGAAACAGGCTGAAAGCTCAAGAAAAAAAGGTGCCGACTCCACAGGGCTGTGTTTAACTTCAGCTGTATTCGACTGCAAACAGTGCAGGTTTCATCGCAAAGTTTCACTGCTTAGTAATTTCTTTTGAAACAATAAATAGTTCACTGAGCGCATTAACACGTCTTAAGTTACAAACGTACAAAGACTTCGGGTATCAGACGCTTCAGAACTTCTGTAACACATTCAATGAGCTCACATCTTCCCCTTTCCCGTTACAAACACACATTACCTACGGTTCTGGAAACATATGGAACAAGGCACAGAAAAGCAAATACAAAAAGACTTTCCGAGAACATTCAGACCATTCAAAGCAATCCTCTGTAACAGCATGGGGCTCAGAAAAGGCAAATTATAAAGCATCTGAAAAAAATTAGACTGTTAAAGAAGGTAATTAATCTGATATAATCCTGCGAGGCACACAGAACTCCCCTGTAAGATGCTGAACGTGCTTAAATGGTGGCGTTTCTTGCAGGACTGGGCCCTTTGCATTTTGGAGTAACCTCATTAGAAAGACAGACAATTGTTTCACTTCATCTTATAAAAGTATATATTTCTTCTCAAATTAGTGCAAAGCCTCACATAAAAATGGAATTAATCTAGATGCAATGGAATGCTTCACAAAATCCGAAGTGCAAATACTAAACTTGAACTGGTTAACTTTGAATCACACTTTAGCTTTCTTCCAATACTTCATGCTTATAGATTTCCCCCCCCCCCGGTAAAATAGCAAAGTAAATACAGGAACAAAAAAACAGAGATAAAGATATGATGTTCTGTATCTCACAAAAACTTTGAAAATCCAAGTAGTATGCTGGATGTGGAAACAAAACCCCTCTGGCAGAAATCATTAAATAGCAGGCTTCTGTTAGCATAATAAGACAATATTTAAAATAAGGCTTTGGTTAAATAAAAAGTTTGCTAAACTAGGAACGATAATAAAAGTGCAAAAGATTCACCAAATATACAACTTCATTTCCCAGGCAGGTGCTAAGCCTGCCATTTACAATGATTTGCATTGGCTTGTCAACCTGCATTGTAACAGCTCATAGACCTACAACCAAACATGTTTAATACCAGCAAATTAAATATATGGGATCCAGTCCTGTAACTTGTTTCACTCAGAGACAGACTTAATTATACCAGTGGAAGTATATCCTTCGACAGCATCATTCCTCTCCATGGTTGGGTGATCGCAGCCCTGGATCTACAACATTTTATTATTATAATGAGTTCACTCATTTCTTAGCACCTTCTAAACAGAAGTCCTCTGCTTGCAACTGGCTAGCTGCAGCTGATTTTCTTACAAATAAAATTTATGTAACATGTGGGTAACAAAGATTATTTCTTCTTTAAAAGTGCTTAGTATCAGTCCTTAGGAACAACATGAATGTGTCAACTTGAGATCAAACACTTCCCCGTGGTAGGTATCCTGCACGTTGTCTTCATTGGTGCACTGGTAGCTCGCTTGTGGAAAAAAATCAAATCCTCTGAGTCTACAGAGGACAACATCACCTTCACAGAGAAAACCATTTACAGTTTCACAGTCACAACACATGCTCCAGCTCTTCCTAAGCATAACGGTGCAACCTGTGAACACAAAAAACCAAACGCAAAGAGATATGAGATAAATGCAGTCAGCTTTAAGCATTTCCCCCCCACCCCCCAGAAAAAAAAAACAACAACCTTACTGACAGTGTTTAGTTAATACTTGTAATAATAGTTGTACAGCTGCAGCACAGTGGGAGTATCACCCACACTCTGTTAGCATGACTCAAAAAGAATAGTAAATTGGTTCAAAACTTGCATTAAAACCCACAGAAAAGGTGAAGGTATTTTATATTAGAGAGTGAAGCACTTGGAAAGCAATAGTAAACCTCAGCAATATGGAATAATTTGTATTAATAATTTCAGTTACTTGGTATTACAGGAAAAAGATTTCTTTGTTATAGTGCACACTGGACACTCGAGCTAGACAGTGACAACTAAGTAATGGTTGGCAAAATTATGTGTTTTTGTCTTAAGCAGAAAATGCCAAACACAACAGGAGCAATCTCTCCTTTTTGCATGAATATTTCAAGAACTCTTAACGGCATTTCATCAAATCATAATAATTTCCCAGGCTCTGATCTTTTTTCGTAAATAGAAGTCACTTCTGGCAAGACTTTTCTGCTGAGAGTCTGCTGGCTTTAAAATGAGGATGGTAGTTTCTAACACTCAACTTTGCCTCCCCTTCTAAGCTTCCTAGTACTGGACATCGTGTGCATAGCACGCTGAGTGTTTTGAAGACAATAAAAGGTGCTTATGCCAACTTCTTTCCTCCCCTCCAGGAACATCAGACTTATCTTGAGCTGTCTGTGATTCTAACAAACTTCAGCTGAGAAAATTCCACTACTTTCTTCTGAGTTGTGTGTGGGTGAAGTGGTGGCAGACTACTGACACACCAAGAGAGAAGGAAGGTACACACTTTCAAATCCGTCTAGATGGGTTCAAAACTGTTCATATACCGAGTTTACAGGATTCAGTGAGATATAGAGGGCTAAGGATACAAAGGTACATACAGATGGTCACCACTTGGCATCATGCAAGACTCATCTAGATGCAACAGTGAGAACCACTGTTTCTCTCTGCTACACTTTTTTCTTTCTTTGGCAGGAATCAGTGCCACAGGTAATCATTTCCAGTACTACCACTGAAGGCCTCAAGCTCTGTTGAGCCTCCTAGATGACTTTATGTTTTATCATCTTGCAGCAGTATGAAATGGAGTAAAGTGGACAGCTCAGTTTTCTGTGTTACAGAGATTCTGACTGTGGTTTTCTTTTTGAATTAGCAATTTGGGGATAGCATATTCAGGAGATCAGAATTCATCTGCTTAATTACTGAGGGTCTAGCGCTACTTTAGATGACTTGGACATTCATCCTAGCCTGCAACTGGACTCCAGAAGGGCACTGATTCTGGGCTGTATCTGCTGGCCTTCTGTGCTGTAGACACTTTAGGAGATCTCAAATTGCAGTAGATACCAAAGGACAGCCTGCCCAGGATGTCCTTGCATGTGCACATTCCTGCAGCTATAAAAAAGAAACCAAGCTTTGAACTGACAGTAACATTTTATGACCATGAATTGGAGATTTTTTTAGTTTTATTTGAGCTAAATGAAGAGAAATGGGAAAAAGCTTCCTGAAAGTTAAGCACACTGTACACAGCATCCACATCAGGAAAGGATTATTTATGAAAAGATGACCAAATCCTTGAAGAAAATGATAAACTTGCTGAGAAACATCAGAGCTAAAACTAATCTACATTTATCATATACTTTCAGAATAGGAAGTCATAAACAGGGCCTTTCATGAAAGCTTGGGGAACATGCCAACAGTATATTTAACAGTAGTTGTCAAAGAAAATAGCTATCTTCTTGCTAGAGAAAGATGGGCAGTTGATTAGAACTTAACCACTGTTCAAGATAAATCATTCTGAGATGGTAGACAAAGAAAGGAGACAACAGATTTGGAAGAAAGTGTTCCTTAGAGAAGGAGTATTTGAATTCTCCTTGAAAAAGAGGCACAGCTAAAATGGTAAGTTAAGTAGTAGTACATAGTCTAATCAAAAAGCATACCTGTGTCCATTCATTTGTCTGGGGATCATAAGACTCCACTGTATTAAGGTATGTTTGCCCATCATATCCTCCAACAGCATACAACTTGTCACCAAGAAGACAGACTCCCACTGCGTCTCTGCTAATGCTCATAGAGGCCACAGCAGTCCACATATCTGTTTTTGGATCATACCTAAAGACAATTTGGTGTTATGCTCTGAAACTGTTGCCAAAATTCAATAGGACAAAAACATGTATTGGAATTGACGCTCTCAAAGGAGTTGAAAACAGGTAGAATCACAAAGACATTAAGGCTGGAAAAGACCTCTAAGGTCATCAAGTCCAACCGCCAACCCAATGCCAGCATGCCCACTAAACCATGTCTCCAAGTGCCATGTCTACGCACTTCTTGAACGCCCCCAGGGGTGGTAACTCCACCATCTCCCTGGCCAGCCTAAATCTAAACCTGCCCTGGTGCAACTTGAGGCCCATTTCCTCTTGTCCTGGAGGACCAGATGCAACAGAAGTTGCATTTGGTTAAATTAACGACTGGGTTCACTTCAGAGGGGTAACTTTTACAAACATTTCCAGGGGAAGATAGTCAAGAAAACCATTTTGTGATGAACCAATACTGTCCAAGGCCTAAACTAAGATAGGAATGTATAAACCTGTCTGCTCTTTCTATTCAAGATTGCCCTTGAAAAAAGAAAAGACTGTTGAAAGATATCAATTCCTTTAATGGTTCTCCAATTTCTCCTCACTAATACTGGTAAGAAAGCAGAGATTTGGATGTATATTTCCAAGGATTTCTCCCCTTTTCTTTTTGAAAATGTTTCTTGAGCCATCTGGACAGGCAGTAAGTACACCACCTACCTAATCTACTTCGTGCTGCTTTCCACATAGCAGTACATACAGCTCTTCTCACTACATTTCTTATTGTATGTCTGAATGTACCACCCCAGAAACAGTTGCGATGCTACACTGTAGCAAAGCAAATGCAAAGATGTCTTCATCAGGATATTACCTTTCTACACAGTCTGAAAGTCTGGATGTTAAGTTTGATGCTGGGGCATCGTGGCCACCTATTGCATACAAGAAACCATTCCAAGTGGTTACACCTACACCACCTCTTCTTTTTGACATCTGAGCACATAGGGTCCATTTGTTTGTATGAGGATCAAAACATTCTACTGACTTAAGACAAGAACTTCCATCTCGACCACCCACTGCATAAAGCCTACAAATTGAAAAAGAAAAAGAACAAAGCAAAGTTTCCAGTGATGTATGAAAGACTTTCAAGCTTGTTAAAAAAGGGAAGCATAGAAGGAGATTTTCAACTTTCAGTAGAATGTTCTGTTATGAAAACTAAAGTTTTGCTCTTATCTTTTGCTGTTGTCCTGATCAACACGTAACAATAATTTACAGAAAATGGCTATCTATTAAAACAGCATTTATGTTCCAACCTGTGCACATTTGCAAAATTACTTATAGAATCATAATCATCTTAAAGGTAATTTCCAACCAAAAGGATTCTAAGTCCCACCCTTAACTAACTCTGCCAAGTGTAGTGCTAAATCACATCCCCCAGCACTGCATCTCTGCAGCTTTTAAACACCTCCAGGGATGGGAATTCAACCACCTCCCTGAGGAGTCTGTTCCCAGGTTTGAGAACTCTCTCAGTCAAGAAGTTTCTTCTAATATCCAACCTAAATCTTCCCTGGTGCAACTTGGGGCCATTGCCTCTCATTCTATCACTTGTTACCAGGGAGGAGAGACCAATGCCCACTCAGCCACAGGCTCCTTTCAGGGAATTGTAGAAATCAGTAAGATCTCTCCACAGCCTCCTATTTTCCAGACTAAACAACCCCAGCTCCCTTAGCTATCTTCCTTCTAGTGAGGGCAAATGTGGCTTTGAAAGACAAAGGCCAAGGGTCAGAAGGACAAACTGAGTAGTGAATCTGTGCATGCTACAACTTTGCTATGCCTCATCTTAGACGTTCAAGTACTTCTCTGGACCTGGGCTTCAGTTTCTGAATGACAGCGCTGTGGTAGGTCCCTCACACCCACTAGGTGGCCTAGTTTGCTCAGTTCTAACAAAGAGGTTTCTAAGCCGTGGTGTAAACAAAGGATACCAACTTTTTGAAAGGCTGGAAGGAAAAGCAGTTTTAGGAGCACTCCACCGCCAATCAATCGTTAAAACTAATCAAATATCAAACTTGACAAAGAGTTCATGCACAGAGTTCATGAGCAATCTATGATGATAGTGTAACCAATTAGTCTTTAATAAGGGCCATGGAAAAACTCCTTATTATCCCATAGAGATGATGTCTCATAAGTGGTAATGAGGAGCTCAGTGAGGAGCTTATGGGGAAGCCTGCTTGACCAACACAGTATCTTTGCTGTGAAACTTGTTCTTAAGGCTATCAGAGAAATTGACAGTCCAATAATTACATTAAAATAAAGAGACAGAAAACATAAGTTGCCTTCACTTACTTCCCATTTAATATTGCTACACCAACAGTGCTCCGTGGAGTTGACATACTAGCTACAAAGTTCCACTGACGAGCCTGCGGATCCCATCTTTCTACTGTATTCAGGTAGCTCCAGCCATCATGTCCTCCTACAGCATACATTGGACCTTCCAAAACAGCTACTCCTAAAAAAAAAACAACAAACCAAACAAAAAAACAAAAGACAACTCAAACAGATATGAAAACCTTTTACTTTTGGATACGAGGAAAGAAAGATCCTGTTTTCCTAGTGACAGTCACAAACAGATATTTCCTTTTGGTGGCCAATGCTGGATATAACCTGAAGAAGACAAGATGCTCAATAGGCAGTTGGTATTGAAATAAGGTTTCCAAGCCCTCAGTTTAATTGCTGTCTGTTTTTAGACCAACTCTAAACCATATAACTTTCTAAAAGCATGCCTTCAGCCTCTACATACCCAGACCATGACGATGAGTGGACATAGGTGGCATTACACTCCAAGTTTTTGTTCTGGGGTTGTAGCACTCCACAGTATTCAATGTCTTCAGCCCATCTCTGCCTCCCACGACGTACAATTTATCATCTAAGACTGCAACTCCAAACTGCAATCTTCGGCCATTCATGTTTGCAACAGGAGTCCACATATTGGTACGAAGTTCATACTTCTCAATGCTTGTAGCTCCTGAATAGCAGCATATGCAGGATATTAAAAACACATCAAATTATCAGGAGAGCCTTTTTCAGCAGTATGCTGATCCCACAAGGCAGCATGACATCCTGTAGCACGTTGTTAACTCCAAGCATATGAAGAGTCTTCCTCTACTTTCTCAAGAATTAACTGCACCATTATAAAGGACTTGCTCAGGGCTTTTCAAGACAAAAATCTGCTTTGCAAAATTAAGCCTTTCAAAAGCATAAATGTTAAGAACATAAACCAACCCTTGTGAAATGCAATTATATCTTGAAATCAACTGTTTGGGAATATTAGGGGAAAAAACAAATCTGAGGCTACGTGACAAGCTCAAGTTGTGCCAAGTGAGGTTCAAGTTAGACATCAGGAAAAATTTCTTCACAGAAAGGGTTCTCAGGCACTGGAACTGGTTGCCCAGGGAGGTAGTGGTGTCACCATCCTTGAAGGTATTTAAAAGATGCATGGATATGGTGCTGAGGGACATGGTTTAGTGGTAGTGATGGGACTGTGAGCTCTAGCTAAGCAGGTGGACTTGATCATCTCACATGTCTCTTTCAACAGTTCTATGGCAGGAAGTACTACAGGTGCAAACTTCAACAGTTAAAACACTTAATCTGCCTTGTATTCTATAGCATGAGAGATTCCCTCTTACACTTCCACACTTACCATGGTTAAAGAAAATTCAAGTAGCTCTTACAGAACCATTTAACAATTAATCAATGGAGGTCTTTTAAATACATATGGAGGTCACCTTTATGCCCTTCCTGTCATCATCTTCCTTTTCCAAGTGACATCCCACTCAAGTAAATAAAGGTTAATTTTCACTCCATTCAACATTTCCCTCCTCAAATAATTTATTCCCTCGACAATCTCAAAACCATCACAACTCCAGCTTCCAGAATGTTTACAGTATTATCAAAGCTAGGCAGAGCTTTTTTTAACCTAATGAAACATCTTAAATGTACACCATTTACGTTCTACACTGCAGAATCTTTACATCTTAGAGCTAGCAAGCTGTAAAAACAGCTATCAAACATTTCCTTCAAGAATCATAGAATGGTTTAGGTTGGAAGGGACCTCAAGGATCATCCAGCTCCAACCCCCTGCCATAGGCAGGGACACCTCCCACTGGAACAGGTTGCTCAAGGTCTCATCCAGCCTGGCTTTAAACACCTCCAGGGAGGAAGCATCCACAACCTCCCTGGGCAACCTGTTCCAGTGTCTCACCACCCTCACTGTAAAGAACTTCCTCCTAACATCCAGTCTAAATCTCCCCTCTTCCAGTTTAAACCCATTCCCCCTCGTCCTGACATTACCAGACCTTGTAAATAGTCCCTCCCCAGCCTTCCTGTAGGCTCCCTTCAGATACTGGAAAGCCACTCTAAGGTCTCCTCGAAGCCTTCTCTTCTCCAGGCTGCAGAGCCCCAACTCTCTCAGCCTGTCCTCATAGCAGAGCTTCTGCAGCCCTCTGATCATCTTCGTGGCTCTCCTCTGGACTCGCTCCAGCAGTTCCATGTCCTTTTTGTGTTGGGGGCTGCAGAACTGCACACAGTACTCCAGGTGGGGTCTGACGAGAGCAGAGTAAAGGGCCCTGCTGGCCACACTTCTCTTGGTGCAGCCCAGAGAAGAAGCAGCAGCACAGTAGCTCATCAACTGATCACTATCATTATGTAAGCCAATACCTTTTGTTGCATCCATTCCTCCAACTGCAAACAACACGCCCACTGTAGATTTTCTAGGTTTGGTGCGAGGACTTTGCAACATAGGTCGTCTCTCTGGCAACAGATGGTACTTCATTGCTTCCATAATGAGTTTTTGACATTCAATGTCATCCCTAAAGAGTGCATTATTTTCCATATCTGCCAGAAACTGTGAACAAGAAAGAAAATTAAACAAGCTGCATTGCTATAAGCTACATGCAGAATAAAAACAGCGTAAGAAAACGTTCTCATAGGATGGTTTGGACTGCAAGGGATCTTGAAGACTGTTTAGTTCCAATCCTCCTGCCATGGGCAGGGACACATTCCACTAGATCAGCTTGCTCAAAGTCTCATCCTAGCTTGGCCTTTAAGACTTTCAGGGGTCATCCACAACCTCCCTGGGCAACCCGTTCCAGTGTCTCATCACTCTTGCAGTGAAGATTTTTTTCCTGCTATTTAATCTAAACCTACCCTCTTTCAGTTTGAAGCCATTCCCCCTTGTCCTATCACTCTGTACCCTGTTTAAAAAATTGTTCTCTGGCTTCCTTGTAGGCCCCCTTCCAATACTAGAATGCTGTTAGAAGGTACCCTGGAGTCTCCTCCAGGCTGAACAACTCCAACTCTCTCAGCCTGTTCTCACAGAAGAGGTGCTTCAGCCTCTTGATCATCTTTGTGGCCCTTCTCCAACTCAGTCCTTCTTATTTTTGGGGTCCCAGAGCTGGATGCAGTGGGGCTCCCCTCCCTCAACCTGCTGGCCAGGCTGCTTCTGATGCATCCCTGCAAATACATATTGTTGGCTCACGTTGAGTTTTTTGACAACCATTACACCAAACTCCTTCTCCTAAGGACTGCTCTCAATCTATTCTCTGCCTAGCCTGTACTCGTCCCTGGGTTTGCCCTGACCTGCACATAGGACCCTTGTGCTTGACCTTGTTGAATTTCATGATGTTCACATGGGACCACCTCTCCAGCCTGTCTAGGTCTGCCTTCTGGATGACATTCCTCTAGTGTGCCAACTGTATGATGTAACTTGGTATCAACAGCAAACTTCCTGAGGGTGCACTCATTCCATGTTGCCAATGGATATGTTAAACAGCGTTAGCCCCAATACTGACCCCTGCAGAATGTCACCACTGGTCTGCACTTGCACACGGAGCTATTGACCACAACAATTAGAGTGTGACCATCCTGCCAATTCTGTATCCACCAAGTGGTCCATCTGTGTCTCTCCAATTTAGAGACAAGGATGTCATGTGGAACATTATCAAACGTTTTGCACAAGTCCAGGTAGGCTTCATCAGTTGCTTTTATCTACCAGCACTGTAACCACATCCAAATTTGTCAGGGATTATTTGCCCTTAGTGAATCCACCTTGGCTGTGACTGCTCACTCTATTTTTCCATCTGCTTTAGCAGAGTTTCCAGAAGGATCATATTTTGTTCCAAAGACTTCCACTACCTGATTTTAAAAAAATCTATGCATTTTCGAAACAGTCATATGAAAAAAGACTAGGGTAAGAATAAACTTGAAACAACCAAAACAGTCACATTTTAAGCTAAGCCATTAGGTAAAAATAAAATTGAAAATGAAAGCTATCTGACCCTAATGAATGACTTAAGCTTGATGGTCCAAAGGAAGAACCCAAAATCCTTGTGCTACAGTGTCACCCCAGGTATGTTCAAGGAAAATCAGACTCTGAGTATGTCAGTTTACCTTCTTATTCCCAAATGCACCCAAACCAAAGGTCTGTAAAAGCCACTTCAGGCACAGACTGAATATTACATATTCTATTCTTAATCTGACAGCAACCCAGAGCACAATCACAGTTTACAACTTGATACAAGCCTTTGTTAAAAGTGTTCAGATCAAGGATGCAAATTTGGCAAGTCTTAAATTTTACATCTGGCTTAAAATAAAATTCATTTAAATAAAGACTACTAATGAAAGTTCTAAAATTTAAAGATTATGGAGTCTTTTGTGCCCTCTATTTGTCACAGAAAACTGTATCAGTAGGTTGAGTGTCCCAACTGTAATTATCAGAAGTCTAGACAAGTGACATTTTTCCTGAGCTGCAAGGCATGACCTGAGCAACAGAGAAAAAGCAAGTCAAGTGCCCTACTGGGACTTGGACATTTGTCAGAACAATGACAAAAAGGCAAATGCATCTGAATTAGTGTCACAAAATCAAGGCACTGTGTGAATATCTGAAATACAAACCATTTAAAGCCAACCAGTAACAGGTACAACACTGCTGCACAGTTAGCAATCAGGAGTACTAAGAGGACATAGGAAGTGATCTGGTTTCTGCACAGCCCTGGCTAAAAGCTGCCTTAGGACTGCAAAGGGGTAAATATGACAATCGTGGTTCCAGAAGAGATACAGAGAAGCACAGACTAAGCCTGAACACGCTGTATCAAGTCTGTGTAGGCCTGAATGTGTCTGAATCAGGGGAAGGAACAGAAACGAGGAAAGGAAACAATCAACATACATATTGAATAAAAACAACTTTTGAAACCCTTCAGCAATGACTTCATAGAAAAATGAGCTTGATTTTTGGAGTATCCCTGTAATTGGCAAAATGTTCCCATGTAATTTAGCAGAGGGAACTGATTTTCATTCTTTCCTTTCAGTGCCTCCCATTGTTTCTTCTGTTGACCCAAACCACCTCTTACCACTTTTATCACTTCAGAGGGACACTTTGCTATTATAAAATAGCAAATTAAGAGCCATGCAATGATATGAAATTGCACATAGTTGCCTTTTTAAATATCAATTAATTACTACTGTCCTAAATTAGATGTTGCCATAGTTTCACAGGTGAAAATGAAGGTTTGTATACAACATAACCAACTCAGACCTCAAATCATTTTTCTGGTACACAAGGAGAACTTAATATTTAAGGCAACACCAAGTGTGTGTGAGCTTTCCAACAAGATACAATCTGCATTTTCTTCACTTTCTAAGCTCCCCAACCTATAAGGAAGTTTGCTCATGGCACAGAGTCTCAATCTCTGAAAGAAACATTATCTTGGTTAAAATGAAATCGTAGAATCTCAGAATGGTTTTGGTTGGAAGGGACCCTAAAGATCATCTAGTTCCAACCTCCCTGCCACAGGCAGGAACACCTTCCACTGGACCAGTTTACTCTGTCCAACCTGGTCTTGAACACTTTGAGGAAGGGGGAATGCACAACCTCCCTGGGCTGTTTGTCCTAGGCAGCATGGTATTGAATACCAGCAGCACATTCATCTCAACCTGTGACACTGTTCCAGTACTACAAATGCTTTAGCACCCGAAAAGCCTGCAGGCTCTTGAACCTAAAGCTATGAGGAAGAAGGATATGGAACTGCTGGAGCGGGTCCAGAGGAGAGCCACAAAGATGCTCAGAGGGCTGCAGCAGCTCTGCTATGAGGACAGGCTGAGAGAGATGGGGCTCTGCAGCCTGGAGAAGAGAAGGCTTCGAGGAGACCTTATAGTGGCTTTCCAGTATCTGAAGGGAGCCTACAGGAAGGCTGGGGAGGGACTATTGACAAGGTCTGGTAATGTCAGGACAAGGGGGAATGGGTTTAAACTGGAAGAGGGGAGATTTAGACTGGATGTCAGGAGGAAGTTCTTTACAGTGAGGGTGGTGAGACACTGGCACAGGTTGCCGAGGGAGGTTGTGGATGCTTCCTCCCTGGAGGCGTTTAAAGCCAGGCTGGATGAGGCCTTGAGCAGCCTGCTCTAGTGGGATGTGTCCCTGCCTATGGCAGGGGGTTGGAGCTGGATGATCCTTGAGGTCCCTTCCAACCTAAACCATTCTGTGATTCTATTGTATTTCAATTTTATGTAACCACTTTTTGCTCAAAGCTCTTGAAATGGGCTTACTAAAATGAAATTCAAAAATTTCCAAGTTTTATTCTTTACATAGCTCCTTGTACTAAAAGCAATTACATCCAAGCAGTTACAAATGATGTGTTAGCATGAAATTATAGTCATTGGGAACCTGATGAAGGGAAAGGTTATGCAGATATGCAAGTACTAAGAATTTCTGTCTAAGGAAGCTGAAGCAGCTTGTAATGAAAAACATGATTAATCAATTTCTGAATTAATTTCTCAGAGATGGAATGCTTGCCAATTTAACAGCTGAAGATGACAAAATATTCATACTCAGCCTAAGAGCAAAAAAAGACTTACAAATATTTAGGGCACTGCTTGCACTACTCAAATAGATGACAGAGTGCTGTGTAGGAAGAGATGCATAAACCCAAACCCCAATAAAAGTGACAAGTCATGACAGTTTTTTGCCTCCAGTGCTACAATTTCAGAGTATTTCCCAAAGTGTTCCTTTGTCTAAAGTATCTGAACCTCATATTCTTTGTATCTTTGCTTGCAATGGTTATTGATTTCGGTGAGTTGTTCAATTTTCTAATTTCGTTTCCTTCAAATAGCTTTAACCCTTCAACCGTAAAATTGGAAACCTTTTCATTACGTTCTGTTTGCTGTCAGACTGCCTAATGTCATCTGATCACAAAGCAAAACATGACTCTGGAAATGTTAAGACTCTTTGGGGCACTTCAATTTAGTCAATGAGCTAATCGTTGCCATACTAAAAATCACAGCTTCAGTGCTAATTTGTTAGAGTAATAAGTAAAAAGACGACAGAAAAAGAATGTTATACAAATCTCAGCAGGTGTTTGGGGGGAAAATAAAGGTGAAACAATTAAGTGATGAAAACATGAAAAATTAAATACAGAATCAGTCAGGGTTGGAAGGGACCACAAGGATCATCTAGTTCCAACCCCCCTGCCATGGGCAGGGACACCCTACCCTAGATCAGGCTGGCCAGAGCCCCATCCAGCCTGGTCTTAAACATCTCCAGGGATGGGGCCTCAACCACCTCCCGGAGCAACTCATTCCAGGCTCTCACCACTCTCATGCTGAACAACTTCCTCCTCACGTACAGGCTGAATCTCCCCACCTCCAGCTTTGCTCCATTCCTCCCAGTCCTGTCACCTCCTGACAGCCTAAAAAGTCCCTCCCCAGCTTTTTTGTAGGCCCCCTTCAGATACTGGAAGGCCACAAGAAGGTCACCTTGGAGCCTCCTCTTCTGCAGACTGAACAGCCCCAACTCTTTCAGTCTGTCCTCACAGCAGAGCTGCTGCAGCCCTCTGATCATCCTCATGGCCCTTCTCTGGACATGCTCCAGCATCTCCACATCCCTCTTGTAAGAGGGGCTCCAGAAGTGGATGTAGTACTCCAGATGGGGTCTCACCAGAGCAGAGTAGAGGAGGAGAATCGCCTCCCTTGACCTGCTGGCCACACTTCTCCTGATGCAGCCCCAGGATCTGGTTGGCCCTCTGGGGGGCTGCAAATGCACACTGCTAGCTCATGTTGAGCTTCTCATCCACCGGCACCCCCAAATCCCTCTCCTCAGGGCTGCTCTCCAGCCAGTCACTGCCCAGCCCCTATCGCTGCTTGGAATTGCTTCAACCCAGGTGCAGGACCTTGCACTTGGTCTTGTTTAATCTCACAAAGCTGGCTTGTGCCCACCTCTCCAGCCTGTCCATGACTGTCTAGATTCCATCTCTTCCCTCCGGCGTGTCTGCTGCACCACACAGCTTGGTGTCATCAGCAAACTTGCTGAGGGTGCTCTCAGTACCACTGTCCATATCACTGACAACGATGCTGAACAAGACTGGTCTCAGGACTGATCCCTGAGGGACTCTGCTTGTCACTGGCTTCCACTTGGACATGGACCCATTGACAGCCATCATTTGTATTTCATTCTGCAGTTTTCCTACCAGATTTTCCTGACTTGGCCATGTTAATTCTCTGCCTCCACAACAGCTACTGAGTGGACACAATCTGATTTCAGTACATCACTCTGGTTTCAATTACAGGCAATTAAATGAAATGACTATAGCAGTGGCTAAAGTGATCAATTAATTAAATGCTTAACAAAAGAATTATTTCCTCCAGGTCTTACACTGTATTATGTTTCTAGAAAAAATGAATTACAAATTCAAAGCCACAGCTGAGAAAATCCTTCCACTGCATATCTAATAAGCGGTATGGAAATGCTTGCTAGAAAATCTGGTATCCTCATGCAGGGTAGTGAGATTAGAGACTTGTCACTATGAGTGAACCAAACTCATTTTTTGCAGTGCTAATGAATTCTACTCATTATTCAGGTTTCTTTAAAATCCTATTTCCTTTGTTTAATAAAGATAATTCTCATTAAACAAGCCAAAAACTGCAATGTAAAATCTTTTGACTGTACAGTAAGTGTTAAATATTACTCATTAATGTCAAAGAAGATTAGTACAAGGGAAGAAAGCAAAAATGAAGATTGAAAAACAGGCAACCCCTCAAAAAAGAACAACTAACTTACATGGATACTATGAGATAATAAATGCAATGATACACATAACATTAACAAGAGTGACCACTCCTAAAGGCTGAGGAAAATGGTAATTCCCAACTAGTCAAGCAAACTGAACCCAAGTTTTCCTCAACATCATGGGTAAACGCCCAAGAAGTAGAAGTAGTACTGATTGGGAAGCACAAAAAGTACCCAAAGATGGTTTCTCTTGCATTGGGAGAAGGAAAAAAAAAAACATCACTCCAAATAATTTGCTCAAGTTGTATTTCCTACATCTCCAGAATAGCAGTAATGGTATGAAGAAGGTGTAATGACAAAGTGTGAGTTCCTAAAAGGAGGAATTTTAAAAGACCACACCTTCTAGTGACAAGCATATCCTGGATAAACAACTTTCTAAGCAACAGAAGCAACTTTTTCCTAGTGGCTCCACCCCTTTTTGTGTCCTGACCTCGTGTTAGGATGAGAACATTCACAGCTCATGAACACAAACCATCATGACTACACAACATGTTGAGCATTCATATGCAGCTTAAGATTCATTAGAAATCCTGAAGCTGTTATGATTCTATCAATATCTTGATGCTGCAGACATCATACCCACTATAACCATGATATATAAACTAGAGAGGAAGGGAACTATTTACTTGTGGAGCAAGCAGAGGCAGTCTAATGTAAGCCAGGAGTTTACTGAGATCTTTCCTTCTCTGTTCCAGATCATGTCGAACCCACGTCAGTAGTGCATTCAGTATAGTTTCTTCATTAGGAATGTTCATGTCGTCACTTGCTAAAAGCTTTGCAATTTCAGTGGCTGGCAACAACAGAAATTCCTGGTTTCTAATTACTTCCATGAAGTTTTCCTGAAAAAGAGAAGCATTTTTAAAAATACAGGTGGCATCATACTTTGAAGCCATTTTCTGGAACACCCACTGTATCTCTTTCTCCTTCCTTCACACCATCTCTCACTTGCACCAGTAAATACCACTGCAGAACTCACCTGAGAGGGAAAAAAAAAAATAACATTTAAAAAAGTAAAATCCAACTGTCCTGAGTTATTCTGACTCCTCATCGTTTCTCCAACCCTACTGCTCAGTCCCACAGACAGATGTGCTGAAGCGAGTGAGGGGGAAGCACCTGGGCAGATATGAGCAATGGGTTGTTGGGGTCACTATCTTGACAGTGCAAACTGAAGAAATCGTTTCTGAGGTTTAGTTTCATAAAAATGAAATTAAGTGTCCAGTTTGTTCCTGTTGACAATGGAGCATACAAGGTAAGATGTTCTGTCAAGCAAAAGGCACAACACACTCAGCTACAGGGGGCATCTAACTCTTCATTACTGTTAGACTGAAGTATGTCTTTAAGCTTTCACAGGAAATAAGCAACATTAACAATTTCATTTTTGCTTTTAAATGGATTATCTTATATTTATTTTAGTATTTTGCATGTTTCACACAGCTGATCTGATTGACTGGGGAACAAAACACAAAGAATCCACAACAGCATATACACCTTGCTTTATTAACAATAGCTACTTTGCCAGGAGTTAGTTTTCTAACTTTCATCCTGCCATTTCCAACAAGAAATTCTTACTTATTTAGAAAGGTCACAATATGTTAACATTTCTAACGTTGATATCCTATTACTTCAGGATACTGGGACTTGCAGAATATACTGTAAGGATTGCCATGATTTTAGGCAGAAAGAGCACATGAGTATGTAGAAATATCATCAGCACTATGAACTTACAGTGAGAAATCTGAATGTAACAGAAAAGGATGAGGCCAGGTCTGTCCTCTTTCCCTCTGTACCTTTACAAGGCAGCAAAGGAGAGAAAAGTAAAAGCAGTCTATGCATCATGACATGTTCTTATATTTTGGTAGCTTAAACCCCATTTATCCTCAAATCCCAAAGTCAGAGCAGCTTAATGACAAGAGAACAGTATTGCAATCAATTTAGTAAGAGCTCTGTTGATAGCTACACAGCTAGTCAGTGGGATGCTGGTTTTGCTCTGCCATCATATCCACAACCCCCGGAGGATAAAAGTGTATTAGATCCACAGACAATTCTACCATCAAACTTAGCATCTTGGTTAATGATTTAGAAGAAAGAATGGCACACTAACAACAACAAAAAAAAGAAATTAGAAGCATGTACCTGTTGGAAAAAAAACATAGGATTTGTAGGTAGACAAAACAGGGAGAAACTTGGGAGCAGAAGCAGGACTGGCACTGCAAACCAGGAACCAGTTTAGCATACAAAATGACAAGGAAAACATACAGCACAGTTTGGCATTGCACATGCAAAAGACATCATGACAGCAAACTAAAAGAGGCAACACTGCTTCCTTTTTATTGCTTAAGTTTGATCATTTCCAAGTTACATCTCAATACTCAAAAATATTAACTAATTAAAGAATGCTGAGCGAAGAGGAAAAAACTAACAAGGAGTAAACCAGTTCCCTTCACGTGAAAGCCACACAGCCACATGATGGCTACAAGATGCCTAAGGGGGAAGATCAAAGTCATTCCACTCCACAGGTAACTGTGGAGTTGAAATTAGCAAAGTAATTGAAAGTACTACCTGTGCACATAACTATATTTCTGGGTAGAATTTAGGAAGGAAAATTTTACACTGAGCATCAGAAAAGCATTCCTACTAGAGAAATCCAATTGGCTACACAAAACAGAGCTGTCTTTTCCTCTTTAATTCATTTAACATTTTGCATTACAAAATGAAAGTAAGAAAGTGAGCAAATACAGAAATTAAAAACAAAGGAAGGACTGTACCAATATTCAGTAGCACTAGACATGCACTGTTACGTATTTCACTCTGAAGTCGAACGCTTGGCAGTAAAACTGAAGCTGAAAAATGACCAAAATTATTCCCAGTGTTTAAACATGCAGTTCACAAATTCAGATTCCTCTGAGTTCATTTTCTCCACTGCTGATTTTGTGTCGATTCTCTCTCCTAGAAAATGTGCAAGCTGAAGCTGTGCTTTTAGTTTTGCTGAATAAACAGGCAGTGAGCACCCACAAAGAGAAAAGCCAACACTTACTACCTTAAACTTTCCTTATTGTCTATTTGCATCATGGGAAGAGGAAGGGGAAAGCACCTGCATGGAAATTTTCCTTTGTCTCTGAAGGCAATGACAAGCTGATCTTGCATAACTCAGTCAGGGATCCTCTTTGGAAAGCTTTTTTCCAACTGGATTTCATCATTTCAACAGCTGTTGTGTGCAAAAAGCCTGTTTTTCCTTCTTGTTGCTTGCAGACAGTTGCCTTCTGATGGGAACAAGTTCAACTTCCTCTTGATCCCATTCTATTTGTAAAGCAGAGATTCCTTTTGAGCATAGTATCAAAGCATTCCACTGGGAATACAGCCATTCTTTGGCCTATGTCTGGTTTTTTTTAGAATCAGAATCTGACAATTCCTCTTCCTCTACAGACAGAGATTCTGAAGACAAAAAGGAGGAGCCAGTGTATCTCCTAGCATTCTTAACCTCCTCATTAGCCTTTTCTTTCCTTCTTCTTATGGGAACTCTCTGTGGAAGAACAGGATATTTCAGAGAACAAATGGTCTGCACTTTCAGTCCACTGCTTTCTGGTCCTGAAAGTGAAAAAAGAGTTCCCCACCCCCAAAACAAACTCCTCAAAAAGCTTGGAAACTCTATCAGATGATTAGCCTGAGGTCTATGCATTAGCTGAAACAGGGACACACAGTCCCCGTGCTTAATGCTGTGCACTGCTCATTCACATTGCAAGTTTAAATTCACCCTTAAGCAACTGCAGAATGAGTAATAGTGACACTCTTAACCACAGGTCTGCCTTGCACTTGATAGAAAGCAAAAAACCTAGGGTCACACAAAAGACATGACATCATGATGTTTATTGCTGAGTAGTACTTAATCCTCAGTGGGATCTGGTGAAATGTTGGTCTCCCTCTGCATTGTGTCATAAGGATTAGAACCTCAGAGAGCATAAGAACTTCTATTGGTTGAGAAGGACAGTACACTGTGCCAGCCCAACAGGCAGCTCTAACCACATGTCTCTAAATTCTGAACCGAGACAGACGAAAAGCAAGAGGTGCTTGACTCACAGGATCTGAATGAGAACGAACAGGGAACGTAAGTTTGTGTATTGGCTGCTTCAGTCAGCAGGTCAGCTGAGGTATGAATTCACCAAGAACTGAGCTATCCGACCTCCTGGTAAATTATTACTAGTCAGAGAGATGTCAGATAGCAGCTACTTTACCTTTAGTCAGCTTTAACTGCTGCATTAAGCGACAAACCAACCTAATGCTTCTAGTGTGCCCAGGGTTTGTTTAGAGTACAACTACTGTAGCGTAGCCTGACTCCTCTCTGCATAGCTTCTGGATTCCAAAACAGACTAAGCGGCATACAGAGACCTTGCCAAGGCAGTACTGATATATCATGCTAGGCAGAAATCAAGACACTTGAAAGACAGAAATATTTTGGGTTTGCACAGGTGAAAAGAAGTGAATATTACCCAAGTCAGATAGAGAGTTCCTGAGCAGGATCGATATAATTCCTTATTCTAGGCATGAATCATTTTTGGGTCTGTCCCCTAGCGTACAAAAAAATGTTACTGAAATTTCTCCTCTTTTCACTCCCTCACCAAAAGAATAAACTGCCCTGGCTGTAACAAGAAAAAAGACTAATGATGCCTCTTTTGATTCCTCCTCCCAAATCCTGAATTCCACATTGCAATGGATTTTTGTTGCCCAGCTCATGCCTTAGAGCATAAAAAGCAAGTCTAAGTGTCTGACATTCATTCAGAAAATTCCCAGTGCCTCTGCTTGGCTTCACTCTGTTACTATGTACTTTCTAAGGTTTTCTTCTTATAAACAGCCATTAGCTGTGTTCAGAAATCATTTGAACTCCAAAACTAACTTTACCTCAACCTTGTAACATTATTGCTGCTCATGTACTTCCGATGAAAATCAGAATGACTTTTCACTCTGCTTTAAGCATGGAAAGCTCAGCAGCAAAGACTACAAAGCTACCCACACAACGATTGACTCAGGCACTACCAGGTATTATGTTTCAGTGCCTGTTTCACCCTTTTTAAGTTGGAAATAAAAGAAGTGAAAACCTGGCTACTGAAGAAGCTGCTGGCACTTAGGTAAGAACACCTCACTACTCACCACAGATATTTCATGTTCTGGAATAAGACAGGCTAGCTTTCCCTCGTTTGAAATCACAGAACATTGGAGGTTGGAAGAGACCTCCAGAGACCATTGAGTCCAGCTCCCCTACCAAAGCAGGATCCCTTAGGGTAGCCTGCACAGGAATGAATCCAGATGGGTTTTGAAAGTCTCCAGAGAAGGAGACACCACAACTCTCTGGGCAGCCTGTTCCAGTGCTCTGTCACCCTCACTGTAAAGAGGTTTTTCCTCATGCTAAGGAGAAACCTTCTGTGTTCCAGTTTGTAGCTGCTGTTCCTTGTCTTATTGCTGCTGACTACTGAAGAGAGATTGGCCCCAACCACTTGACACCCACCCCTCAAATATTTATAGACATTGATGAGATCTCCTCTCAGTCTTCTCCAGACTAAACAGCCCCAGGTCTCTCAGTCTCTCTCCAGAGGGTAGATGCTCAAATTTCCCAGTCATCATTGTGGCTCTCCGTTGGACTCTCTCCAGCAGATTGCCTTCCCTTTGCTTTACTTTTGTGTGGAAGCAGAGCTATTTGCCTTCAGTCACCCTATCAATTGCTTCAAACAAACAAGATGAGAAAAGAAATGTTTCTTCTGACTCTGTGACAACAGCAAGAAAAACGCACAAAAGGCACTTTGTGCAAAAAGGCTGCACAAATTAAAGGGATACACTAGTGCCCAGCCTAATAAAATCCCTACATTCATAACTGTATGACCTCATAAAAACCCCAAACTGAAACATAGTGAAACATGATAACCTTTGTGCAAAAGATACCTTTACCTAGTTACAGTTCATGATGCTGCCAACAGTATTTTAAAACTGATGAATAAGAAAATTAATCAGAGGTGCTCTTTATACAGCATTAAATTCAGTGCTGATCACTTCAGTTTATCTCATTTCACTTAATGCATCCTGGAAATTTTCAAGTTTTAATTTGCAATGTCAAAAACTGACTTGTTTTGATGATAACCTTAAAAATTACTCATCTCTAAAAAAAACAAAAAACCACCAGCTTATCAACTGTCAACACAGTAAGCAATAAAGTAATGCAATACTTAAGTCCTTTTAGCATAACTTATATCTACATCATTAGTAGGACGAAGTGAAGCATCCAAATCCTTCTTATTAATTTATTTTGTAATCACACTGTATTATGTGATTAAAACCATGCCAGAGAATCATGCTAATGCTTTCCAGTGACAGTAATGAACATTATTCAGACAGAGCAGAACTATTAACAGAGGCAGGCCTATGGGGATTACTCACTGATTGGTCTTCACATCAACCAAATGCTCATTTCACCTGAATTTCTAGTTTTCATTACTAGTTTAGGGAAGCAGGTGAAATTATTATCCACTATAGCATATGTCATAAAAACCTTTAAACCCAAGATGTTTTAACTGCAATCTGATTTTACTGCAAGCTGTTTTACATAGCAATCTGATTCTTTTTTCTGCCAAAGGAACAGAAAAAGTCATAGAAAACAATGGGTTTAAATTATAATTATCTTATTAATTACCTTAAATGCATTAAAAATATCTGTACTATATTCAATGTAATCCCTCAATGTTCTATGCTGCCCACTGCAGCATTAAAATACCTAACTCTTTTCACAAACAGAATTTCCAGATATGACAGGTATGTTCTAATACTTCTTAGTGGAAAGAGCATCAAGTGGCTACCACTTATTGCTCCTGTGGAACATTTGCCTTTTTTTCCCAACAGCTTTTAAAACAAATTAAATTACTTGGGGATTTATTTTAATTGAAGATTCAATTGGACTATACATTTCTATGCAGTTTCCATAGCAGCATTCACTCCAAACTAAAGAAGCTGCTTCTCTATTACTCATTATTACTAAAAATTCAATTTCATGTCTCTGTTGGAACTAAACAACATTAAAAGAGGCCTTAGGAAAGAATCCATCTAGGACAACTAATTAGTTTTTGAAAATGGCTTTTTAAAAATCCACCTAATTTAAATTTAGTCCACGGCAAAGCCTTAAAAGCAACAATTTTGGCACTGAAGTAACCAATGGTCAAAAGGCACATGATTGTTTTCTTATGGTCTGAACAAGAGAAAGAGAGGTGTTGTAAAAGAATGGCTTTTAGAAAGTCCACAGAGCCTTTCCAAAACTCATGAATCTCCAGACAAAATAGTTAAGGCTATAATCTATAACATTCATCTTTAAAGAGGCATTAGTCCAACTCTTAACAATTATTACCATTCTGATCTTGGCAGTCCATTTATAAGGGACATGGCAATAGCACAGACCAAAATTATACACTTACTCTGAAAAAGAACAAGTAGGTCAGAGAAGAGAGGTTCTCTTTTGGCATACTTTTGCTATTGCTATCTCCTTCAACCTTAATTCTAATATTCCTCGAAGGCATAAGCCATATTTATCTTTGCTATTTCATCTGGCTGTCTACCTAATTGCATTCTCCTTATTTTCATTTGAGCAATAATGAAGATCAAGAATAAAAGTTCAGCATAACTTACATCTACATGATTAATATGAAGGAGTGGGAGCATTCAAAACCTTATTAATTTATTTTGCAATCATACTGTATTATGCAATTAAACCCCTTAAAAAAATCAAGTTACAATCTGCATATTGACCTGTTTCAGTTGATTTTAGTCTGTACAAGATTTTCAATACATCAGAGATCCACTCACTGAGTGAGAGCATTGTATCCTATAAAACCAAAAAAAAAATGCTATTTTAAACTGTTACAGATACTAAACTTTAAGCCAATAAGACATGAACAAAATAACAATAAAAAGTCTTTAGCAAAAAATTAAAGGTGACAAGAGGAAAAGCCATGCATTTCTAACACTAATTACAAGACAGAAATTCCACCTCTTGGACCAAAGCCCATGGCTTAACAGCAATGTACTACCATGATACACAAGCAAATTAAGTCCTATCTTCATTCCCACATCTCTTACACAGTATCTACGTGCCCTCATTCAGGTCCCAAGAGCTTACATAGGCAAAATTTCATCAAGAAGAAAGAAAAATGTCTCACAATGCCTCTGCAAAGAGCAGATGAACTGACTTGCCTCAGAGATAATTCTCCTGCCGATGACTAAGATACGCTCATGAGAGGGGAAAAAGACCATTTTATATTAACATAAAAGAATGACTATTAAGAAGATGAACCTTAATTAAGTTGGCAGGTCAGTCCTTCTATAGATTAACTCTGAAAATATCAGTGCCAAAGCTGTGTTTAGTCACATATTGCCTAGTCTAAGATACAAAGTTTGAGGCCATCCTGGCATTTCATTACCAAGAAATTAAGGATAATGCAGAATATACTATACTGAAGAATGCCAAATTCATCCCCACAAGTATAACTTAGCAGCTGAGTACTCCAGCTCATTATAGACCAAGAATTCCAGTTTCATAGAATCATAGAATGGTTTAGGTTGGAAGGGACCTCAAGGATCATCCAGCTCCAACCCCCCACCATAGGCAGGGACACCTCCCACTAGAGGAGGCCGCCCAAGGCCTCATCCAGCCTGGCCCCAAACACCTCCAGGGAGGAAGCATCCACAACCTCCCTGGGCAACCCGCTCCAGTGCCCCACCACCCTCACTTCATTTGATAACGTGTTACTTTGGACTAGAGGATGGTAGCTTGACTATTCCTAAGTCTGTAGTTTTTGACTGAGAGACAAGAACAAGCTTTTTAGTAATTAAATGTGTGTCATACCACTCCATTACTGTTACAGGGAACCATTAATACTTGACTATTTCCTTCCAACTCTAAACCAGCAGCTTCGTGGTGATTTTGTCATTACTCATCATGGAAACATATGTACACCCTTGCTTGAAAAAAAGATCAAGGCTGAGGCAGAAACATAAGTAATTTATTCAGGAAAACATTCTGTATTTACCTTACGAAATATAGGAGTTGATACTTAAAGCAACAACATACCATGGTGTAATTGTGAGCCACCTTGTGCAAGTCAGTGCAGCCCTGTGCATCAGCAAAAGATCGGATTCCAAGGCAATTGGAGGGGTGAAGCTGCTTCATTAGGAACTTACAGCATGCTTCTACAACTTGAGACAGCTGAAGAAGGCAAGCTGTAGACAACAGGCACTCAATATTATCTTCTTTTAATTCAAGGCGACCTAGTAATGTTAAAAGGATGACATTAGTTTGCTCTTGGCATTACTAAATTCTGCAGAACTCAGAAGCAACAGAATTATTTCCTAGTTTTATGATAGAACCTAAGGCTTAGCAAGCATCACCCTCTGCAACAGATAGCCAGCTTTTCAAAATCAATGCCTATCAGGATGTAAGAAAAGGGAATCTCAGGAAGATTCCTTTTTTAAGAATCATAGAATTACCGAATCATTTTGATTGGAAAAAAACTTTAAGACCATCAAGGGTGGTGAGACATTGGGATAGGTTGCCCAGGGAAGTTGTGGATGCCCCCTCCCTGGAAGTGTTCCAAGGCCAGGTTGGATGAGGCATTGAGAACTCTGGTCTAGAGGAGGGTGTCCCTGCCCATGGCAGCGGTGTTGGAACTGGATCGTCTTTAAGGCTCCTGGCACAAAGCATTGCAGGATTCAATGATCTAACTCTACCAAGTCGGGTGCTAACTTATGGCACTCGGCACCACATCTCTGTGGCATTTAAACACCTCCAGGAATGGGGATTCAACCACCTCCCTGGGGAGCCTTTCAGTGAAGAAGTTTCTTTTCTTCTCCTATCAAAACCTCCTAGCACTTGTTACTAGGCAGATGAGATCAACATCCATCTGGCTCCAACCTCCTTTTAGGGAGTTGTAGAGAGTAAGGTGGTCTTTCCTCAGCCTCCTTTTCTCCAGGCTAAATAAGCTCAGGTCCCTCATCAGACCTGTTCTCCAGACCCTTCATCAGCTTCACTGCCCTTCCCTCAACATACTCCAGCACCTCAGTGTCCTTCTTGCAGTAAGGGGCCCAAAACTGAACCCAGTAGTTAAGGTGCAGCCTCACCACTGCTAAGTACAGAGGCACAATTGCTTTCCTACTCCTGCTGGCCATGCATTATCATGGAATATAATGCTCCACCAGAGAGTAATTTATTAGATTAATTTCCCATTTTTGTTTTAATTACCTGTATATGCATATTGAACCAGAGCCCACAATGCACTTGGCTCCACACCTTCCATCTTGATCTCTTCCTGTCTTGCTTCCCTTACATCATTAGTGAACATTGCTGCAAAGTAGTCCGAAACAGAGGAGAGAACCAATCTGAATACACCATGCAGGAGAAAAGGAGACAAAAGAGGGAAAAAAAACTTAGTCAACTTGATGTTTGTTAATTTATGATTCATTACTTCACTCCATGATGAAATACTCTACTGAGAAAAGCATTTTAAAATTGACAAACTGCTCCATGCTCTAGTTCCCTTCTATGAATAATGAAGTACTGTTACTGAATCCACATTTGCTGCTGAAGTAAATGAATTACCCTTTCAAAGCTCAATGACTTTTAATAGCCAACACAGGAACAACCCACAAAAAAACCTCACATAAATTGGAAAAGGAATATAAATGTATATTATGGAAAGAAAAAAAGGTTCAACTGACATCGATTTACATCATGTCAGTGACTTTTTTACATGCACAAGAATGGCTGACTGGTCCTTTGCAAAGTGCTTTACTCTTGCTTTTTCCTCTTGGTGTACTCATTTACTGAAATGCTGACATCATAACTAGGCACAGTAAACATGGAGATGGTACAGACAGAGTAACCTCTTTTGTGGGTTCGTATTTAGCCTTTTCCTAACAATTGGAGTATTTTAAGATCCCAAGTAAACATGTCAGCGCACAACAGATGTTTCCTTGGATTACTCAAACATGAGTACATGTAAAAAATGCTGCTCCACAAAATGGGCAAGAATTTTCATGTCTCAGAACATGTTTGCATGATTAGGGTGAAGGAGAAAACAAATCATGTGCAGCAAGAATATTCAACCCAGAGTTCTGTTGTATGAAACCCACCATGGCAATTGATGAGGTCTGCTGGTCTCTGCCCTAAGAGACCTCCAGGAACAGTCTGTGGCTTGCATATTTTTTTTTGTGCTGCAGCAGTTCAGTGTTGCCTTGGTCACAGGGAATTCAAATATAAATACACTTGCATATATACTGAGCTGTACAAACAGCAAACACACTCCATAGCCATCTGCATGCATCCAATGAACCAAATACTTCATGAAATGTCAGCTTATTCTGTGCTGAATCATTATATTGGCTTGCTAAGATGACAGAGGTCAGGCACAAAAGAGTAAAATTAATTGAAAATATGAACACAGATGCCTAGGAGTCTAAACATGTATTAGTGGGGAGGATTTGCAGGTACATACAGCGAGTCATGAAGTACAAAGAATTATCTCTTAGGTAATTAACTGCAAAGCAGTGATTTGTTGACTAATTCCAAGCACTATTTTCTTGCTGATTTTCTGACCGCTGACCATTCGGTCAGGCGTACTGTGGGGTAATCCTTTTTATTCTAGTTGCTGAGGCAACAAAATTGAGTTAAGAGTGTATGGGGAAATGATTCATTTTAAAATGTTGTGCGATTGAAGCTAAGTTTTGTAATGAGAAATAAAGTTCTGTTCTTTTAAAAAGCATATTGTTCTTGAAATAGGAGATTCATTCTGTGCCTGACTGGCTGAGAAAAATTAGAGCACTATGCCAAGGCAGCACTCTGGCATCAGTTCCAGGCATTTTAACCTCAGGTTTAATGAAACCTGCAGATGAATAAAAATACTGGCTCCTAGAGATCTGTAAAACTGTAGTGAAATTAGAGTCCATTCATGTAGGCATCAAGCAGCTGCTTTTCATGCTAAAATGAGAAAAGATCAGATTTGTACATACAAAAGAGGTGTTCTCATAAGAAGGGAGAGCATGTAGATGGACAGATTTGAGTAAACCAAGTACCTCTGTAGGTCCAATTCAGAATTAATTATAACAATAGGGAAAAAAAAACAAAAAACAAAAAACAACAAGCAACTTAAAATATTCACCTCTGGCAATACTGACTTAAACTTCTATGCAGAACACAGCTTAAAAAAAAAAAGGCCTCTGTGATGAGAAATCATAGAATCAACCAGGTTGCTCTAGTGGGAGGTGTCCCTGCCTANGCAGAACACAGCTTAAAAAAAAAAGGCCTCTGTGATGAGAAATCATAGAATCAACCAGGTTGCTCTAGTGGGAGGTGTCCCTGCCTATGGCAGGGGGTTGGAGCTGGATGATCCTTGAGGTCCCTTCCAACCTAAACCATTCTATGATTCTATAGGTTGGAAGAGACCTCTAAGCTCATCCAGTCCAACCTAGCACCCAAACCTACCCCATCAACTACACCATGGCACTAAGTGCCTCATCCAGTCTTTTCTGGAGCACCTCCAGGGACGGTGACTCCACTACCTCCCTGGGCAGCCCATTCCAATGGCAAATCACTCTTTTTGTGAAGAACTTCATCCTAATATCCACCCTATACCTCAAATCTAATCTTAACACAGTTTTGGGGTTCTTTCTTTTCTCCCCCCAGCATGGCAAGTGGGTTAGTTAGCTGCAGCACTGCTTAGAAAGTGGCTGGACTGCACATATCTTAGCAACAATTGTTCAAGAAATGCCATACAATAACACAAAACTCCAGAAAAGCACCTTCTACCAACTGTTTGATGTCAGCAAATTCCTCCCTGCAATTTCCAGTCTTGAAGTCCTTCAAAAGAAACCATTGGAATTTATAGAATGGTTTAGGTTGGAAGGGACCTCAAAGATCATCCAGATCCAACCCCCTGCCACAGGCAGGGACACCTCCCACTAGAACAGGTTGCTCAAGGCCTGATCCAAGCTAGCCTTAAACACCTTCAGGGAGGGAACATCCACAACCCCCCTGAGCAACCTGTTCCAGTGTCTCACCACTCTCACTGTAAAGAATCCTTTCCTAGCATCTAGTTCAAATCTCCCCTCTTCCAGTTTAAACCCATTAATCTTAATCACAGATTCTGTTTAATCAGAATTACTCCTCGTCCTGTCATTACAAGACCTTGTAAATCATAGAATCAACCAGGTTGGAAGAGACCTCCAAGATCATCCAGCCCAACCTATCACCCAGACCTATTCAGTCAACTAGACCATGACATTATGGGCCTCATTCAGTCTTCTCTTGAAGACCTCCAGGGACGGCGACTCCACCACCTCCCTGGGCAGCCCATTTCAGTGGCAAATAGTCCCTCCCCAACCTTCCTGTAGGAAGCTGGAAAGCTACTAGAAGGTCTCCTTGAAGCCTTCTCTTCTCCAAGCTGAAGAGCCCCAAATCTTGTAGCCTGTCCTCACAGCAGAGGTGCTCCAGGCCTCTGAACATCTTCCTGGCCTTCATTTACTATTTTTGCAAACGATTAGAATTTATTCTTTTTGCAAGCTTCTGTTTGGATTGATGAGAAGGTCTGCATGCTTCACAGTCTGAAGTGCTTTCTAGAGAGTCATTAGCATATACTGAATCAGGATGTGCAGCCCAGGAGTAGATTAATACAGAGAATATCCCAATGCATAAATTATACTAGTACCAATTAGGTAATCATTTTAGCCAGGAAGCATGTTCACAATGAAAAAAGCCTTAGAATAGGTATCCACACTTATCTTAGTTCAACTAACAGAGGGGTTTTTTTATATATATATATATATAGTTTAATGGAGTCAGGCATTGGAATGGGCTCTTCAGGGAGGTGGTTGACTCACCAACCCTGGATGTGTTCAAAAGTCACCTGGATGCATGCTTAGGGATATGGTTTAGAGTGAACCTTATAGAGCAGAGATTGGTGATTCTGAGGGTCTTTTCCAACATGACTGTTTCTGTGAATTAACAGGTCTTTTAGACAAAGGAGATTAAAACATATAGTGACAATGCATCAAGGTGACACTGAGCTAGCAAAAATGAAAACAAAGCCAGACTTTCAGCCAAATGGCCTTTTCTTGTCCTATTTTATTCTCACTAGTCAATAAAAATCAATTACTACTTGACTCGTGCCATTTGACACCCACTTCTTCATTGATCTTTTAATCTCATAGCTAGCAACTGATTTTTCTCTCAGTATTTTCTTTTTTATATTGTCTGAAATTAAACTGCATCTCTATATGCTGAAAATACAATATGAAGAAGCTAATCCCTTCATATCACTAAAGAATCCATGGAAGAACTTCCCCTTTCATATTTGACCTTTTTAGGCTCTAAATGAGCTAAGTGGCAAGCGTCAGAAGAAAAATATGTGCAATGACTATAAAAAACTACACTTCCATTCACAACCTTCATGTTAAATAGAGCCATCATGCCTTCATTAATATTTAACATAAAGAGAATCTCTTTGTGTTAGTTATTAAGCATTAAAATTAACATATTCATCCATATCAAGAGTTCACTGAGAACTACTGATGCTACAAAACGCTGCCTTTCCTCAGTCTAGAGTGAAGAAAGCTCTGGCATTCTGAATTTCTACTTTTTTTTTCCCCTCCAAGAGTAATACTTCTTTCATAAACAGCCCAAATAAAAAAAGCCTATGAAATCAGTAGAGATTGCCATCAGTGAGGCCTATTAACAGTACAACAAAACAATAAAGAAAAAGCCTTACTGCAGTTGGCATTGTGGTGTCGAGCTGTGGATATCAGACTTATTTACCTTTACTCTCCATCTTTACCTAATTACCAGCTACTGCCAAATACTTAATTCTGCATAGATAAGATCAGAAGAATTTGGCTGCTGAATTATACACAGTTGGCTGGCTGCTCTGTTTCGGTGCACAGGAAAAATGTAGACTAAAAAGGAACACAGAAATACAGCAAATTTTCAGCCAGGAAACCTCCCTGGGAAAACACTCAAGAGGTACTGGGCTAAATACTGGAAAAATCCAAGTGTTTCAGTACATCTCCCTATTCTTACAGGGATGCTACTGGTGTCATCAGTGTCTGTGGTTTGTACTGATCCAAAACCACAAAGATCTACCACAACTACTTATTTTGAAGTGCTTTCTACTGAGGGCCTGTGTAAGCAGGGTGGGGCACATCTGAATTAAATGGTGTTTCTTTATGGAATTGCCACAAGCTGCACTCTCTTGACAGCTTGCTATGTCCTCAGCTCAATCATAAGGTACAGTGATGATAGCTGGTAAACCTGGCAGTTTACAAATGCAGTATCTCCTCATCTAGTTCATCTGACAGGATGAAATGAAGCTTCTTAACATCTTAAAGATAAAAGAGACACTTTCTAGGCAACTCCTTATGTGTAGCCATATAATAGCAGGAAAGAGTTCTAGGGAGCTCACTAATAGCATTTACTTAAGTTGCAAAGTGATACTGAGTAGTTGATGCATCCTGGGATGAAGAATCTTGCACACCAGTGGCTTCTGCTAGTTTCTCTTCTTGACTCTCCCCTTTCACTCCACTCCCAGGAGACCTCACCTGAAGCCCTGTCTCCAGCTCTGGAACTCCCAACACAGGAAGGACATGGAACTGTAACAGGTCCAGAGGAGGACCATGAAGATAATCAAAGGGTTGGAGCACTTCTGCTATAAAGAACGGCTGAGTCAGGCTTGTTCAACCTGGAAAGGAGAAGGCTCCAGGGGGACCTTACTGCTGCCTTCCAGTACATTAAGGGATCCTACAAGAAGGCTGCAGATGGACTTTCCCTAAGGGTGCCTAGCCATAGGACAAGGTGGAATAGTTTGAAACTGAAGGAAAGTAGATTTAGACTGGATCTTAGGAAGAAGCTCTTCAGTACAAGGGTGGTGAGACTCTAGAACAGGTTGCCCAGGGAATTGTTTAGGGAGACCTTCTAGCAGCCTTCCAGTATTTGAAGGGGGCAACAGGAGACCTCAAGAGAGACTTCTTGAAAAGGCATAGAGTGACAGGACAAGAGGGCATGGCTTCGAACTGGAAGAAGCCCAGCTGAGATTAGACATTAGGAGGAAATTCTTCCCACCAAGGGTGGTGAGGCACTGGAACAGGTTGTGGAGGTTCCAAGCCTGGAAGCGTTGGAAGCCAGGTTGGATGGGGCCTTGAGCAAGCTGCTTGCCCATGGCAGAGGGGTTGGAATTATATAACCTTGAAGGTCCCTTCTAACTCGAACCATCCTGTGATTCTTTAACAAAGCATGTCAGTAATAAAAACAATATATGGACATGGTACTATCCCACACCAGTAACATGGCTGCATTTATTTAAATTAAGTTTGTTTGAAAGCAAGCAGTACCTAAAATTACATATGCAGTATGTTGATGTTAAAAAGATTTCCAGTTATAGCTCTCTTCCAGGAAAATCAAACCTTTCAAAATTTGTTTGGTGCTTCTGACACTTAAATGAGGGTTACAATAAACCCTTTTATAGAAGTTTTCAAAATAACCACACTGTTAGTAGCAACAGAACCTTTTTAACACAAAGCTATCACAGAACTGGGTTTTTTTTTTACATTCTTTTGACTTTTTAGAATGGCACTTTGTGATAAACTTTTATAACCACGTAGCTAAAACAAAATAAGAAGTCTGCAGTGAAGGATTTACAAACTAAGGCAACACAACTGTGAGAGAAAGGAAGTATTATTAAGCTGTATGGCAAAGCAGTGCAAAAATAAATAAGCCTGAAGATAAAAAATGCCTGCAAGCCAGGATTTGTGCCTTTCCAAATAAGCTTCCTAACCCCTAGAGTACTTAAGCTTCCATTTGCTTCTTTCCTTCAGTCTCATGTCTTTTGTATTTCCATATTTCAGTGTCAACAGAACAGAAAATTGTTCTGCAAAGATCTTTGGACTGCTGGTTCCAGGAGAAAGAGCAGGGTTTACATCCCCTCCGGCCAGGGATTTACACAGACCTCCCTTTTCTGATGTAAATGTTGTGATCAGCAAGCATTTGTCAAAAGAACCCCCAACTTTTATTATGGATACAGCAATTAACTGAATGTAATAAACAAAAATGTAATAAATTACTTAGATGTCTGAAATTGCAGTGTCTACTGAAAAAAAGCACCTGATGCAAAAAAAGGTGATTAAATTAAATTGACTTTAAAGTGGCAACATTTCTACATAACTGCAGGCTGAGGTAGTAGAAATCATGGAATCACAGAATATATCTGGTTGGAAGAAACCTGAAAGAGCATCCAGTCCAATCCTTGATTCAGCACTGAAAGGATGAGATTAAACCCCATCCCTAAGCACCAGGTCCACACAGCACTTGAACAGCTTCAGGGATGGTGACTCCACCACTGCCCTGGGCAGACCACTCCAATGTCTGGTAACTCCTTCAGTGAAAAAAAAATAAAAATATCCAGCCTAAACCTCCCCTGGCACAGCTTCTGTCCATTTCCTCTAGCCCTGTTGCTTGTTATCAAGAAAAGGCTGTTCCCTTCTCACTCCAACCTCCCTTCAGGTAGTTGTAGATCACAGAATGGTTTGCGTTGGAAGTGACCTCAAAGATCATCCTGTTTCAACCCTCCTGCCATGGGCAGGGACAGCATTTTTTACCTTGTGGAGAACTGTCCCCTTTCCTACCTGCTTTTTGATCTCCTAAACGAGTCCTGAACTGTAATTTTAGCACAGAATGAGAAGATAAAAGGTCATGGAATAACAGAGCATGTGATATTGAGAAACATCATGGCTGCACGTGACACACTTACTTGTGGTAGACTTATAGCCTCAATTCTTCAAATAGGTACACATCAAAACTCTTCAGACTTTCACAGTGATGTGTCACCTGTGCTTCTTACTATTGCAGATGCCAAACTTGCTGATCTCTAATCTAAAAACATACACTGTACATCTCAGGACATTCAAGTATCATCAAAAGTAAAGGTGAGAGTTAAGAAGACAAAAAAACCACCCCAAAAACTATTAAAAATATCAGGTTCAAACGACAAGACCTGAAAACTCCTCTCCATTTAGGAATGACAATAATAGTAATGAAATATGTTCCTTCTTACCAATTCTAGATGATCACATATTATGAAAGAGTGTTTTATCTTTCTTAAAGAAAAAAAGCTGCCCAGTGTAAGCAAACTTTCTATTTTCTTGCACATCTCAGAATGCCAAACCACTAAGCTATTATATATTTAATATATATTGTGTTGCTTATTAAGTCTTAAGATAAAATAATCACTACTGTTCTAAAAGTGATTGACTGCGGTGCTCCACTCTGCAGTCAATACCCAAGAAGTCAAGACTTGGATGCAGGCATGTACTAGTTTGAAGCTAGCTAGAATGTTTTGGTGAGAAGAATTAGATCACAGGCTGTGAAAGGGAAACAATGGTGATGTCTACTTCACTCATAGGCTTGCTGAGAGGTATAAGAGCAAGAATCCAAATATAGATAAGGTAGTCAGGAGTCACTCTGTCTGGGCTCTGAGCTGCATTTCTCTCTAACCTCATCTGATTAATCCACCTGCTTCCTAACCCCCCGGCCAACTCTCCATTCTTCCTTGGGCAGAAGGCAACATCTGGGGCAAGGTAGAGAGGGGAAGGAGAAGGGAGAAGGGCAGTTGGGAGCCCCTCCTGGGGATTCAGGTTTTTGGGAGGGCTGTTGTGTTTCTGTATTACCTTTTACCTTGTCTATTTCTGTATATAACTGTATATACTGTAAATATCTGCTCATATATTCTGCTAAGCTGTAAATACAAGCTTCATTCAATTTCCAGAGCTGGCTGAGTCTAGTCTGAGTGATTTCCAAAGTGGGGGGGGGTAGGTGGGTAACACCCAAACCACCACAAGGCAGTAAAAAACTTCTCCAGCTTTGTCATCTCAGAACATAGGCTACAACAAGTACATCGGGCCGGCTTTCTTACTCAATTCCTATAACATTCTGAACCAGATTTATGATTTCCACCTTTATCATCCCCACTATGGAAAAGTTCAGTTTTCAGTGAGGTACTTTGGATGTACTGAGATGAAGACTGTAGTTATTTGACACATTTCCCTATGAAAACAAAACAGGAAGAGAAAGAACTCATTGTGCAAAAAGCAATGCTTCTTTCTAAGCTACTCCAACATTATAAAGTGAACTAAGGACAATTATAAGCCTCCTGCTCTGAGCACAAGTCCACATACAGCAAGCTGTTTCTCCTTCCAAGAAGAGACCAGAGCAATTAACAAGTGGTAGCACATGCCTAATACACTACAGATAGAGCAGCAGAATCTGGAGGAGCAATGTCAGCTCTCTAAGTAACTGAGAAACAGGAGGAACTACAGTAAAGAAGTTTTTCTGCATGCTGTGTTTCTGTTTATCTTGTTACAAAACCCCCATAACCTTCCAGCCCTTTATAAGGTTTTTGCAGGTGTCCTCTGCACCCTTTCTATACCTTTTAACTACTACAAAAGCCACACTCCAGAACTATGTACTGCAAAGATGCTGCCTTGGCCACATAAGGAAGTAAAATTATTTTCTTACTATAATGATTATGTGTCCTGTTTACAGCACTCCAAACCTATCTGACCTCTGAATTACTTCAGTGAGTGCAAATCCACTGAGGGTGAGCGTTTCCCGTTTTCCTCTGATTCTCTCCACAAGGACAATGCAGTTTTGCAACTAATTTGAACAAACTGAAGACCAAGCTTAAGCAACATTGTAGCCACGGGGAAAGCCAAATCATCTTGTTCACCCTATTGTCTCTCCAAAAATGATTCATCATCATCCACAGCTATAAATGTTTACAGAGGAACTGAGGTCAGGAGTTGGGTGGAAAGCAGGACTACCCATTCTAGCAGAGATCACAGTAAGATTTGCTTAAATCAACTTGAAAAAGCCAGAGATAAGTCTCAGTTTAAAAACGAAGTTTCACAAGATGAAGCCTCTGAAAGCAACAGCAAGTGACAGCAGACCTCCTCAAGTTAGTTCTCGTCCTCAGGCTACCATCCTCTCAGCTGTGTCAGCACAACAGAGTGGATGACACTTGAAGAAATGCAGAAATCTGGCATTTTAAAAAGAATACCAAACCTAAACCAGCAACCTCTTTCCATCTTTTTATTACTGCTAGAGGACTAAGCTGCAGTTCCAATGTGGGGGTAGGAATGAGCAATGGAAAACAGAAATGCTTTAGGCTACTATTTTCTGTTGTGGACCCAATCTTACAAAACCACAGCTTAATTAGACTTAGGTTCCTACTTCAACTATAAATACTGTGCATTAAATACCACAAAATGCCTCAGTTCTTCATACATTTGTTTCACAAACTTTGGTATTTCCCTGGCCTTTTCGGTGACACGCTAGCTGATCTCTTAATTACACAGGGTAATGTTTGATGTAATTAGCCATCTGACACCTACTGCCAGTCTTCAGACGTTTACTATCAAAGGGTTCTTACTATGGGAGCAAAAAAAAAAAGTTTATGTGGACAGAAGACTGTCCTTATTACTAATTATGGCTCCAACAACTTAACTGTTAGTAAAAAGAGAAAAGTAAACCTAAGGAAAAATACCATTCTATGGTACAGAAGCTGCTACTAATAATACCCTGCGGGTGCGTTGGGGTCTTTATTTTGTTATGCAAATATCTGGCTATAGGCTTGAAAACAACAAGCAGAAAATGAAAGCAGAGTTATTTTTGATGCTGCGTTGCATACAGCTGACAGATATTTACTTCTAGCTTCCAAATAAACGTTAAAAAATTCCCCATAAGCATGTCTAAAGAATTCAAAATCACAGTCTCACAGTATCACCAAGGTTGGAAGAGACCTCACAGATCATCAAGTCCAACCCTTTACCACAGAGCTCAAGGCTAGACCATGGCACCAAGTGCCACGTCCAACCTTGCCTTGAACAGCTCCAGGGACGGCGACTCCACCACCTCCCTGGGCAGCCCATTCCAGTAGCCAGTGACTCTCTCAGTGAAGAACTTTCTCCTCACCTCAAGCCTAAATTTCCCCTGGCATCGCTTGAGGCTGTGTCCTCTTGTTCTGGTGCTGGCTGCCTGAGAGAAGAGAGCAACCTCCTCCTGACTACAACCAACCCTCAGGTAGTTGTAGACAGCAATAAGGTCTCCCCCGAGCCTCCTCTTCTCCAGGCTAAACAATCCCAGCTCCCTCAGCCTCTCCTCGTAGGGTGTTCTGATCTTTTTCAAAGAAAACACAGGACACACTTTGAAGTTGCATTTGTAAATGAAGATTAAGTTACTTGGAATGATAATAAACTTACCTGTGAGCTGGGATTTTACGATCACCAGCCACTAACACCACATCACACAGCTGCTTGTGTCTGAGATAATTCTCCATCTTTTTGAAAGTCTGTTCAGCATGGTTGAGAGCCTGAAAAAATTCATCTGAGGCACAGGGCTCCATAGTTTGACAAGATGATAAGGTATGGCTGCTGTTGGAAGTTCTGCTGAAAACAGTAACAGAAACATTAGTTCACACAGTATTAAGCTGCAGCACTTCTGTCTACAGACAATAAAGCAAAAATCACATCTGATTTAAAGTTGGCATACATTATTTAATATATATTCCCTTGCTATATGATTTCTACTCATATTCATACTTTCTCTCTTCCTCCAAACATTATCTAAACCACTGTGGAGAAAGTATGATCATTCAATGTTGTACTCTTCAATTAACAGACAAATATCAGTCCAGGAATCACAGAATCATGGAATAGTGGCGCTCAGAAAGGATCTCTGGAGATCATTGGGCCCAAAAGAGGTTCACCTAGATCAGGTTGCATAGGAACATGTCCAGGGGTTTTGAAAGTCTCCAGAGATGGAGACTCCAGAAGCTCCAGCCTGCTCCAGTGCTCTGGCACAATCAAAGCAAATTTCTCCTTATGTTAAGGTGGAACTTTCTGTGTTCCAGTTTGCCCCTACTGCCTCTTGTTCTGTTGCTGGACACCAGTGAAAAGTCTAGACCCATCCTCTTGCCCACCACCTTTTAGATACTGAGAAGTATGGATGAGATCCCCTCTCAGGCTACTCTTCTCCCAGCTAAAAAGCCTCCAGTCACTCAATCTTTCCTTATTGGATGCTCCAGCCCTCTCAGCATCTTTGTAGCCTCTACTGGACCCTCTCCAGAAGTTCCTTGGATCTATAGCATCATCAGATGATTAAGGAAGAAGAGGCATCTACAAAAACCCTGCAACCTGAGAAAGCAATGCAAGGATGCAATAAGAAATCAAACCCTTCCCTGCTGTAAGTTAAGATTTTACTTCACACATGCTAAAGTCTTGCTTCACATTTAGCCTAAGGTAGCTAGAATAAAACTCAGCATATATGAACCTAGTTAAAGAATGTCAGCATGCATGGGGGGAAAAAAAATATTAAAGCAAATAAGAGACACATCATCACTACTACTTATGTCATACATGCCTGAAATGAGATCTAACATAACAGAATCCAACACAGAGAAAACACAAGGGTGAATGGGGAGAAAAATGATTCCTGTGCATACACACAGCAGTGTGGGAGAAGAGAGAAATGAGAAACTTAAAAGGAATGCATGAGGCTGGGACTGAAAGGACATTAATTCTAACTATGTATAGTAAGGGAAGCGCCGTTTCTTGCTCACAAGATCTGCATCCAGACTTCTGCTTTCACAAAGGTGCCACGAACACAGGCAGCATGCTCAAAGCTAAATCCACCAAGAGATTTAGCTCAGTCCTTAGCCTAGGATATTAATTTCAAGACAAAGCTTCTCAAAATCAGTCTAAAGCAGAAAATGTTCTGCAATGGTGGAGGATTTTGCTTTTGTTTTGGTTTGAGGTCTTTTTTGCATATGCCCAGATAGCTAAAAAGTCCAAGCAATCTAGCTCTTAATTCAAATCTAAATCTAGTAATGGATCAGAAATGAGATACCTGCCTACCTACTTCCCTCGGAGGGCTTTATCTTAAATATGCTCTTTGAAGCTGTGGTTAGCACTTATTTAAGCTGGGTTAACTTCTCCTCACCCCACACGAGTCACTTGGTCCGCTCCACCACTGGCCCTCTTACAAGTTGGAACAAGTATTCAAAATGTCCACAAAGAAAACTGAATCACAGAACTCCTATGTGAAAAATGTAACCATGCAATCACAAAAAAAAAAAACCCAAACCAACATTATATTGCAAAACTGGGTGGCACTCTCACAATCAAAGAGCAAGAAGTACTCGGGGAAAGCAACTCTTAAATCAGCAGCCCTGCTAAAGAAACAGAAACGGAAAGAACAATGTGCTGGATAGCATGCTTAGGAAATTCTTGCTTCTTATCACATATTATCACATCCTCAATTGTGTTGATACAGATTGCTGTGGGTTTGCTTTTTTAATTTTTTTTGTTGGTTTTTTTTGTTGTTGTTGAATCACATTCCCAGATTCCTCACATTAAGCTCATTAAAGATGACAAAAACAATATCAGGGATTTGAGTTATACTACAACCTCACAAAGAGCTGTGCGGGTAGAATTTGAGCTGCAGACTAGTATGGAGAAGGTAAAAACTTTCCAAGCCATCATTTTGCTGGACCACCCTCACTAGAGCTATTGTCAGCCCCAAGACAGCACACATGTACATTATGCACTCAGTGGCAGTCACCATTCTTGTTCAACAAAGAGAAAATAATTGCAATGGTGTCTGTTTTCCACTGCCCACAACAAAGCACTTCAGGACACAGCAGAGCCAGGCTTAGCTCTTCCCCTCAGATCAGACGTTCAACCTTATTCCTGTCCTCTAGCCAGTAACTCACAAACCATTTTCCATAAGAAGGAAAAGGAGAAGACAAAAAGATTTCAACTTCTGTGGTTCATAAAGAGAACACAAAAGAGACAATCTAATAGTTGAGGTACTTGCAAGAAAGAAAAAAAATTACAGGTTTAAAAGCTAATGATGCCTATCACAATTAGGAAAAAAACATTTCTCCCTTCTTCCCCAAACTGTTTTATGAACCTATTTCACAGTTCAGTTTGCCACAACTATCGTAGCTTGTGAGAACAAGCAAGGATAGAGGAAGGGAAGAAGCTGTTTTGCCCTCTCCCAGCAGCTGTACTGAAATGCCTGCTAGAGAACAGAGAGAACAAACCTTGGTATCTAATAATAACTTGTAAATCCCACACCCAGAGCAAACACTCAGCAATGGAAGTCCTGCAGCTCTTGAGTATCAAAGTGGCTCTGGTCCTTTTGGATTTGGCTCTCAAGTCCACCGTAAGTGTAGGATGAATTTCCCCTTCCATAAGCTAGAGGTATTGCTACTTCTGCATACTTCACATACTACTAAGAAAATTACATACTGAGGCTGCCAGATAAAGGTATCAAAGAATCATGCATATTCCTTTAATATGTTAAAAAGGCTTTCTTCAGTCTTAAGATATTATGACGAGTATCTTTAGAACATTACTCAGTAGGGTTTCCTTTATTCCTTAAACTTCAGTCACACTTTCCTTCATCCTTCTTTTCTTTCTCTATTTCTGTCAAAAAAGATCCCATCTAGCACAGACAATTTTTTATTATGCTACAATTTCAGGATAATTGTAAAAACAGAAGTTAAAAGACAAGGTCTTCCTCATACTAACTACATATCTCAGTGCCCTGGTGGCAAACATTTTTATACTGAAGATGCTAGCTTTCATCAACTTCTCTGTCTAATAAAGAATTTATACAAGCATGCTTTTTGAAACTGAAATTATGTATAAGCTCTGCTATATACCCATTAATTTTTAAAGGATTTTATTTCTTGAAGTGGGATGTTTGGATTAAGGAGCTCTGCTCAATAGAACAGATCATTGAAAAGTAATGAAGCAATTAACTGGGATACTAAAGTGGTGGGAAAAAAAAAAAGAGTTTCAAAAGTAAAAGCATATCTGAATAGTTTGAGATGTGTTTTTCTTAGTCATAATGAATTCTTCATTGCCTCATTTTTATTTCAAGGGCAGATGTGAAGATGTTTAATGTAAAAGATGCCTTTCTGAAATTAATATTAAATGCATAAAATAAAATGCTTTAAAAAAAAAAAAAGCTTTGCAGCCTTTGTTATAGCCAAGCTCCATACTTAGTGGCATAGTTGTTAACTACTATGTGTCATTGCTATAAAATAATCATTATAACTCCTTTTAATCTCATAGCTTTAAAATAATTAAAACACCAAATCCTGTTATCCTCTCCTGACTGGAGAGCTGAATTCACACCTCTGCTTCTGGTGTTGTTTCAAGCTTCATTGTTGTATCTTCAACAAAGCCAGAGTTTGTAATACAAACCCAAACCAAACTGTAACAGCTACAAGCCTTCTTTCCTCCCACTTCCACTGAAATCTCTGTACAGAGAGAGGCATCAGTGCTTTTCCAGTTTTATGAGGGAGAAACACAACCTATTCCAATTAACAGGAGTTGGTCTTTTAATTATTTGAAAGAGATGAGATTAAATTTAAAGGAAGGCTTGGAACAGTTATTTTATAGCAGACATATTAGCTTGGCTATAACAAAAGCTGCACAACTTTTTTTCCAAGCATTTTATTTCATGCATTTTATATTTATTTTAGGAAGGCATCTTTTACATTAAACATCTCCACATCTGCCTTTGAAATAGAAATGAAGCAATAAAGAGTTCATTATGACTAAGAAAACAAAAAAACCAACACGCATCTCAAACTATTCATTTTGGAACAGAAATGGAGGAATGAAACCTAAAATTTTAAAGTAAGTTTAAAATTTTGGGTTTGGGGTTTTGAGTGGGTTTTTCCCCCCCCCCACCTTGTAAAATCATGCCTGAAAAAGTTCCCTCTGAAAAAAATATGCATAAATTCATTCATATTTAAAACTCTTTTATTGCCATGATCAGTTCACCTAATTTAACTGCAGCCTCATTAGTACTTCTGAAAAAAAGGGCAACTACTCCACAAGAAATCCTCTCAATCTACAAAAATAAAGTTTGACTACACCATAAGAGTGATATGGTTAGATCAAGAGTATGTAGCACAGATGCTGACCTTATAGACAAGCACCACCTTGTCTCTCCTAACCTTCTGCAGCAAGTAACAACTTATTTCCTTGCATTTAAAAGTCACATTTCTTTTGACAGGAGCAACATGTTGAAGTGCAGCTGCTTACACTACAGCCTTGACAGAACAAAGGAGTTAGGCAGCATCACAACGGGACTTACATCTGCAAAATCTTAGAGAGTCATAAAATCCTTTGGGTGGGAAAAGACTTTTCAGATCATCCAGTCCAAATCGTTATCCGACTCTACCAATTCTGGCGCATGTCCCTCAGCACCACATCTCTGCAGCTTTTAAACACGTCCAGGGATGGAGATTCAACCCTGGGGAGCCTGCTCTGGTGTTTGAGAAACCTTTCAGCCAAGACATTACTACTAATATCCACTCTAAACCTCTCCTGGTGCAACTTGAGGCTATTTCTTCTCATCCTATCACTTTATACTAGAAAGAACAGACCACCACCCATCTGGCTGCAGCCTCCCTTCAGGTAGTTGACTCTTTTTCTCCAAACTAAACCACCCCAGTTCCCTCAGCTGCTCCTCACCAGACCCTTTGCCAGCTTTACTGCCCTTCTCTGGGCCTGCTCCAGCACTTCAATGTCTTTTTTCTAATGGGTGGCCCAAAACTGAACCCAGTACCCAAGGTGTGTCCTCACCACAGCTGAATACAGGTGGACAATCCCTTTCCTTTGTCCTGCTGGCCACACTGTTCCTGACCCAGGCCAGGATGCTGTTGGCCTCCTTGGCCACCTGGGCACACACTGGCTCACATTCAGCTGGATGTCAACCAGCACTCCCAGGGCTTTCTCCGCTCTGCACTTTCCAACCACTCTGCCCCATGCCTGGGGCATTCATGAGGTTGTTGTGACCCAAAGGCAGAAACCAGAACTAAGCCTTGTCAAATCTCATACCACTGGCCTTGGCCCACTGATCCAGCCTGGCCAGATCCCTCTGCAGAGCCTTCCTATCCTCAAGTAGATCTACACTGCCTCCCAACTTAGTGTCACCTCGATGGAGAAAATACCCCAAACACAACGCTACTATGTCAGCTCAGACTGGTTCACAGAATCAATGAACAAATTTTGTTTTTCAAATGATTACAACACTGTTTCTCCCCTCTTCATCTCCCACCACAAGACAGCTCTTTTCCTTTCCACTCAATTCCTTAAGGCAATGCCTCACAAGGCAAGAGACTGCAAATAACGTGACTAAGGGAAGATGTGCAGCCAGCTTTGCAGCAGATGAATTCTGATCTACTCAGTGCAGGCAATAAGCTGAGTTTCCCACCATTAACTAGCTGCCATTTGAGAGGAGCGTTGCTATCCTTGAGATGTGCCTGCTCTCACATTAAGATGAAAACGGCCCATGAGTTTCAAAGCTACCAGGCAAACAGCAAAGGCAATGCAGAACACAACACCACAAACTTGGTCCCCTCAGGAAGTCCATGTAAAAGCAAATGCTCTGTCTGCACTACAGACAGAACTATACACCAACCCATGTGGCTTCCACAGAGACACTGAAAATGGTGCAAAATAAGAACTAAAGCAAGAAAAACTTAAGGTTCTGGATGCCCTCACCCTGACTAGGTTGGATGAAGCCTTGAGCAATCTGGTCTAGTGCGAGGTGTCCTTGCCAATGCCAGGGGTGGCTGGAACTAGATGATCTTCAAGGTCTCTTCCAACCCAAATCATTCTACAAAGCTGGCTTAAAATCTGTGTTACATACATTTCTGCATGTAGATGAAAGCATTTGAAGCACCAAACCCTGTAAAACTGTACAGATAGGGAACACCACCCCCCCATGGTCCTCTCCTTACTACTATGCTTCCAGGGAACACCACTTTCTGAGAAAAGTAACAACAACAAAACAAAACATCACATTTTAAATCAGAATTCACATATAAAGAATACTACTTTTGTTAATATCACATGTAAATAAGGAGACATTAAACAAACTAATATAGGCAGAGTAAGGCTGTACATGCATGTGATCCTGAAGGCTAGTGATTTAGTCCATGCTAGAGAAAAGAATTACAGCAACAGCCAGAACTACAGCCTTGCAGTCAAAAGGCACAGGTTTGAGCAAACACAAACACATCTGCATTAAACCTTAATTTAACTGGCATGAGCGACAACAAGCTGGAGACGCTGGAGCACAGCCTCAGTGTTACCTCTGCCAGCCCAACAAAGAGGTGTATACACAGCTTGCTAAGCCAACACCACTGCATCTGTGCTTCTCATCCTGGTAAGAAATAATGTCAGCATGTTGCAGCACAGCTAGACGTTTGATTGCAGCACTTGATATTTCCTGCCTTACTTCTCTCAGACATTTAGTGCAACGAATTAGTACACCCACACAAATGTCACCAGTAGCATACAGTCTGCCTGGCTGCCCATTCCACCTAAACAGATAGCTGAAGTCCCCTGTGGCTTTGCAAAGCCCACGCTGAAGCCCCTTGTTATTTTATCTCCGTTACAACAGCTACTGCTCAAGCTTACCAGATTAAATCTGCCTCATCTTTGCTGTATAATTGTGCTGCTGCAAGACTTTTCAAATCTGCATAGATACAGCCCAAGTGAAGATGTAACAAGCACAGAAGTGAAAGGATTTAGCAGCATCATGAAAGAAACAAAACGAAAAGGCTCGAGATGCTCTCCTGTAAAACAATTAACTTGTCTTTCAATTAACAGTTTCTTACTTTAATCTATGCACAGAGGTAGCAAAACCTACTCTTTTTATGAGTTTCTAGTTAGTTGCAAGTATTGTGCTACTACTGTACCACATTTAAGGAATCTATCAACCCTGCTTATTTGACAGTTTACATTATCTCATGACAGGAGATACACAGAAATACACGGCACAATCAGGGGTCCTAAAGAACTTACAGCCTTAAAGGTCAAGTAGGACTGAGGTGAAATAAAAGGCACATTAAAGTTTTCTACAGACTGAAAGCCAGGGTGAAGGTTTTTTTTTTTGGGGGGGGAGCAGATGAGATTGTAAATTACAATGTACTAACTCCAAGACTGCTCATATAGAACAACACTGCAGAGTAGCTACCACCTGGTACATCCAGAGCTTGTCTCAAAATCAAGTAGAGACACCTTACTAACTGCTCAAGGTTAGGACACAACTGATGAATCCTGAAATACTCTGTATTTATTGCTCAAATATAAACAGACATTTTGTATTGTATTTGAATACATTTCCATACTTTACTACAGCAAAGTAATTCCAATATTTTAATGCCTCCCTGGGTGAAATGAACCAGATACAATAATTTGCATACGAGGGTATTTTTAGCTTGGTATCCCCCATGCCTCCAAGGCCCGTGGACTGTTGCTGAAGCACTCACAAAACATCGAGGAAAAACAAATCTATTGCTAATAGGCTTAAATTTGCTATGCAAGAGTCTGCACAGCTGTTGGGAAAATGTAAAAAGTGCACAAATGCAGAATGATGACCATTGCCTCAGGAATGCAAGACAGTTAAACAGCAGCCACAGAGGAAATCGAGGAGACAAAAACCAGCAGAAGAATTCCAACCTCCCTGGCTTAGTAAACAAACGTCCAGGCTAATGCTGGTTACAAACACCACAGAGGAGCTGATGGGACCAGCATTACAGCTGACTAGCTCTGATCCCTGAATCCAGACGACCTGTTTGCATCTCTGATGCAGCCTTGTCAAACTTCTGGTACTAAACTTGGAATTTGCGTATTCCTTGTGCCTCTAGACTAATAACAAATGAATTCTACAGTGGTTTTTCCTCCAAATGAATCATGTAATGATCTAGAGCTTTCAGAATGACAGAGATGATCTACATGCTCTTCTACCTGTGCTATATGATGTGGCAAAGAGGAAGGAAGATTGACACACACAAAGCAGTGGAGCTGCTTCTTTTAATTCGGGCTTTTAGGGCTTCTACTGTGCACTAAGTTATAGAGGAGTGAAGTAGTCAGGTAACTTCCTAACTTCTACAAAACTTTAAACCAAGGATTTTTTTCCATACACAAGGTTTGTTTCTAATAGAGGTAAAAAAGACTTCATATGGAAAAACAACTTCTTGACAACTACACAGATGAGTTTTGTGTTTCAGGGTTATTTTTTTTTCCTCTCAAGCCAATAGATAAGAAGCTGTATTTTAGATCAATTAAAGAAAAAGGACAATTTAATTAAAGCTCTTAACATCAGAAAAAAATCCAGCTGTTAGGCAGGCTTGCACAGTCTGCCCAACAGCTTATACATTCTTAACAAAGGGAGTGAACAAAACATGATTTAAGCACAGTCTTCCCATGACACTAGAGATGGAGCTAACAATACAAAGCAAGTGCTTACAATTGCCATTACGTACTAAATTGTACCAACACTGAACTCAAAACTGATCTAAAAATATTTATTTTCAACCATGAAGGTAAAACTCTAGCAAGAATTACAAGCCAAGAAAGGAACTGCAAATAACTCTAGATGCTACAGATGATTAAGCACATACTAAAATACATTTGAAATTCACTAAGTTCAAACTCTGCATGCATTTCCTGTAGTGTACAGGCAAAAAAAACCCCACAAAACTTCCAAAACCCCTAGTTCTATATAGAATTTTCACACTCCCTAAGTAAATATCTGCACTTCTCCAGTTCTACAAAGTAACAAATTAGTTCTGTCATATGTAAATTCTTCTCCTACAATTAAGAACAAATGTGTGTGGTATTTTCAGTCTATACACTACTTCCTTTCCTGCACTGACTGCCTTGCTTTGGTGAGAATATCCTATCTGGGGTAATGCTGCACATAAAAATTTCACATCAAAAGAAGATGCTGCTGAAATGGAAGGTGATGTCCTGTATCATATCTATTATCCAGTGACATAGCTATTCAAAAATTCATACCTGAATACATCACTTCAAATAGGACCTCTTCAGAGCTATGTTATTTGTAGCTATGTAGCTGCTGCAGCAGGATTCTGAAGCACTAATATGCAGGATCTCTTTTCACTGTAATTCTAGGACTTTTGCAAATACATTGCTGACTCCGAAGCATTTTTACCTTGAACCTTTAAAGCATATTTAAACCATAAATAGAGTTTATATTGAGGATTACTTTTTCCTGGAATTAAATGAATTCTTCTCTTAGGGAATGCAAAACACTACCTAGATTGATCTGTCCTTAACAGGTTTTATTAAACAGTTCTCCCTCTGAAATCACTGTGCTTTCTGAAACGCTGGATCACTGCAAAGCTCTCTCAAAAGCCAGAAAGCAGACACCATAAAATTCATTTGAAATGGTAAACTGTTATGCATTATAAAACAGGAAAAACAGTTTCAGTGAAGAAGGACTGACATATGCAGGAAAAGGAAATAATAGAATTAAAATGATAATTAAGAAAGATTAACCGACCTAATTTACAACTGGCAAACACCTTTCATTGAAGAACAAATTTTGCAGTTTCATCTTAGTAATGATATGCAAAAGAAGAACATCAAAACCTATCTATGGACACTAAAACCTATTTTTTTTTTCTTTTTAAGGTAGATACAGAGTTTAAACTAACTGGGCAGGTAACGGCAACCACTTCAAAGCACAAACTGATTGGTTTCAATGAATGATTTTTTTTTAATCCTTTAAGTTGCAAAGGCAAAAGAAAAAAAAATAATAGTCTAAGTAATTTTCACAGTTTTATCTTCCTCATCTACAGAAGCATATGGAAACATCAGATAAGAATTATGAGAAGCTTTCATTATCATAGTTTTCTGCTAACTGGCACGGGACTAATTCTCAGCATAATTAAGCAATTGGTGTCGCTTCAAAATAATTTAGCAAGCATCCTGTAACAGTACCACTTCACAGACAGCACTTTGTTCACAGCAGCACGTACTTGGTGTACAATTTAAGACACAAGCGAGTGCATCCGCATTTCAGCTTTATTCTCACCCTGCCTGCAGTTGCCTTTTCGAAAAGTCCTAGTAAGCTCACAGAAGCCCGATTACAAATCGTTTTCTGTTTGTGATGCACAGCAGCTGCTAGCCTTCTGAAGCATTTCAACTTAGAATAAAGCCCAGCCTAGCTATGCATGCTATCTGCAGACATGCAAGAAAAAGGCATTTCTCACGACAGGAAAGTAGTTATTAACCTGCACGAACTGCTGTCCGATTCATTTTCTTCTTCACTTGCTCTATCATCTGCTTCTTGTCTGTCAAGCCAACGTGCACCTCCACAGTCTTCTGCTGCAAATTCAAATGCAGGGATTTCTGAGCTGGATGCCATTGGCCAGAAAGGTGAATTCTGGAAATCCTGTTGGCTGGACCTTCTGTAACCAACTGATGTTAAAGGTAGGTTACCTGAATCTAAAAACTTGGTAGAAGTGCTTGTTACATGTTGTCCTCTATTCCAGAAGTCTCCCTGGTGGTTTTCAATTGCCGAGTTAGGGGCTGACGCCTGATGACCAAACCACCTCCATCTGATTTTTAAAATCTGCTTCACGTCAAACTCTTTACGAGGACCAGACATCCTTAGTGAAAGCCAGTGATCGTCTAGGCAACAGGGTAAGAAGCAGCACACATAAAAGAAGATTTGTGCACCCAACCAAGACAAGAGAAACACATGGCTCTGCCTGGCTGTGGCAAGTAGATTTTCTACAGGAGAGGAGAAAGCACGGCATTCACATTTGAGGAAAAAAAAAAAGAGGAAAGCTTCTTTAACTGTATGTCATTTGAATATAAACAAAAGGCAAGACAGTGAAAAATCCGGAGATAAAGAGAGGAGGTGAAACAATCACCTCAATCAGGAAAAATGCTAATCAGTTTACCCTCAAAGCTCCGAGGCTTTTTCTGTTGCTCTCTTCTGACCATTAGCTTTCAAAAACACCAAAGAGTATTCATTAAGGCCCTTTCAAGAGCTGAATACCACCCCCTTTTCTTAAACCACAAATGACAGAGAACGTAATTCCTGTACTGCATCTTAGAATCTCTGCTTACTCTGTTAACTCTTGCTACTACAGAGCAAGGGGGGGAAAGGCGAGCAAGGGGGAAAGAAAAAAAGCAAGTTAAATTCTTCCTGCACTGCTAAAGAATAAATTTACAGAAAAGACTTTAAACCAATCCAAAAATAACTGATTATACTGGAGAGAAACTGAACTGTAAATAATTCTTTTTCCCATTACAGGACATGCACTAAGTTAAAAAGGACAAGAACAGCCTGGAAGGCTCAAGAGACTAGTACTGGGTTATAAAGCCTTTCATCTTGATGTGCTTTGATTCAAATCTAGGTCTGCAGTAACTGAAAATTTCTATTTGAAACGAGCTAATGGCTTCCATTTACTTAGACTCTATCACTAAAAGCGAAAGCAAGAAGCTAAGCACCCTCCCCCCCCAGCAAAAGAGAAAACAAAAGGCAACTTCTCAAAAGGCTTAATTCTAATCATATACAATCAGTTGCTCCAGAGCAGGAACACGGAGAGATGCCTACTTTTGAGACAATTCCATCTAGACAGGGTTATTTATGTAACACGTTCAAACAGCCAACGAAAGTTTTCACTTGACCGAGGAAGAGAAAGCCAAAAGGACAAAAGACACAATGACCAATTTACATTTCCTATGAAAAACAGCCCGTTTCCTCTACGACATATGGAGCTAGTTAGGTATAAAACGCTGAGACTCATTCCAGTCACATGCAGATAGTAACGGCAGTTTAAGAGCAACAAAGAAGCCCTGGATTTTATCAGCCCGTGATAAACAGATGTATGTTCTCAAACTTCACAGTTCAGTTAGTCTGTTCAGCTCCCCAGGATACACAGGCAACAAATTTGTAACAAGTGCTTCTTTTCTGTCTACAGTTATCATCAGAAGTGGAAGTCACTCTCTCTCAGATTAACATAATGAGCTACAAAATAGGTGATTTTGTAATGTTCTGTTCCTGCAGCGTTCTTTAACACAGGCTATAGGCAGAGTCCGTATGAAAACTTCAACGGTGCCCAGTTTTACCCCCCCTAAAGCAAACACTCCATTTAATACTCACCGCCAGAAGTAAATCAAGCTTTCTTGGAAACCACAATACTGGAAGGGCTACTTTTAACCTGAAAAGCTCACCCATCATTGCTCAGAACACAGTTATTTATCAAAGTGCTTCTCACAAACGCTAGAGAAGCTCATTTCTATAGAAACAGCATTCCAGCTGTTCTCTACAAAGAGGAACTGCCTTTCAGGATGTGTACCTTGCCAGCAGCCTGGCCCACAATGAGCTTTATACCCAGGGCTTCGCAGCACGACCAGAGAACAGCTGAAGGTACTTGGAAGGTGAGATGATTAAGCAGGTGAATAAATGTCTTTGCTGGGGATTTCACTTAAACACATGCAAGGAAATAAGTAAGAGGGATAATGACTTAATCTATCAGCATAAAAAGTGTACAGGTGTTTAACCAAACCGATATGACACGCAAACCTTATACACCTTGTGCACAAACAGCTAATCGCTTTAAAAGCTCAAGAGCAGCGTCCAAACACCATCATTTGCATAACTGCAAGTTGGGTAAAATAAACAGCTTAAGAGGTAATATTTTTTTAAAATGTCCTTTTGTCGTCCTCTCTTTAACAGTTTGTGTTGGTATCAGATGTTCATCAAAGGGGGAGAAGCAGGACAGCTGAATGGTTGGTGTATTTGGCAATGTTCAGCAAGGCTGTAGTATTTTAATGACCCATTTAACTATGAAAAGTAAGCTTTAAATACCTTTATTTCTTCTGATATGGGAAATCCATTATACATAAGGGCTGACCTGGATTCTCTTTCTTGCATAAACAGACTCATTTAAAATTCAAACGGTCCCAGTACAACTGCGCTAAGACAATGGCAGATTTGCCAGTTCTAGTGCTTTTTCAGCACTTTCTCCTGACTTGCTGGGAAATGCAACCTAATTAATGCCTCGCTTCAGCTGTGGAGCTCTGGGCTCAAACAGATTTGAAAACAAAATGTGCTGTAGTTTTAAGAGACCAAAACACAGGAGTGTTTTCTAGTTTATTTCGTACCTTCCCTAGAACAGGGGCATCTGGGGAGGAATAATAACAGGTACCAGTAAAGGTTGGAGACTGTCTTGCTGAAAAGAAGCTCCGTGGAGAAAGACCTCGAAGACTTGGTGGACATAAAGTTCTGCATGGGACAGCAATGTGCCCTTGTGGTCAAGAAAGCCAATGGCATCCTGAGGTCCATCAGGGAAAATGTGTCCAGCAGGTCTACAGAGGTTCTTCTCCCCCTCTATTCTGCCCTACTGAGACCACACCTGGAGTACTGTGTCCAGTTGTGGGCTCTCCAGTTCAAGAGACAGGGAACTGCTGGAAAGAGGCCAGTGGAGAGCCACGAGGCTGACTGGGAGTCTTGAGCATCTCCCCTACAGAGAGAGGCTGAGAGCCCTGGTGCTGTTTACTCTGGAGAAGACTGAGAGATCCCATCAATGTCTATAAATATCTGAGAGGTGGGTGTCAAGTGGGTGGGGCTAATCACTTTTCCATAGTCAGCAGCAATGAGATATGGACCAACAGCTACAAACTAGACCATAGAAGAGAGAGCATCATGAAATGTAACCAGGTAAAGGTATCTTCTCAGTCCCTGTAACTCCTTGAAATGAGGTTGGATCCAGGTGGGTGATGGTCTCTTCCGCCCAGTAACAAGTGACAGGAGGAGAGGAAATGGCCTCAAGTTGCACCAGGGGAACTTTAGGTTGGATATGATAAGAAGCTTCTTCGCTTTAATGGGGTTCTCAAACACTGGAATAGGCTCCCCAGGGAGACGGCTGAATCCCTGGAGGTGTTTAAAAGCTGCAGACACGTGGTGCTGAGGGACATGGTTTAGCACCAGCCTTGGTAGAGTTAGATAATGGTTGGACTCAATGACCTCAAAGGTCTTTTCCAACCAAAATGATTCTATGATTGTAGGATTTATGACTGTTGCAGCTAAACCTGGTTTGTGGTGACCAATAACAACATTTGATATGCAGGCAGATGTCTGGGGAGGGAATTTTGTTCACATTAGAATAGAATAGAATAGAATAGAATCAATCAGGATGGAAGAGACCTCCAAGATCATCCAGTCCAACCTATCACCCAGCCCCATCCAGTCAACTAGACCATGGCACCAAGTGCCTCATCCAGTCTTTTCCTGAACACCCCCAGGGACAGCGACTCCACCACCTCCCTGGGCAGCCCATTCCAACGGCAAATCACTCTCTGTGAAGAACTTCCTCCTAACATCCAGCCTATACTTCCCTCAGCACATTAATGAGGTGTGTAAGCTTACTGTGAAAACAATTTTGAGAACTCTAGTTTTGATCAGATTGCTCAGATGCTCAGCTCTTAGGAATATCATTTAATACATAACTTCTCTCACATGAGCAGCTCCACAAAGTAATAAATTCCTGCCGTTATCAGTGGGGGATAGTTTCCCAGATTCTGCATTGTGAATAAAAGGAGAACATTTAAATGCAAATAGGTAACACCAAAACCACAGCACAACAGCTTTATAAATTGCACTTTCCAAGATCTTCCACACAGTTTCTCTCCACAGAGATATAAAAATGTTTATTTTTTTATTGACTGTGGTGGTTTGGGTGTTCCCTGCGCTTCCCCCACACACACACTTTGGAAATCACCCAGACAAGACTCAGCTGGTTCTGGAAATATGAATGAAGCTTATATTTACAGCTAGCACAATATACAAGCAGATATTTACAGTATATACAGTTAGATACAGAAATATACAAGGTAAAAAGGTAATACAGAAACACAACAGCCGTCCCAGAAACCTGAGTCCCCAGAAGGGGCTTCCAACCACCCCTTCACCTTACCCCTACCGCTCTCAACCTTACCCTAGTCCCAAGGAAGAACAGAGGTTTGGCCAGGGGGTTAGGAAGCAAAGTGGATTAGTCCAAAATGGAGGGTGAGGTTAGAGAGTAAGATGCAGCTCAGCCAGCAGTCCAAGACCCCCTTATCTATGTTTTGCTTTTATTCTTACACATCTCAGCAAGCCTATGAGGGAAGTAGACATCACCACTGTTTTCCTTTCACAGCCTGTAATTTAGTTCTTCTCACCAAAACATTCTAGCTAGGCTCAAACTAGCACATTGACAAAAAAAAAAAAAACACTTCACTGCCCTGACATTCTTTGATATGATATGTAATATTTTTATTCACACAAGTGCTAAAGGAAGACTGAAATCCAGCATAACTGGTTAAAATTCAGACATCTTTTTGTCCTAAGATACTTCTACTGTGTATTTTTGATGGAAGATACACTCTAAATATTAAGTACATCACTGGGAAAGATGGAAAAAATATATAACTAGATCTAAGCATTTTTATTCATTATGACATTTCCTCTTTCACTAGAGGAAAGTCAGCTAAATGCTTATGGAATATTTTTTGAGGCACTTTCAAGTTTTGAGTCTCAATGCCACTTTTCATGGCAACATTTTTCCTGTCATTTCTATGTTTTGGCTTCAGAAAAAAACTGTCAACACTCAACTTCAGGGCACCTCAGATGTAGTATTTTCAAGGTATTTATTCTGTTAAATGTGTTTCTAATTATCCCTTTTTAAAAACGAAGATCTAGGGGTATAAAGGCTCAGACAGTCCTTAGAAGATATTCATGACCCTGAGGTGCCAAATAAGGATGAAAATGTCAAGATTATTAAAAAGTCTTTGACTGCAAGAGTTGTTTCTCTCTTGAAAAAAAAAAAAACCCACCTCTTAACAAAAGCATTGAGTATAAAACGATGTATTTCAGATGTAACTAGACTCATTAAGATGTCCTAAAGCAGTATTATTAATTCTGGAGCCCCTCTTACAAGGGAGTGTGCTGGAGTGCTGGAGTGTGTCCAGAGAAGGGCCACAAGAATGATCAGAGGGCTGGAGCACCTCTGCTACGAGGACAGAGTGAAGGAGTTGGGGATCTTCAGTCTGGAGAAGAGGAGGCTCTGAGATGACCTTATTGTGGCCTTCCAGTATCTGAAGAGGGCCTACAAAAAAAAGCTGGGGAGGGACTTTTTAGGCTATCAGGGAGTGACAGGACTAGGGGGAATGGAGCAAAGCTGGAGATGGGGAAATTCAGACTGGAGGTGAGGAGGAAGTTGTTGAGCATGAGAGTAGTGAGAGGCTGGAATGGGTTGCCCAGGGAGGTGGTTGAGGCCCCATGCCTGGAGGTGTTTAAGACCAGGCTGGATGGGGCTCTGGCCAGCCTGATCTAGGGTGGGGTGTCCCTGCCCATGGCAGGGGGGTTGGAACTAGATGATCTTTGTGGTCCCTTCCAATCCTGACTGATTCTAGGATTCTATGAATATATTGTTGCCAATGTTTTGTGATCCTAGATATATACTCTAAAGCATAAAAAAAGGTTCACTGACCATAAAATGCTCACCAATTAATCAAAAGCATATTTACAGCACTAAAAAGCATTCAAAATTTAACTTTTCTTTTAAAAAGATCTTAAAAATTGAAAGTATTAATCTGATGCATTAAAAGAACTGTTCAAAGAAAACTGCCATAGACAAACTTCAACCTGCAACTCTGATATAATTATGCTTATGTTCAAAGAAGTGTTAAATGATCACTTTCTCTTTTTCTTCCCTATTCCTGTGTTTAGGCACCAAAATGACCAACACAGCTCAACAAAGACTTCAGAAGATAACTACATTAATGCTCTGTGATTCTAGAAAAAAATCATCACTTCCTATCCCAGAGTTAAGTGTAAACACTTCAGTTTCATGGTTATGTGAGAAGCTCTTTACAGCACACGGTTCATTCAGGAGAAAAAAAAAGGGGGGAAACACCTTACATTTACTGAGTGTGAACTCCAAATCATTGTTCTGACTGGCAGAAACAAGCTGCAGCCAAATTACTGTCACTGCATCATGACTTTCTGCCACTTTGCATTGCACATTTCCCTTGAGATGTGCAAGCCATATGTTTAGAAACATTGACTTTAGAGCACTCAGCTTAACAGCAGCATGAAAAGACCTGTACAGAGAAGCACTCTGGTTCACTGTATGTTATTTAGATAGAGGGTGGAGAAAAAGGGAGACTACATTGCTAGATCCTAGATTTTTTCCAGCTCAAGGATTGTACTGGTTCACAGAAACAATTCAAGACATTTCATTTTCTTTTAACATTAAAACATTGATATTGATTTCTGTCTATCCAAATAATACCCAAGCATTACCAGGAACCATCTATGAGTAAAAGCAGAATGCAGAGCTGTTCCTGAGTAAACAACACAAGTCCCCTGAAGCTTATTCACCCTTTAAAAGTTTGGCCTGAGTCCATCAGGTCAGCAGTGTTTTTTCAGTTAAAATTCTTTTATAATATAAAATGGGCAGTGCTGTCAAAGGCCAATCCTCCAAAGGACAAAACAAGTTTTCTGTACTGAAGGCTTCAAATAGCCACAGAAAGATTAAAACAATCAAAAGAGTTCCAAATTCATACACTCCAGGAATACTGGAACTGCTGAGCCTAATGAAGACAAGGTAAAGGAATCAATCTAGAGACAGATATGGTCCAGCACAAATCATCTCCTCTAGAAAGGTCAGTGTTAGAGAAGAATGGAAACCAAAACACTGTTCTGCAGATGCTTAAAGAGGTCCTAGAGAAAGCAAAATCATTCTTTAGAACCAGTTTAGGAAGGCATTGCCTAAAAAAAGCGATAAAAGGCTATACAGCAGGGATGGAAGCATTGTGCCTAACTGAAACAGAGTAATGTGAGATAGTTCCCTTTTATCATGAAAATATAAACACAGCCAAGGCTGTTTCAGCAGCAAATTTGCAGGCAAACTGAAAAAGATATTTATTACATTTTACAGCTGTGTGTCACCATGAGGCATTCAGTTTTCCTGACAAACCCACAGAAAAATGGACAAAGAACAACACTGCCAACACTGCCAACTGCAGAGTGGATACTTCTGTGGTGAAAAAATACAGGTACCCACAGTTCTGCATCAGGTCCCATACAGGAAACTACCAGATTACAACACAGGAAAAGAAGAATGAAGAAGCAGATTTGCAGTTGGTCAAGTGCTACAAGATAGTGCTCCATGCCAGACTACACAAACTTCTAGGAGGAATCCACAGAGGTCCATGTGTGAAGGGTTTACACTCTATTTAAATGTCAAGCTACGCAATGCCACAGCTACTTCGGTATTTCAAGACTGAGACTTAAGCATTCTAAAGTTATTTAACACAAAAAGACACCTCAAGAGACTCATTGTTTCTCAGTGAAAACCTCTGTTTAATAAGAAGCTTCAAGGGCAAGTGTAGAGTCTTGCACCTGGGAAGGAACAATTCCATGGACCAGTATAGGCTGGGGACTGACCTGCTGGAGAGCAGTATAGGGGAAAGGGAACTGGGGATCCTGGTGGGCAGAAGGATTACCATAAGTGAGCAATGTGCCCGTGTGGCCAAGAAGGCCAGCAGCATCCCTGGGGTGTATTTGAAGGGGTGTGGTCAGTACGTCAAGAGAGATTCTCCTCCTCCTCCTCTACTCTGCCTTGGTGAGGCCACATCTGGAATATTGTGTCCAGTTCTGGGCACCTCAGTTCAGAAAGGACCTCACTGAACTGTTTGAGAGTTCAGCTCAAAGGCACAAAAATCTTGAAGGGAGTGGAACATCTTCCTCATGAAGAAAGACTGAGGAATCTGGGGCTCTTTAGCTTGAAGAGGAGGAGACCGAGGGGTGACCTTATTCAAGTTTATATGTGGAGGGCAGTGACAGCAAGATGAAGGACAAGGGGCAATGGGTGCAAGCTGGAGCAGTGAAGGCTCCATGTGAACACAGGGAGAAACTTCTGTACTGCGAGGATGCTGGAGCATTGGAACAGGCTGCCCAGAGAGGTTGTGGAGTCTCCTTCTCTGGAGACTTTCAAAACTCACCTGGATGTATTCCTGTGTGATCAACTCGAGGTGATCCTGCTCTGGCAAGCAGGTTGGACTCGATCTTTTGAGGTCGGTTCCAACCTCTACCATTCCATGATTCTGATTCTGTGATTCAGTTAACACTCCTCTATCACACAATCAAAACTTTCAGGTACACATGAGGGGTAACACATGAGGATATTATATCTTCTTACAATAGTTATAGAAGAAATGGTATGCCCTCAACTGGAATTCTTTGTGTGCAAATGATCACTGCAGCTCCAAAACACTGCTGCAGAATATGGGGCGCACAGAAAGGCAACATGAGTGATCGAAGTATAAATGCAACAATTTCCACACTAAAAAAGCAGAATGTTTATAAAGACTGGAATAATTCTTAGAAGTACCAAACCAATATTTATAAGAACCATATTAATGTCTAATCAATATGAAACCCAGAACTTGCATTTAGTTTTAAGAATTAAGACCTGCACATTTTAGGAACTCAACTGTGCAGAACATCACAGAAGTCAAACAAAACTTCCCATAAAAATCCTTGCAACATAAAGAATTCTATCACTGAATGCCCTCCTGGAGCTGAATCTCATAAAGGACATCAAAGGCAACACGAAGGACTTCCATAGGTACACAGGTGACAAAAGAAAGCTTATGGAAAATGTGGCCCTGCTTCTGCATAGGCTGGGCTCTGGTGACACAAGACATGAAAAAGGCTGAGGTACTGAATGCCTCCTGATTATGATCCTTAAGAGTACAGAAGATGACTGCCAAACATGGTAACTAAAAGTACAGGAGGTGAGGAATTCAGTGCACCAGTTCCATGCTACTAAATGGAAATGTTGCTCTGTAACAGGTTGTTCTCATCCCCCTGCCAAATAACTTCCTTCATCTTCTATGCACATAAATAAAAGTAATAAGTGCATTACTTTTTCAAGCAATACTTTAGAGGCATTTTGTTAGAACACTATCAATGGATACTGGTTGGTGAGGACAGACCTCTAAGGAGCGGCTGAGGGAGCTGGGGTTGTTCAGCCTGGAGAAGAGGAGGCTCGGGGAAGACCTTATTGCTGTCTACAACTACATGAAATGAGGTTGTAGCTAGGTAGGGTTTGGTCTTTTCTCCTAGGCAATCAGTGACAGAAGAAGAGGACACAGTCTCAAACTGTGCCAGGGCAGGTTTAGGCTGGACATTAGGAAGAAATTCTTCATGGAAAGAATGACTGCCCATTGGAATGGGCTGCCTGGGGAGATGGAGTCACTGTCCCTGGAAGTGTTTAAAAGGAGGCTGGATGAGGCACTTGGTGCCATGGTTTAGTTAATTAGAAGGGTTAGGTGATGGATTGGACTCAATGACCTAGAGGTCTTTTCCAACCTGGTTAATTCTGTGATTCTGTTCATGCATACAATCTCCCTGCTCCAGTATGGTACAAAGATTTTCTATGTCAACTCTAAATATCTGTGATTTACTTTACTGTGATTTACTTTTATACAACGGTACAAAGAAACATTTCTCCAACCCAGCTTGCCAGTGATGATCACTCCTTATGCAGTTCATTGAACACAGCTGAAGCAATGACTACACAAAAAATGCCACACAGAGAAACTGTCTCCATTTCTTATGAAATATACATATGATAGTAAAGATTTTTAAAAGAGCATTTATGTGTTTATATTCCCATTAAGGGCTCACGAGATGAATCATCAATCACCACTAAAAATCCTGGTTATAATTAGACATCAGTAGCTGACAAACGTCACTGAAAAGAATTATCTTGCAGAGTAGAAAACTCTTTCATCTCATTTCTCCATAATAAATGACATTTACAGCAGTAACTGTAAATCTGAACTGAAGCACTGAAATGAAATCAACACCAGAGAGCAGTATTCATAATCAAACAGCCCCAGAGATGGTGAAACTGGATCATACATGTATTTGTTTACAAATGCACAATAAAATGCCTGTATTGCTTGCTGCAATTCCAAGCGTTGTGCCTTGATAGGTTTTTCATGTAACAATAAGCTTCACAAAGGCCTGCAAGCAACATGATTAAATTAGAGGTGTTAATTAAAGGTTTCCATTGATTTTAGCAGTGATTTGGCTCAAGGAAGTACTATTAGCAAAAAGCAATGCAGAACATACTACATTTAATTATCCCCTTCATTCTGAAACAAAATTACTTCTGCCTTAGGTCAATGTTGCTTAAAATAATATGTATCTGAGGCATGTAAGCAAAAAATATCCTTTAATTCTGTATTTGGATACTATGAAATCTCAGATCAAACTATGTATTGAGTCACCATGTACTCCTAAATATAATAAGAAAACTGGTTTCTTAGGTTGTCCGTTCTGCCTCTGCAGTTCCATGCAGAAGTGAACTCAAGTTCCTCACTATTCTTTATTTTACAGGCTCTTCTGACAGTAACTCCAGTTGCCCTGCTTGTTTCATCTCACACAGTCTCTCTCACCCATACACACCTAAATCCCTCCCTACTAAGTACCAAGGCAGGCAAGACAAGCAAATCCTTTGTTGTATTCAGATCCAGAAGCAGACAGGCTCACCAGCTGGCAGGTCAAGTAACATTACTTGGCCTTCCTTACCTACCCATATTTGCAAACCCTTTCAGGAATCTGAAGGCAAAAAAGGCTCTGTACTGGCAAAGTTTGACTGACATTGGCAACCAGAGAGAAAGGTTATTAGGGAGGAACTGATAAACCAGAAGACATAAAGCCAACTTATCTGTGGAACTTAAGAGACTTGAAAGTGCCTGTCTTTTGCTTCTGAGTACACACAACTGCCCTCATGAGAGGCTGTGCACCACCTGAGCTCAGGCATTAGAAACAGGGTAGAACAGAAACCACCACAGTATCGTGGCACAACAGATTGGTTTCGGTTGGAAGCAACCTTCAAGATCATCTAGTTCCAATTCCCTTTGCATAGGCACAGACACTTCCTACTAGATTAGCTTGCTCAAGGTCCGATACAATTTGTCTTTGAACACTTCCAGCCTTGGAGCCTCAATAACTTCTCTGGGAAACTTATCCCAGTGTCTTATGGGGGAGAAAATCGGACTGACAGTTCAAATGCAGCCGTGAACTCCTAACCTTCTGTGATGGTTTGGGTATTACCCACCCCCCCCAACTTTGGAAATCACCCAGACTAGACTCAGCTGAATGAAGCTTATATTTACAGCTAGCACAATATACAAGCAGATATTTACATATATACAGCTGTATACAGAAATATACAAGGTAAAAGGTAATACAGAAACACAACAGCCCTCTCAGAAACCTAAGTCCCCAGGAGGGGCTCCCAACCGCCCTTCCACCTTCTCCCACCCCTCAACCTTGCCCCAGACGTTGCCTTGTGCCCCAAGGAAGAATGGAGGTTTGGTCAGGGGTGTTAGGAAGCAGGTGGATTAATCAGAGAGACGGAGGGTGAGGTTAGAGAGAAATGCCACTCAGAGCTCAGGCAGCACTCAAACGCCTTATCTATGTTTATATTCTTGTTCTTAAACATCTCAGCAAGCCTCTGAGTGAAGCAGACATCACCATTGTTTCTTTTTCACAGCCTGTGATCTAATCCTTCTCACCAAAACATTCTAGCTAGCTTCAAACTAGCACACCCTCCACAATTGTGTAGAACTGAAACGACCCTGAGAAAGAAGGCACCACTGGTAAAAATCTAGACCACCTATTAAACCCTTAAATCGTTGCAGTACTTACAGAGTTGTCTCCACCTATCCCACCAACCTCAGCTGCCTCACCTGTTTTAACAGGAATCCTAAAACATTTCCTGCATTGCACAGCGAGGAGCAGACAACAGCAATGTAAGTGAACTGCCAGCAGGGACACAGGATACTAACTCAAACTGTTGGCACTCCCAGGGGCGGGAAGTCCACTACCAAGTAGCATGATCAAAAAAGGAGAACACTTTGAACCCAGACAGCTATACTGTCAGAAGGAGATGGTGTAATTGAGAAAAAAACCTTTCATTATTTTCTTACCAAGTGGTTTTTCGTCCTTTATCTCCTAGCAACTCTGGCTACACCCTAAGGGAAATACCAAACTATCATCTACTACTGAATGTGGATTTCATCAGATTTAGATAGTCTCCAAGTTCTAAGAATTCCTAATTCAGCTTTCAGTATTTATGAAAAGTACTTCTCATTCACTGAGCTTCTAAGCTTTCAAACAATAATCTTTGCATACTGACTGAAACTATCGCTTAATCTGCTTTAAGTACAATTGTTCTTTGGTCAAAACATCCATTTCTTATGCAAAGGTGCAATTTCAATTTGTATTTGTTAGAACTCTCTCAAGAATTGAGAGGAGGTACAAAGGAGCTACATTCTAATACTTATCAGTCGATCTGCCCACATGTTTATAAACTCACAGATTAATTTTAGTTAATTACTTTTATTTCCTTGGAAAATAATTCCAGGTTTAAAATGCTATGGTTCTTGGGGAAGATCTTGCCAAGCCTTATCAAGTTATGGTAACATAATTAAATGCTCTATTTTCTTAAATCCTTTAATTACAGTTTGAATGTACAAGCTTGTGATTACACTTGCATCTGAAATATCACTTCTCTTACTTGCATGTAAAATAGCAAGATTCAAACTTTGAGTTTGTCTCTGGTAAAGATGACAAGATCATTTAATACTCAGAAGTACTTCTTTTCAGGATATTAGAATGTATTTTAGAATCTCTACCAGACAAATGCATGTGAATCAATGTAGAAAGCTTTACTTATCTTGAAGGCAGCTGCCAGGCTAACAGTAACAAGTAAAAACTTGCCTGCAAACAATCCAACCACCAAAAACCACTGACAAAAACCTCAGCTTCCTCTGAGCTTCTCCTATGCATCCTCACCACATACACACTGCTTATAAACATTTGATTTGATAATTCATGGATACTACTATTTGTATGCCTTACAACTCAGGTTAGTAAATCTATCTGGACTTGATTCTTGCCTTATTGTACACTATGAATATGTGCCTTATTCCACAGCCAGGTGCTATGAATGTTTCCTCTGTTCTGTGGGTAGACTTAGCCTGATTTTGGAAAGTTCTGTGGGCTCTGAAATTGAAGCTGCAGAGAGTATGCATGGTGTGCAATATTTTTTCTTAGATTTGTAATAATTATACTATTTCCACCCACATTCAAATCCGTACTAGATGCCATGTGTACTAGACTCATATCTGAATCAGAATTGTCAGGGTTGGAAGGCACCTCAAAGATCATTTAGTTCCAACCCCCCTGCCATGAGCAGGGACACTTTCCACTAGATCAAGTTGCAGAGAGCTACATCCAGTCTGGCCTTACAAATTTCCAAGGATGGGGCTTCCACCACCTTCCTGGGCAACCTGTTCCAGTGTCTCACAACCCTCATAGTGAAGGACTTCTTCCTAATGTCTAATCTAAATTTGCCCTCCTCTAGCTTGGATCCATTGCCCCCAGTCCTATCACTACCCAACATCCTAAAAAGCCCCTCACCAGCTCTCTTGTAGGCCCTCTTCAGATATCAGAAGCTCACAAGAAGGTCTCCTCAGATCCTTCTCTTCTCCAAAGTGAACAACCCCAAATCTCTCAGACCGTCCTCATACATAGCTCATATCTAAGTGTTACTCTTATTTCCTCTTACAGCTTCATAAACTGGACAAGGGGGACGTGGGGGATCATTAAAAAAAAAAAAAAAAGAGAACAGCACTTTAAAATCAACCTAAAATATGTCTGACATAATGCAGTCTTTTTTGGGGGGATTCTGAATGTATCATTGAAAAAAGCCCACCAATACATCATTAAGAAAGCCCACATTTAAAATATAACCTAAAAGAGGTTTGAGATAATATAGTTCTCTCTTTTTTTCTTCTCTTTTTTTTTTTTGTTCAGAATAGCTAAGATTGCACAATAGTTTAGCATAGTTTGAAAGACATTTGAGAGCAGGATAGTATAAAGACCTAACCACAGGTTTTTCTCTTCTTTCGTTTTATGGACAATGTATATAGGAAATTGATTCAAAAGTGCCAGAGGAAAAAGAAATAGGGGGGGGGGAAGGAAATAAAAAGGAAAAAAAAAAAGAGTGCTTAGAAAGTTTAACTGCTTATAGCTCAATAGGCTGTAAGACCTTCCTATTCAAAATCTGTATCAAAAGCTGAGTGTTCACAGTTCCTGCATCTGAAAATCTGACCACTGAAAAGCAACACTGAGCATATAAGTGATGCAGACCCAATCAGTTTATGCAGATCACCCTACTGCACCCTCTCATTGCTCCTGCAAAAACTGTGTGGAACACAAAAGGAAGCACAGGAAATACATTCTGCTCCTTCCAACTTCAGCCTTTAAAATATATTGCCTATTAATTGCATTGATTTTGAAAGATCAAACCTTCAGGGAAACTAGCAGGAAGTATAGACAACTGAAACAGCTTTCAAGCAAAAGCACTTCACTCAGCTGAGAACTTCCATCTTTTGTATTTAGCCTTCCAAGAGACTGTTGTGTGGGGCTTGGGTGTTTTGGGGTTTGGTTGGTTGGTATGGAGATTTTTTTGGTGTTTTTTTGTTTCTTTGTTTTGTTTTTAATAGAATCATAGAATCAACCAGGTTGGAAGAGACCTCCAAGATTATCCAGTCCAACCTAGCACCCAGCCCTATCCAGTCAAGTAGACTATGGCACTAAGTGCCTCATCCAGGCTTTTCTTGAACACCTCCAGGGACGGTGACTCCACCACCTCCCTGGGCAGCCCATTCCAGTGGCAAATCACTCTCTCTGTGAAGAACTTCCTCCTAACATCCAGCCTAATTGCTATATATATGTTATTTCAAGACAAAGCTGTACCCCTCAGATACTAATGAGTATTGAAAGTGTTTCCTGCAGAGCATCTCACAGATTTAAGTTCCAACCAGAACTGAGATTGGAGAAGAGGGATTTCTTTGTAATCCAACACAGAATACTATAATCACAAAACTAAGAGTTAACAAAGAAATAATCACAGTTCTGGCCTCAGTAACACCCAGTGTTTCACAAAATGAATTAATTCTCCGTTTAATGCCATTCTTTCTAATGCTAAAGGTGTAATGCTTTGCCAAGGTGAGAATTGCTTTATTGTTGGAGACAGAAAGCCTATCTAGGTGAACCAGAAGTCTCCAATTGCAACCCACAGGAAATAATTAAAGGCAGACTGTAAGAAACCGGTTTGAAAACATCAAGTTGTCCACAGCACTCCTATTACTTACTTAAGCTTTCATTCTTTTCTGGTAAGACACATTCTGCTCCTCCTCTCTCCCCATATAAAATCCAGTAAGTGTAGGCATGAGAAAACCCTTACAATTTCGAGGTGTTTTTCAAAGGCTTTAAAAGGCTGTAATTATGCAAAACACCTGGGCAAGCTGTGGCTTTCTGAAAACTGTGAGAGGTGACATTTATCAACGTTAAAAAGCTATTTACGCCTTAAGTAGAAATCCACTTACATTCTGTATCTAAAAAGATGTCTAGAACAATTGATATGCTTTTGCAAGAAGCTACTCCCACCACTGAACGTGCAATCCAGGACCATGGCAGCTTCCACAAAATATAAGTAGAATGCTGATTTAAGTGGCAATGCCTTGAATTGGACAGCATTGCATATTTTGAAACAGTGAGAATTTAACCTTTACTTAATAAAACCTGATAAGAATTTAATCATAGACTCATAGAATGGTTTAGGTTGGAAGGGACCTCAAGGATCATCCAGCTCCAACTCCCTGCCATAGGCAGGGACACCTCCCACTAGAGCAGGCTGCTCAAGGCCTCATCCAGCCTGGCCTTAAACGCCTCCAGGGAGGAAGCAACCACAACCTCCCTGGGCAACCTGTGCCAGTGTCTTACCACCCTCACTGTAAAGAACTTCCTCGTAACATCCAGTCTAAATCTCCCCTCTTCCAGCTTAAACCCATTCCCCCTCGTCCTGACATTACCAGACCTTGTCAATAGTCCCTCCCCAGCCTTCCTGTAGGCTCCCTTCAGATACTGGAAAGCCACTCTAAGGTCTCCTCGAAGCCTTCTCCTCTCCAGGCTGCAGAGCCCCAACTCTCTCAGCCTGTCCTCATAGCAGAGCTGCTGCTGCCCTCTGAGCATCTTCGTGGCTCTCCTCTGGACCCGCTCCAGCAGTTCCATATCCTTCTTATGTTGGGGGTTCCAGAACTGCACACAGGACTCCAGGTGGGGTCTGACGAGAGCAGAGTAAAAGGGGAGAATCCCCTCCCTTGCCCTGCTGGCCACACTGCTCTTGATGCAGCCCAGCACACGGTTGGCTGTCTGGGCTGCATGTGCACACTGCCGGCTCATGTTGAGCTTCTCGTCGACCCAGATCCCCAGGTCCTTTTCCTCAGGGCTGCTCTCCAGCCATTCACCACCCTTTTTAAGCAAAGGTTAAATTCTTACTATGTTTTAAAATCAGTTGAACTCATTTAAATAGCTATAACTAGATATATCAAGTACCTTGATAAAAGTATCAGCTAATCCCATCTCCCAGTTATGGGAAGTCTATCCAGACACATTTTGGAAGAGATGAAGCTAGTGATCCATCTTAAATTTCACTGTGTTACAAAATCATCCTCTACAATTCCATGAACAGCTTCCCACTAATTCTGAAAACCTCATGGATGCATTTGGAAGAACCCAAGTTACCAACCAAAAATTATTTTTCAAAGTACATCCTATTGTTATGGGAGACATCAGGATTTTTAACATCAGTTGCACTTAAGAGTTGCTAGAAGAGGTAATTAATTGGCAAAGTCTTGCTCAAAACAGATTGAAATCAATACCTCTCTCAACTTTACAGAAATCTACCCTCTGGAAAAATGCCTGCACAGTCCATAAGACACAACTATTAATCAACAACCCTGCTTGACAATTAGTCATTCTACCTTGCAGTAAGATTAGGAGTAAGAATTTCTTCCATAGTAATCCACCTTTTCAGTTTCTTCTCTTTGTGTAGTGCATTTTGGCATTTGTTTGAACTTCTTTTTAACTTTCATGACCACTACAGAAGAAGGTGCAGGCTAAGTCTAAAAATTCTGACAGTCTGGAGGAGGTCAGCTATTTCAGTAAGTGAAGCTGTCAGATTTTTAACTACTGCAAAATACTGAAAACAACAGTAACGACAAAATCTGTTCTTAAAATAACTTCTGGGCAACGTCAGAGGTTCCAATAACTTTTAAAGCTGGAAAGAGTGTTGATGTCATCTATGGTGGAATATTCCAACAAGGATATAGACAGACTAAGGAGGAAAAAACATGGAAAATGGGGGAAAAAAAACCAGAAAAAGGAAAAAAGCCTGACTGAGGATCAGTCTTTTGTAACCAGCAATTCAATAAAGTCTGTTACTCCCCTGAGAACAGGGCAGTCAAGAAGGACTGCCTTCCCCAACTGCTTGATGCCAGATGTAATAACATTCTTCCTCATGAAGGTGGTGAAGCACTGGAACAGATTGCCCAGAGAATCTGTGGAGGCTCCAAGCCTGGAAGTGTCCAAAACCAGGATGGATGGGGGCTTGCACAACCTGGTCTCATAGGAGATGTTCCTGACGAGGGCAGAGTGGTTTGAACTAGATGACATTGAAGGTCCCTTCCAACCCAAACCATTCTAAGACTCTGTGATTTTGATGATCATTGCTGCTGTCTTAACAGGTTGTCTGGGAAAGGCTTCTAAACAGACATGGGAGAGGATAAATAAAACAAGGTTGATATCTCTGTAGACAGAGCTGAATCTCAAGGCACTTGAAGGAAGACCAAATGACACTTGAGTTTCATTCTCACGTTCTTTATAACCCTACACTTTTAGTTTATCAGACCTCAGTAAAGACAGAAGAAGATATCAAGCTTAAGTAGGTGTCTCTCAACCTCTATCTGGGCACTGAGTTTACAACAGTATGTACAAAAAGCATCATTCTGCTACGTGATATTCAAATACTTGGTATTGACAAGAGCAACACAGAGTGAGAGGCAGGTTCTTATTTTGGTATTATTTAATCCTGCATTGAAGGAAAATGGACAGGAGACTAATAGTACACCAAATACCTCCTATTGTTGGTGCTGATGACCATCACAGCGAGTGCTGGTGGTCTGACTGCAAATTACTTGCCAAAGTCTGTACCATTTTGGCAGCCACAAACTTGGAACAAGCTCCTCAGGTGTCTTACAAACATTTTCTTCTTTTGGATCAGAGAAATAGGAATACTAAAATGCTAATTTAACAAATGTTTCTAAATATAAGAAGCTTGTAAGGATCAATTTAATGCAGCCCAAATACTATACTATACAAATCAAAATGACATTAGCTTTTTTTTGGATGGGGAGAAGTATTTAAAACATGAAATAAATTTATAATTAATCTACAGAAGAGTAAACAAGAGCACTGAAATGTCTCCCATGAGTTTAATAAAGTGCAATACAGAGAAATGAAAGGATAGAAACAAACCCAAACGATAAACTTCCCAATTCATGATTCTCACAAATGTGATGGCTGCACAGCGAAAATGCCCAAATATAAACTAGATCTTGTAACAACAACAACACTCAAAACTCTTGAGTACATTGTCATCACCTTTGTGAAAATTAAATCTCAAAGACTTGTGTACTTCTAGGCTTGAAGTGCCTCAGTAGATAGCCATGAAGGACGCTGCAGCTGGTTCATCACTCTGGGCTAAATTTACTTGAAGCAGACTTCCTGTTATTCCAACATGTAGAACTGCAACATTCCTCTAGCTCCTGGAAAGCTAGTCAAAGGTCACAGCCTTCCAGAAGACAATAATGTAATATACTATGCCAAAAACATTTATTAAGAGCCAGAGAGGTAGAAGAATACACAACAGAATAAATTAAAGCATCTACTGTTAAGAAAGTTATGTATATGTTAAATTGCCAGCAGTGTGACAGATGGTGACATGAAAAGTAAAGACCATCTCTCTTTTTTGTGTTAGTATCATGACAGGAATAAATTCTAGACTATAAAGGAGTTTCTTTATCAACATTCCCATGCAGGCAGATCTCACATCAAGAAAGCAGACTTTTTTCATTGAAGCAAAGCCTACTATTCCTAAATTAATTTGACTGCTTTCTCACTCTCACTGCTATTTTCCAGCAGTATTTTACTTTACACAGAGTCCAAATAAAGCTAGATTCTTGCATGTATTCATGTTTTCAGCATTCTTTTATCCCTTTGCTTTGTATAAATGTCAAAGCTATTCCCTTTGAAAATTACTTTAGCGTAGAACAGTCTTACTACTTTCCTGCTTAAAAAAATGAAAGCATGTGAAAGCCAGCTAGTATTATTTGAGTAATGAGATTTGACTGTGCAGTTGGTGGGCCTCTATTCATCAGCATTTCTCTAAAGCAGCATTTTCTTTTCTTATTTTTTCTCTAACGACTAAAAGATTTAAAGTTCGAAGTTTTCCTCATGCATTAACATTGAACTTCCTAGCAATACTGAAAGTCTGCTATAAATTATGCTTTGATAAGGAGCAGAAGTGGTGAAATCCCACACAAATGCTCCAAAAACTAGGATGTGAAGTCCAAAGAAACAAAGCCAGTTCCTGCTTGTGTATGCTCACCAGAAGGGAAGTCCTCACAAGATGTGTAATACAAGATGAAATTTCAAGTGTAAGGAAGACCCAGTACTTTTGAGGGCTAAAATCATGTTCCCTGTAGCACAGCTTACTGTGACAACCAAGTAAAAACAACAGTTACCTATAACAGAAATACAATAATTACCTACAGCACTGGAATAATCTCTAGGTGCTCACAGAATCATGATAAAGTTCCATTTGTCTTCTTTCCAAAAAGTTGAGGTAGCAGACAAAATCTAAAGGCAGAAAAACAACAATGCAAATAAATAAATAAAAGCAGCCATTGGTGGGAAGGGGGAACAAAAAAAATACCTAGAAAGCAGATTTTCTACTTAATTGAAACAGAACTTCCTTCTATTTGTCCCAAATTATCTAGAAAGCAGATTTTCTACTTAATTGAAACAGAACTTCCTTCTATTTGTCCCGTTTCCTGAAGTTTTCGAGAGGAAGGTGATAAAAGCATGTCACTGCACAATTGTCATCACAGTTCCTTTCACAACTTCATTACCCAAAGATTAAAGAAGGGAAATTAATGTGAAATTTGAATACATAAACTTTCAAGAAACAGTGAGTTACAAGGCAGTATATTTTTGATTTTTATTTTTAAAATAACATTGGTGCATTTTCATCCCTATCTTCAGCTAGCCATAATTCCATGAAGGGAAGAGCAGTGAAGAATTGCTCTGTCACACAAAGCACTTCAATTGAACATTGCTGCCAAAGAGTAACATTGACTGTATTGGTGTGAATAAATCAAAGTTTCACTGCTATCATGCTTCAATAAAAGGAGCAGCTCTGTAAAAATTCACACTTACTGTTACAGCGGCTCTCGATCTTTCCCTATTACAGACCACTAAAACATTTCCAAACTAATATCTCTACTTAAAAAAACCAAGCCTGGTGAAGTGTCTACTTTTGGCTTGGCATCAAACGAATTGACTCTAAGCACTTCAAAGTGGAAGAAAAACAAGCCCTGCAGGACATCTGCATCCATCATGTTTTGCCTAACACTTGGCCTTTCATGGTCTTATCTTTTTTACTAGTTGTCTGGATAGTAACATCACCTCATTCCTGCTTCTGGAGCATGTAACCTCATTCCTCCTATGTGACTGGGTTTTAAGGCTATAAAGCTACAACTACCTGAAGGGAGGCTGTAGCCAGATGAGGGTTGGTCTCTTCTCCCAGGCAACCAGCAATAGAACAAGGAGACATAGTCTCAAGTTGTGCTGGGGGAAGTATAGGCTGGATGTTAGGAGGAAGTTCTTCACAGAGAGAGAGATTTGCTATTGGAATGGGCTGCCCAGGGACGTGGTGAAGTCACCGTCCCTGGGGGTGTTCAGGAAAAGACTGGATGGGGCACTTAGTGCCATGGTCTATTTGACTGGATAGGTCTGGGTGATAGGTTGGACTGGATGATCTTGAAGGTCTCTTCCAACCTGGCTGATTCTATGATTCTACGATTCTAAGCTAATTACTACATACAGTTATGGTCAGCAGCTGCTTTGTCATTTTTAATGAAAGATTTTTTTCCTATTAACAAAAAAAAAATAAGGCAAAGGGTGGATACTTAGGGTTGTAATTAATGCATTCTTCTACTTACTTAGACTGCTATAATAAAAGGCAATTTAGAATCATAGAATGTTAGGGGTTGGATGGACTCTCTAGAGGAGGACCACCTCGAGCAGAATCCCCTAACTGATATAGGAGGAGGAAGCAATCTTCCATTGCAAGAGCTTTGTAAAGGAAATGCAAAATCACACTAATTTCTTAAGAGCTGCAGCAGCTTTCATTATTGGGTCATGTTATGCCCGATTAGGTAACCTTCTTTACCACATCATGAAACACTGAACTGCATCAACAAAGACACAAGAAATCAACACAACCAAAGAACAATCTTTTTTTAAGCACTGGTGATACAGAAGTCTTTGAATGTTGGAACAATTTGATCCGTATGAACTGTTACTGGTAAGGACACTTTGCAATTACTCTTTGACCATAATGGTCCTAATGGAAGAATTTTCATTGTCACTCAAGTGTTTTGCTATTTTAAATTTGCAATCCTTTGCATTTTTGTGAAACACACTGTGCTAAAATCAACTGCATCAACTGCCACGGAGTAAACACCCTGGGCTTTGGTAGTGGACCTGCCCATCCAGAGGACATACTCGAGAGACGTTCAATGGAACTGACACACGGCAGAGGAAAACTGATTCAGATCAGGGTTGCGATTATCATCATTCATGCTCCTTAGCATTGTTCAGTAAGAGGAAAACAGGAAAAACATAAGATGGGAACACAACCTCCTCTATCAGGAATGCATCTATGAAGTTCAAGAACTAGGCTTTTATTTATTTAAAAACAAAAACACCCATATATGCCTCTGGAAATGTTAATGCAAAAATACCTTCATGAGCAGCGTTCAGAGCTTGTCTCTGCCAAAATTAATGAACTGCTCACAAGAACATCTTGTGATGTTTCAAAAAAGGACCCATCCCCACAATACACGGAGTTTAGACACACAGGCTGCATCAACAAAACGCTGAGCTCAAATTTTATTCCCACGCATGCTTGCAAGATTTGAGCGATGTGTGCAGTTGAAAAGAAGCCTGTGTTTGGAGTTTAGCTTACATAATTGTGTAATTAACTTCTAAGTAAAAGAGATTAAGGAACCCAAGCCTTCCCTTTCCCCTGTTCTAGCAGTACTGGATAGAAGCTGACATTAGTGCTACAACACTCTGGTAACGATCCACAGATGGCTTGACTTCAGCTGGACTGCTAACCTACATCGTTGTTCACACAGCTAAACGGGTGCGAGTCCAATGCCACAAAAAGGCATTAAGGAAAAACACGAAGCAACAATACATATAAACAGCGATTGTTTGATGCTCAACACTAAAAAGACTTTGCCTCATTCCCCGTGTGGTCGCTGCTCCACTCTGTTCGGCCAGTCTCAAAGAAATGATTAGTTTTTCACTATCTCACACCGTGATCGTGAAGGTTAGGAGACAATAAATGGGCAAATACCTGAAAGCCTAGTGTGTTAAGTGCACTTTTACCGGGTCTTCGTTCTGAACGCTCTGAACTGACACAGCAGCCGGGGCTACAGAGCCAGGCGGGACCCAGACTCCCGCGTCTCCGTCATGCCCTGTCCAACAGCCTCCCCCAGCCCCGTCCTGCATCAGGCGGTCGCCTGCCCGCTCGGTACCCGCGCCCTCCCCGGCACCCGCCGGAGGCTGCACAGCGGCGGGACGTGGGCGGTGTCTCAGCCCGGCACCACTCCCACTCCCGCTCCCCCTCCCCCGCCCACCGGGAACGCTCCTCCGGGCGGCGGCGGCTGACAGTCGCTCTCCGCAGCCGGCAGGCAGGCAGACCGGCGGGAGCCCGCCCCTTACTAGCCTTCACCCTCCTCTTCCTCCTCTTCCTCCTCCTCCTCGCTTTCTCCTCCCCCTCCCGACAGCCCCAAGCCCCCTCCTGTCGTTGCCAAGCCCCGGCCGCCCTTCTCACCTCTCAAAGGTCCGGGAAGGGGGCGAGGTTGGGAGGGGGGCGGGGAAAGAAAGAGAGGAAAAAAAAAAAAAAAGGCAAGGAAGGCCCCGGCTCCCCTCTCCCCTCCTTCCCCGCTCTGCCGGGGGCAGGCGGCGGACACTGGGCGCTCCCTCCCCGGCGCTAGCGGGTCCCCAGAGGCCCCGCTCCCGGCCCCTCCCCTGCGCGCTCAGGCGGCTCCGACCCCGGGGCCGGCGGGGAGGGGCGGGGAAAGGGGCGGGAGCAAGGGGATCCAAAGGCGGGAGGCGCGAGGCGCTGCCAGCCAACCACCGACCTCCGCGCGCCCAAGGGCAGGAGCAGCGCGCGGGGAGGCGGGGCGGGGCCGGGCCGCGGCTGCACCCCTGGAGTCAGGCCGCCGCGCGCGCAGCGCTCCCCCTGCCGGCCGGGCGGGGCGGACTGGGCAGAGCGGCTCCCGTCCGCTCCCGTCCGCTCCCGTCCGTCCCGTCCGCTCCCACTCCTGCAGGGTTTGTCCAGGTTAACCCTATTAAAAGCTTCATCCTCACCCAAGGTACTCCTCCCTGGCTTCTGAAGCCACAAAGCTAAGCATAACTTCCCACCCCGCCTCACTGAAGTGAAATCAATCTGCAGTGACACACAACACAGCCATGGCCAAGAAGGCCAAAGGTCTCCTGGGGGGCAACAAGAAGAGTGTGTCTGGCAGACCAAGGGAGGTTCTCTTCCCCCTCTACTTTGCCTTGGAGAGGCCATATCTGGAGTCTTAGGTCCAGTTCTGGGCTCCCCAGTTCAAGAGAGGTGGATAGCTATAGGAGAGAGTTCACCAGAGGGTATGAAGATGCTGCTATTCCCCATCTGCTTACTGCAGGATTCTTGCAAATCTTCTCCAGTAGAATCTGAAACTCAGCATATTCCACAGGATATTATTATATCAGGCTGAACCTGAGTGAGATCCTATGGGGCAATTTCTATTCTGACCTTGGGCACTACAAACAATGATGAAAGTCTGAATGTATCAGAAAGGGATAGATGCACATATTACTTGACACATTCCTCATGTTGTTTTCCAGTATTTTCTCCATTCCTTCTGAGCAGAAAGGACGAGTGAACACCATGCTACCCTAAAACCAGGAAAATATAAATAACTGATATGGAAGACACTTTAGAGGCAATGCAGCCTCTCACAAAGAGAAAGACTCATTCGCTAACAGATCACCAACATAAATTGTGCATCATTTTACTTTTTAAATTCATACCTGTGATATTTTGTATCCTCTTAGTTCTGTTGCATCTTACTGTAAAAAAAAAAATCAGTTAGTTTTGCTTTGGTTTTGTTGCTTTCATTGTGTAAAAGTGCTACATTTGAAAAATAGCACAGTAACGAGTTTATTGTGATGGTTTGGGTGTTCCCTGCCCCCCCACACTTTAGAAATCACCCAGACTAGACTCAGTCGGCTCTGGGAATTTGAATGAAGCTTATATTTACAGCTGGCACAATGTACAAGCAGATATTTACAGTATATACAGACAGAAATAGACAAGGTAAAAAGGTAATACAGACACAACTCCCCTCCTGGAAACCTGAGTCCCCAGGAGGGGCTCTCAACCACCCCCTCACCTTCCCCCTACCCCTCTCAACCTTACCCCAGTCCCAAGGAAGAATGGAGGTTTGGCCAGGGGGATTAAGAAGCAAAGGTGAAATCAGCCAAAGCAAATGGAGGGTGAGGTTAGAAAGCAAGATGGAGTTCAGCCAGCAGCCTCAGCTCTCCCCAGCAGGCAAAGCAGAAGAGAACAGCCCAGCACGAAGTGCCCAAGCAAAAGTGACCTTATCTTTATTTTGCTTTTCCTTTATACACATCTCAGCAAGACTGTGAGCGAAGTAGACCTCACCACTGTTTTCATTTCTCAGCCTATGATCTAGTCCTTCTCACCAAAACATCCCAGCTAGGCTCAAACTAGCACATTTATATTGACTACAGTTCCATTAAAAGTCTTTTTCTGGAATTAATCCTGTGTTTGCTTCTACCTGTCTTGCTCATCTCCTGAGGTAATTAGGTGACAAGAAGGACATTTCAGATTTGTAAGGCATTTCTTATTTTAACTTCAAGAGCATTGCTTCATTTTGGTAGCACTCAGTAATTAATGGGTTGTGGGAAAAATACGACATCAGAAGAAGAGCTTTCTGAATTAAGTCCTTCAGAGTGTATGTGCTCTGTATTTGAGTCAAATTGTTTGTTTCTACATATGCATTATCCAGAACACTTTCATTCAGAGCACTTCAGAAGTGTTCTTTGCAGTTTCACCTGTAAGAGTATTTTGTAGTTGTCAGAATGAAAGACTCCACCTTTTTAACTAGAAAGTTTAGGTGAAAATTTGTGACTACAATGCAGAGAAATAGTACTAGTTCTATCAGCCTCCACCTTTTTAACTGGAAAGTTTAGCTGAAAAGTTGTGACTGCAATGCAGAGAAATAGTACAGATTCTATCCAGTCTTCTTCTGATACAAGGGACAGTAACATGCATGCTGGAGACACTCCACAGATTGGCATCTGTTCTCTTCTAAGAATACAACAGTGACAACAACATAAGCATATTAGGGAGGAATAACCCTGTGCTCCAGTATAGATTAGGGGTTGACCAGTTGGAAAACAGCTCTGCAGAGAGGACCTTGGAGTCTTGATAAATAATAAATTAACCATGGGCTAGCACTGTACCTTTGTGGCCAATGGTGTCTTGGGGTGCATTCCCTGGAGGTGTTCAAGAGAAGACTGGATAAGGCACTTAGTGCCATGGTCTAGTTGACTGGACAGGGCTGGGTGCTAGGTTGGCCTGGATGATCTTGGAGGTCTCTTTCAACCTGGTTGATTCTATTCTATTCTAAGAGTGTCGCCAGCAGGTCAAGGTTGGTTCTCCTTCCCCTATTCTCTGGCCCACTGAAGAGGAGATGCTGAGAGACCTGGGGCTGATTAGTGTGAAAAAGAGCAGGTTTAGAGGAGAAGGGAAGGTGTCAAGAAAATGGAGCCAGACTTTTTTTCATTATTGTCCAATGACAGGACAAGGGACAATGGTCACAAACTGGAGCACAGAAAGTTCCACCTGAACTTTGTGGATGGCAGAGCACTGGAAGGGGCTGACCAGAGAGACTGTGGAGTCTCCTTCTCTAGAGATTAAAAGCCCGTCTGGACGTGTTTCTGTGCTACCTGACCTAGGTTAATCTGCATTAGGAGAAGAGTTGCACTAGATGATCTCCAGAGGTCCTGTCCTGTCCTGATATGGCAACTGTGTGATTCTGTAGCAACTCACACGTACTCAGCACGCTGCTTACTTGCCATATCAGAAACTTTAGGTTGTAATGATCAAATTAGTAGCCTATTAAAATCTTAAAGGTTCTATATTGCATGGCATTATTTCTCCCCTATCCCCAGGGCATATGTATCTAAATAAAACAATAAAATATCCATATCTGACTCATTGTGGTTCTGACTCATAATTGAGAGCCTGACTCATTTGTAAAAAATCTTTTTGGCCAGATGAGAACAAAATTCCTTCACAAAGATGATTACTCTTCAGAAGGTATAAGAAAGTGGCCATCAGAAGCTGATGTTCCTAAAACAAAACTACTCCAAAACTTCTCTTGGGCAACCTGCTCTAGTGGAAGGTGTCTCTGCCTATGGCAGGGGGTTGGAGCTGGATGATCCTTGAGGTCCCTTCCAACCTAAACCATTCTATGATTCTATGATTCTGTGATACTCCCCAGTTCAGGAGAGACAGGGACCTGCTGGGAAGAGTCCAGTGGAGAGCCACGAGGATGACAGGGCGACTTGAGCATCTCCCCTATGGAGAGAGACTGAGAGCCCTGGGGCTGTTTAGTCTGGAGAAGAGAAGACTGAGAGGAGATATATCAATGTAAATAAATATCTGAGGGGTGGGTGTCAAGTTGTTGGGGCCAATCACTTTTTGGTGATCTGCAGCAATAAGACGAGGAACAATGGCTACAAACTGGAACACAGAAGGTTTCGCCTCAGTACAGTGAGGGTGATGGAGCACTAGAACAGGACACTCAGAAAGGCTGTGGGGTCTCCTTCTCTGGAAACTTTCAAAAGCCACCTGGATTCATTCCTGTGCAAACTACCCTAAGGGATCCTGCTTTGGCAGGGGGGTTGGACTCATTGATCTCTGGAGGTCCCTTCCAACCTCTTAATGTTCTGTGATTCTGTGAATAAAATAAGTGCGATTCTTCTCTTATTTTCATAGTGCTTTCATGAGTTTTAGTTTCATCTTCAGTGTATTCATGTGAATCATCCTCATCTATGCCAATGTAAGAACAGAACTTGTGTCTCTATGACTTCACGTAATGAGAAGTGAAGAAGTCTTGTTGAAAAAGGAAATGAAGAGATGTTATCTCACACAAAGTCTGTGCTAAGTTAAAGCCTCAACCAGGAAGGAAGTTAACAGCACTGTGCTAGATGGGAGTGCTTCGGTGACATGTGCTTGCTTTTGAGAAAATCAGCACTCTTCAAATTAGTACTAGGAATAATGACCATGTTTGTTCTCTGTTTACCTGAACTTTTCCAAATCCATGAAGGTGAGTGCTCAGCTATTCATGTGGCCTTTTATTTATGCTACACTCTGGTTGCAAGTTGATATGTGCTTCCCTAAATGTGATGGTTAGGTTGGTGCTCTTGGTGGACTTTGCAAAGCAGATGAGTTTATTTTTTGGTTTTGTTAGATTTCTAACCAACAGAGTTAATTAACTTTAATAACTTGAAAGGAGTTTGTCATTCATTTACATACACTGCAAAAATCTGGATGACTCTTTTCATGCAACTATACTTTTACTGTCTTCATTCTGAAAAGTTAAAGTAGTTTTATAGCATGTCTTTAAAAATAACTTATTTAATTTTAAGTTTCCATACTTAAATGCCTGTAAAAATTTGTACAGTGACTATCTGGTATGTGATGCTGTCTGTGAAAGAGACATGCTTTCCAGGCACAAATCCAGGCTGGGTGCAGAGTGGGTTGAGGGGAGCTCTGAAGAAAAAGACTTGGGTGTATCGACTGATGAGAAAGACACCATGAGCCAGCAATGTGCTCCTGCAGCCCAGAAGGCAAATCGTATCCTAGGCTACTTCAAGAGGAGTGTGGCCAGCAGGGCAAGAGAAATGATTCTTCCTCTTTACTCTGCACTTGTGAGACCCACTTTGAAAACTGCATCCAGTTCTGGTGTCCCCATCATAAGAAGGAAATAGAAATGTTGAAGCAAGTCCAGAGGAGTGCCACAAAGATGATCCAGGGGCTGGAACACCTCTGCTATGAAGACAGATTGAGGGAGTTGGGGTTGTTCGTCCTAGTGAAGACTCTGGGGGAAATCTTCCAATACCTGAAGACATCCTACAGGAAGGCTGGAAAAAGACATTTCATAAGGGTGTCTAGCAATAGGAAAAGGGGAATGGTTTTAAGATGAGGGATGGTAGGTTTAGACTGGGCTTTAGGAAGAAGTTATTCAATATGAGTGTGGCAAGACACTGGAACAGGTTGCCCAGGGAGGTTGTGGATGCCGCCTCCCTGGAGGTATTCAAGGGCAGGTTGGATGAGGCCATGAGCAGCTGAGTTTAGTTAAGAGGCATCTGTGCCCATGGCAGGGGAGTTGGAGTAGATGATCTCTAAGGTCCCTTCCAACCTAAGCCATTCCATGATTCTCTGTTGTGGTACCCTGACAAAATTAGAATGGAAGAGGTGTAACTGAGTGAAGCAAATCTTATAAATGCCAAATAGCTCTTAGGGATCCCAAAGGTCAATGCTGGATTTAGGATGAATACCAAATAAATGCCAGTAAATTGTGCATTAAGTACATTCTTATCTATCCATAAATAATATTAAAGTGGCTTTGTCACATCTATTACTAAGTTTTCAAACAGGTAAATGTTATCATAAAAATCATCCCTCTGACAAGTGGTCTGTGTTCACAGTCAGCATGAAATAAATGATTTATGAAGCATAATTTCCTTTAAAAAATAAATATATATTCAGATTATTTTTTTTTTACGTTTACATTTCAGTGTTCATTAACCACAAAGAACAAGCATGGCAGTAAATAGAATGTAATGTATGGATTTTTATGGTTTATAAACAAACAAACCTGGTAGACTGTCCTAATTTTCAGGTATCATCCATTTGATGAGTCATTTGAAGATGTTGGAATAATTAATGTTTGACCTCTGTGCAGAAATCATCAGATTATTTGCTAGCACAGATTATGCAGATAAAACATGCAGCTGGACTTGATTTTAAAGGTCTCTTCCAACCAAAATTACTCCACAGTTCTATGACTCTCACCACTGACCTTACTGTCAAAAAATTAAAGAGTAGTTGCATTTTTCCATGATAACTTTTGTGAACTGCTCTTACTGGAGCTGATTTATGCTGCATATATCCACATACAATCTTAATTACAGCATGACTAAGATAAGACTGTGAAATGTAGGAGCAGAATGTACCCTAGAACTGTTGTATTTTGGATGTTCTGAAAAACCATAAGAATGTATAGCAATTGCTGAGGTGCATGAGAAGGTAGATTTGGTGACCTATATTTATTTTGAAAATTCCAAACAATCTGGGGCTCTGGTTAACTGAAAAGCCTCTGCTGGAAACCCAAACCATACAGAGTTTGCTGTAGATGATTCAAATAGCTGGAAAGTCACACAGAGCTGTCACAGATTCACACAGAAACATTCTGGTTTGGAAGGACCCTCAGGATCACCAAGTCCAACTGTTTTCCCTGCTCTTGCAAGGTTCACCCTGAACCATATCCCCAGGCATCACATCCAAACAACCTTTAAACATATCCAGGGTTGGTGACTCGACCCCTCCTTGGGCAGCCCATTCCAATGCCTGACCACTCTTGATGGGAATTTTTTTTCCTAGTGCCCAGTGCAAACCACAGCCTGAAGCCATTCCCTCTTGTTCTATCACTAATTACCTGTGAGAAGACACCAGCACCAACCTATCCACAACCTCCTTTTGGGTAGCTGTAGGCAGCAATGAGGTCTCCTCTCAGCCTTCTCTTCCTCAAACTAAACAGAATCATAGAATCATAGAATGGTTTAGGTTGGAAGGGACCTCAAGGATCATCCAGCTCCAACCCCCTGCCATAGGCAGGGACACCTCCCACTAGAGCAGGCTGCTCAAGGCCTCATCCAGCCTGGCCTTAAACGCCTCCAGGGAGGAAGCATCCACAACCTCCCTGGGCCACCCGTTCCACTGTCTCACCACCCTCACTGTAAAGAACTCCACCCTCACTGTAAAGAACAGCCTCATCTCCTTCAGTTGCTCCTCATAAGATTTATACTCCAGGCCTTTCCCCAGATTCATTTCCCTCCTCTGCACTTGCTTCAGCACCTCCACATCCCTCTTGTAATGAGATGTCCAAAACTGAACACAATACTTGAGATGTGGCCTCACCAGAGCAGAGCACAAGGGTACAATCACCTCCCTATCCCTGCTGGACACAGCATTTCTAATACACGAGAAGGTTGATTTTGTGAACTGTATCTATATTTAGATAATTCCAAGGAATTTGGGTCTCTGGTTCATTGAAAAGCCTCTGTTGGAAACCCAAAACCTAGAGAATTTGTTGCAGATGTTTCGACTTGATGGTTAACCCATGAGGCTTCACCACACAGAGCTGTCATTGGAAATTATAGAATCATAGAATCATTTTGGATGGCAAAGGCCTTTTACATGATTGAGTCCAACCATTAACCCAAAATCTTTGAGATGTGAGACACTGTGACTGTGTCTTCTTCTGTGAGGGCTTTCTATAGGAGTGGCAGAGACTTTCTAATTCCACCAGCTTTTCTGAGGCCATGTTAATGTTTTGGGTCTTCAAGTTTTTAATCTAACCTCTGAAATGGCAGCCAGCAAATTATACAAACAGAAGTAAGTGAAACTTGGATATTTTATCCCAGAGGAACTTCCAGCATTAATTTTCATTCCTGAGTGGGGGGGGGGGGATAAAAATGGAAATTTCTCATTAAACAGAAATTTAGGGGGAAATCAGTTTGTGAAAAAACAAGCCTTAAAAAATTTATCAAAAGAATACAGTTCAGTGCTGCCAAAAATGAATTATTTCCTTTATAGCAACTCCCTTGTTTGGTTACAAGTCATTGAATCTTTCAACACATTGCTTTGGAGCAGGAGGTTGTTGTTCTGGAGTCTGATGCTTTCAATCCCGGTCCTGTCCTCTGGGGCCAGCTACTTGGAGTGTATCTCCTTTAATCTATCAGTTGTGTATTCCCCAACTTGTGCTGTAGGCCTTTTAGCTCTATAATATTTAGTGACAAATCTAATTTCCATAAAGAAGTGATTAAAAAAACCCTTATTCTATATATTGCTGAATTGATTCAAAACAGGATACCTCGGATCAAATGAAAATGAGTCAGGCCAATCCAAAATGAAATATTTATGAGCTCCTTAATGGAAAGCAAGTTTGGTTTGGTTTTTTTTTTTTTACAAATTCAGATCTTCCCTGTGAATAATTTAGTTTCAGTGGAATTGGATTTCTTATGGAAAAGCACTCTGTAAAGACAGGCTTAGTAAAAGAATTTCATTATCACAGAACTTCCTAACATTAAGCACAAGGGTTACAGAACTTTGAATATATGGCACATATATGGCACTTTCCTTGAGGTACTTTGCATGGTTTCATCTCAGTGATCGTCTTAACTCCTCAGGATGCCTGCCTTCAGCTTTCACAAAACCTTTTCCACATTTCCAGTGAGGTGCACATCTGGGAGGGCGTTTTCCAGTCCTGCAGCAAGGAGAAAGCCTCTTGTGGGTATGGATGCTTGTCTGCCATGCAATCCACTGGAAAAGTCTAGTCTTTTTGCTTACAGTATCCAAAAATATATACCCCTGCCTAGAAAGCCCACAGTTCTGTGAGCTGGAAGAAAGCTAGAAGCTAGCTTTATTTCTTCTAAACTGAAGCCAGGTCACCATTTGATTTGCTTTCTCAGTAGAGGATGGTAAGCATCCTCCCTATGAGAACAGCATTCAGACTTCTTCCACTCAGGTAATGTGCCTTTTACACGTCTACAGCATGGCTTACAGGCAACTCTGGAACCTAGTTAGCCACGTGCAAAGTGCAAAATGGACTTCACAGTGCTGAGACCAGTCTGTTGTCACAGCACAGTCAGTAGATTGTCAAGTCCACACACAAACTGCTTGGTGAAAGTGGTACAGTAGGGAGTTACCATTAACTGACCTTGAAAGCTACAGCAGTGGGTTTAGACTGGTTGCCCAAATGCACTCATGCCTTGCCAAGAGAGCAGAGTAAGCATTCAGTTGCTGCTCCCGGTTCATCTCCACAGAGAAGCTCTGCACAAACTGACTCCTTCAGCTGGAAGAGTTTGACCTCAGGAGCCTGCTCTACTCCAGGTTTCCTCAGTCATGTCATAACCCTTTTGAGGAAAATGTTTTGTCTAGCCTCAGGGAAAGATCAAGCCCTAAATTTTGTTGGGCATTTTTCATTTTTAGTATTAAAATGAATTGTTTTCTTGCCTGCATAGGATGTGTATTTTGCAATTCCATTTATTACGTTTTCAAAGGAGTTTATGACCCTTTGATTCAGTAGTAGTAAACTGATGGTAATTGACTTTGATGTTAGAGTTTGGATTTTATTTCTGTATCCTATCTGAGATCCTTCTCTGAACTGTTTCTGGAGTTGGAGCCTGCTACTCTGTGAGCACAGGTGGCCTGTTGAAGCTATCACATTGCAGCTGAGCACTGGAGCAATTAAAGGCTCTGTTTTTCTTTCTAAAAATAATGGTTTAGGAACATATTATTCCAATTACTCATAATGTGAGTTAGATGCAACATTTCCTCTTCACAGAGATGCAAGGGTGCCACTAGAATTGGAAGTTCAGCTACAACTGAGCTTCAACTCCAGGAAGTGGTTATTTTTGTTCCTAAATGCGTATTTCATCTTGTGGTTCTACATGTTGGGGTTTTTTTATTCCTGTGGTGGTTTGTTTTGGTTTTGGTTTATACTGAAAAAAATAGTTCAGAATTAACTCACATAAAAAAATCCTAATCTGTACAATAAAGCCCTACTTGAATGTGGAAGGCAGCTATAACACTCATTAACAATTACTGCTGAGTGGGTTTTGCTACTTGCCAGAACGGCGTTAATGTACTCCAGTTACAGCCATCTGATACTGACATTTGACACTGAACACCAAAACCAGCAGTCATCATTAACATTTGTGTTTGTTGACTGCATAGAATCATAGAATGGTTTAGGTTGGAAGGGACCTCAAGGATCATCCAGCTCCAACCCCCTGCCATAGGCAGGGACACCTCCCACCAGAGCAGGCTGCTCAAGGCCTCATCCAGCCTGGCCTTAAATACTCCAGGGAGGAAGCATCCACAACCTCCCTCGGCAACCTGTGCCAGTGTCTCACCACCCTCACTGTAAAGAACTTCCTCCTAACATCCAGTCTAAATCTCCCCTCTTCCAGCTTAAACCCATTCCCCCTCNCATGTTGAGCTTTTCGTCAACCCAGACCCCCAGGTCCTTCTCCTCAGGGCTGCTCTCAGCCATTCACCACCCAGCCTGTATCTGTGCCTGGGAATGCACAGACCCAGGTGTAGGACATATAAGAGAACATGAAGGGTGCGGTCAGAGGATTCAGCAGCATCACAGTGCTTCACCGGGTGGTTTCACTGTCATAGGAGATGAAGTTTTTTTTCCCATTATAGCTGCTTTACAAACATAATTGCACTGGTGCATTGCATCTGCAGTTCCAGGCCTAAATTTCCCCTCCAAACATGAGTGCTTTCATCTTCTTTTCAAGTGCAATCGAGTCAGAGCAGCTTGGAAACAGGGATGTGGATAGATTTAACCACAGATTAAAGTTAGTATTACAAGAGGTTTCATATAATTCAGCAATACAATTCATCACCTAGCTTGTAGGGAGACTGAGCTTGCTTTCTCTTACTCACTGATGCGACATTGTGGGACAGCAATGTGCCCTTGTGGCCAAGAAGGCTTATGGCATCCTGTGGTGCAGTAGTAGAAGTGCGTCCAGCAGATCTAGGAGGGTTCTCCTTCTGCCTGCTCTCCCCTAGTGAGACCACACCCGGAGTACTTGTCCAGTTTCGGGCTCCTCAATTCAAGATAAGAGGAACCTACTGGCAAAGGCCCAACAAAGAGCTATGAGGATGATTCCTTAATCTCTCCTACAAAGAATGAGTGAGAGACCTGGGGTTGTTTATTCTGGAGAAGACTGAGAAGGTATTAATGTCTATAAATATCTGAGGGGTGGGTGTCAAAAGGAAGGGGACAGGCTCTTTTCAGTGGCACCCAGTAGTAGGACAAGGAATAATGGAAATAAGCTGGAACACAGGAAGTTCCACCTCAATATGAGGAGAAACATCTTTACTGTGAGGGTGACAGAGCACTGGAACAGGCTGCCCAGAGAGGTTGTGAAATCTCCTTCTCTGGAGACTTTCAAAGCCAGCCTGGACGTGTTCCTGTGTGACCTGTCCTAGGTGATCCTGCTTTGGCAGGGGGGTTGGACCCAATGATGTATGGAAGTCTCTTCCAACCCCTAACATTCTATGATTCTATGATGATTCTATGATTCAGTGTGCTGCCATAATGCTCCAGAAAGTGTTTCATCATAAGACGATTAAAAGAGCTGCCACATGATGCTCTCATGCATGATGTATTTGTCCATGTGTCCTGCACGACTGTCTTGCTATAAATACTCTTTTTGTTGTTGTTTTTTCTCACAGCTAACACTGTAATTGTGTCATGCCTGGATACCTGCTCATCAAATAACACCACTTTTCCACTTTGTACTTTCAACAACTCTTGCAAAAGACCAGTGCAACAAAGAACAGAAAACCAGGCTGTTTTACTGAAGGCCACTCTAAATCATTCCAGTTTCCAAAATATTCCATGTATTTGCCAGTTCTCCAGGAGGGAGCAACAGCCCCATACTAAACACACTGAGTGTGAATCCAGGAGACATGTGGATGTTGATCATCAAGGATCAGGGGTAGCAGCTAAAAAAGGTCAGTAGAGGAAGAGAAATACTTATTTTGAGGTTTTATTTGGCAGTTAAAAGAACATCATAATATGCTGCAGGGGCTCTGTGGTCTTTTCAAGTATATGCATAAAGAGGGTTTAGGTTGTCTTTGCATGGATAGAAAACACAGGTTCCATGCCAGATTCTCAGTGCCATTAATTCCTGGCTGTCAATGAAATGTGTTAGTAGCAAAATGCTGATTTAGTTTCCTTGAGGATCTTGTATAAAATGGGGGAGAGGGGGAGTGTCATTATCTCTGGGGGGAGGTTTTATCAGTCTGGAAGGAGAGTGCTGTGAAAAAAAGAGGGCCTTATTCAGCAGCCACCTGGAGTATTTCTGTTACAAATATTACCTCTGCCATCTTGCTTTTATGAGTGTGCTTATAGTTCCACCTTTGCTCTTTGAAATTTGCTATGTTTTCTGAAACATTTCATTTATTTTTAAGGAGTTGCAGCTTCTGCTCAGTCTTCACACAGGATTTGCCTTCAAATATCATTGTGTATCTCTACATCTCGATTACTGATACTACAAGAATATAGGCTGTGAGCAAGATCTGAAGAGCTAGTTAAAAGATGGTAGCTGATCAGATGGCAGCCACACAAGTAACAACCATTTTTGTGCTTGTAGCCTCTGGTATCCTCAGCTGTGTGGTACGAGGAATAGAATAGAATAGAATAGAATAGAATAGAATAGAATAGAATAGAATAGAATAGAATAGAATCAACCAGGTTGGAAGAGACCTCCAAGATCATCCAGTCCAACCTAGCACCCAGCCCTCTCCAGTCAACTAGACCATGGCACTAAGTGCCTCATCCAGTCTGGAATGGCTTTGCATGTTTCACAGGAGGCAGCACAGAATAACTCTCTGGCATGGCAACACAGAGAAAAGTTCAGCAATATCCACCCCTTTTCAGAGCAGTAGCATAGTGTTCCTTCTGAGCCATATGCTCTTGCAAAATACCTAGAAACTTCTGGGCAAGAGCATGCCTCTGAATCTTGATTTTTTTTCAACACTGGCAGCACCAGAGGCAACAGACCAAGCCCTGAATCTAAGAAACACATTTCTTTTTGAGCTCCTCCATAATTTTCTTATTATACAATATCTGTCTAAACAAGTACAGAAAACAACAGAACAAAAAAACTCTCTGGAAAACCCTCTTCTCAGACCTATCCAGCTCAAATACTTTGGAAAATGTGTCACCTATGTTCACGCAGCTTGTGTGGTTTGTAGTGAACAAGGATACTTTGTCACTGGAGTTAAGATAACAGATGAGCTCAATGATCTTAAAGGTCTTTTCTGAACAAAATGATTTTATGACAGCAGATAAACTAGATGGACACTTCAAATCTCTATCATCACATGGCTTTTACTTGTTGTTTTTTTCTCTCTTTCCTAGCCTGTTTTTATCTGTAGCCTTTGGCAACACATGACAAAATGACGAAACATTTAAACACTTTGAAAGCAAGGGAAAAAAAAGAATGAAAAAAGGGCTATAATTTGCAAGGGCAATATATTTTGTAGAGATAATCAATACTCTTCAGATCTCTTCAGATTAGCTTTACAGTGTCCTTTTGTCCATTTTATCATAGCCAACAATGTAAAAGCCTACTGTGCTTTTGCAAATGGGACAGAGAATTTACCTGACTGTTCTTTCTGAGAGTGGTCTCTTGGCCTGCCATGTATTATATAGCACTTTTGTTTTAATTTTTATTTCCCAAAGCAAAAAGCTCATTTGAAGTGGAAACAGAAGATGTCATTTATTTTTATAAGTACTTCAATTTCACTACGGTTTCTGAGACAGAAGAAGCAGAGCATAATACTCACTACCTGCTGGAAATCCACATCAACCATTCTCTAGTCGGAGGCAGAAATGCAGCTGAAGAACACCTGAATCATTCCTGTCTGGTGGCAATGATGGGAGACCAAAATGACTGCATAAATATTTCACTGCAACTGAAGTCTCATGTGGAATGTAAGTCAGAGTCAGAATGGAGATCAAACCAGAAACAGTATCAGTCTAGCAAAAAGTTTCCAGTAGGTAGTTCCTGCTTTCATCGGGAAATCCAAGGCGCGTTGGGCCAGTGGCAAGGGCTACCTATTGATATGTGGCTGGAGGAACACAGCATCACACTGTCCTCAAAATTTGGATTTTGGAGTTCTGCTGTGTAAGGAAGGAGTCATTGGAAATAAGGAAGCAGCATGAGGCTGCTGTTGTCTGTGTGGCAGGACACCCCTAAAGCACCTCCAGAGCATGAGGGAGGCTGGATCTCACCTCCTTCACCTTTGGTAGGTGAATTAAGATATGTCTTAATTATCTTAATTCTTAGATTTTTGAGACTATATACACTGTTTTTTTTCTAAAGTTTTGCATATCAAATGATATGATTTCCACCTCAGCATGAGGAATAAACTTATTAAGTTTAAGTAAGGGTGATGGGGCACTGGAACAGGCTGCCCAGAGAGGTTGTGGAGTCCCCGGATGAGACTTTCGAGACTCCTCTGGATGCATTCCTGTGTGGCCTGCTGTAGGTGATCCTGCTTTGGCAGGGGGGTTGGACTCGATCTCCAGAGGTAAATTCCAACTCCTACCATTCTGTGACTCTAAGAGAATGCAATTTTGACCACCCCTTAGTAGAAGAGATTCTTTAGTAGGCTACTGACAGTTTTAATAGTGATTTCACAGCAGGTTTGGCTGTGGTTTTATTTATTTTCCCTCTAGAAGGAGCACAGCAAAGTCTCTGTGCAGTTTTCTGCTCAGTGATGACAGACTCTCAAATGGTGTGCATGACAAAACCTGCAACTACTTTTTTCCTCTCTGCTCCCTAATAATGGCATAGCCCTGTTATCTGGGAAGTAAACAAACAAATCGTGTTAACTGCAGTGGCAGAATGGCCAGGAGACAGGTTTGACTTTTCTCAACATTGTACTGCAATATCCTACCATACAACCTTACTACAGTATACTTAGAATAGAAATCTTCAGCTGAACTAGGCTTAGTTTTCCCAGAGGACAGCCTGACAGCTTTTTAAATTCCTCTTTGTACTGCAGGAGCTTTTCTGGCTGGTTGCCTGACCACAGTCAGGGCTTCCAGCCTGTCTATATGCAACGCTTTGCCATCTGGGAATTGCTGAATTATTACAGTCATTTACTTTTGGATGGCAAATGCATTTTATGGTGTACCTTTGCTGGAAAACAATATGTGTTTTCAGATGGCTAAACCTGTGCTAAATAAGCCCAGGTAAAATCCTAGTGAAGAGGGGGCAGCTTAGGGTTTTGTTTTAAAAAACAAGTAGGTGTAACTATTGAGAGCAGAGTTTGTAACTTGCTCTGATAACTTGTGTCCAAACTATGAGCTAACTACCCCTTGCTAAGGGTGATTTACCTTGGAAGTAGTTATCTCAAATTAGCAATAAAATTTAACAATGCCTCTCTCTGCTGTTTACTTCAAAACAAAGGTAAAGGTGTGCCCAGGGATCTTAGTAAGCAAGGGTGGTGTGCAAGCCACTGCAAGTCCCTACACGATGTGATGGAGTACTCTGTTTCAAACGAGCCCAAATAACTGTATAAAGATAATTTTAGTTCTGAATTAGGACAGATGAGCTGTGGTTACCTCAAAGAGCCATAGGCTTATTGGCAGCTACCTCATGACTTCTGAATGGAGCAGATACACAAGGGAAGATGATGTAGGTCTAATTATACTATTCTAAGTGAAGAATTACCAGGCTATAGCTGGTAATTTGGTTTTCTATGAGTCATAGTAACAGAGTTGTTTTTTTTAATAGTTACTTGACAGTGCTAAGGTATGCATTAACATGCATCTGCCAAAGAAGTCTGAAAGGCCTTTCAAACAACCAGGCAGGACAGTTCCCCACATCCTCTGTCTGTGGTATAGTCTTGGCTTGTCCTGGCTATTGAACTAACTCCCTGCAGAATGTGGGTGCATTTCAGCAGCAGCTGTTTGTCCCAAAGTGCAGCCTACCTCCTACATCCAGTCCCACAGTGATTCTCCCCTGAGGCAACTTTAGTTAAAAGAACGCTGCAGAGGAGTCTTCTTGGTGGCATTTCCTTGTTATTTGAAAGGAAGGTAGCATCTTACCTTCTGCTGTATGTGAAGATGGACCAGGACGTTGAAAATGTCAGTCTGAATGCCAGGACTGAAAATGCCAATGCAGGCTAGTGTTGGACTAATTCCTTCTGTGCTCTATCAAGACAAAGAGAGGATATATATTACTCTTATTCCACCTTAAATATCTGTTTTGATCTTTGAAGAGTTTTCTTCCTGGCTGAGTTGTATGTAACAGTTTATGCAAATAGGAAAAGTTTTCATTCACATAGCTACCTATAACTATTTCAGCCATGATGATGTCAGATACAGCTGACAATTCTAGAGAGAAAGCTTAATTTCAAACAAAACCAAAAACTAACAATAACAACAACAAAAAGAAGGTTGAATGAAAATGACATAATCTTCTCTTTCATTTTCAATTTTTATCTGTGGGGAGAGGCACGCTCCAAAAACCTACCAAGATGGAATGTTCTGCTCTCCTCTGCCAGTGATTTCCTGCTTCAGTTGACCTCTCTACATTTTAGGGACAGATCCAATGTGTACAACGAAGATCATTTGGCTTACTATCATTCCAGTAGTTGTTGTGTTTACTCTTTCAATGATCATCTACAAAATAGCCCAAGAAAGTGAACCAAACTGTAAGTAGCCAAAAGTTAATCTGCATTAATTCCATTTTCTGTGCAATGTAAAATGTGTTAATTTACAGTAACAAAGCTGTGGACTGCTAGTGTGGTTCAGGGACCAATATTTTAGTTGTAATATGGTAAAAGCTTCTTCTGGCAGGACTGAAATACTCAGATGATTGACACTGTCACATCTCACCTCTGACTTGTGAATGCAAGTCCAAGCTTGCTGATGGTGAATGAAATGTGGGGTTTTTGACAGTGGCCTGTGATCCTTAGTGATCCTTAGTGGGGTTTCAGACTGATTCCAGTGAATGAAATGTGGGGTTTTTGACAGTGGCCTGTGATCCTCAGTGATCCTTAGTGGGGTTTCAGACTGATTCCAGTGAATGAAATGTGGGGTTTTTGACAGTGGCCTGTGATCCTTAGTGATCCTTAGTGGGGTTTCAGACTGATTCCAGTAGGTGAAACAATTGCAGCTGAACCTTGTTGAAGGTCTAAAGCAGAAAAGCCAATGACTGGTATAAACAGACTGAAATACCCTTTCCTTCTCATTGCTGTCTACAACTACCTGAAGGGAGGCTGTAGCCAAGTGGGGGTTGGTCTCTTCTGCCAGGCAACCAGCAACAGAACAAGGGGACACAGTCTCAAGTTGTGCTGGGGGAGGTATAGGCTGCATGTTAGGAAGAAGTTCTTCATAGAGAGAGTGATTGGCATTGGAATGGGCTGCCCAGGGAGGTGGTGGAGACATCATCCCTGGAGATGTTCAAGCAAAGACTGGATGAGGCACTTAGTGCCATGGTCTAGTTGACTGGATGGGGCTGGGTGCTAGGCTGGACTGGATGATCTTGGAGGTCTCTTGCAACCTGGTTGATTCTATGATTTTATGATTCCTGAAGATGACTCATCTAGGTCATGGTCAAGAAAAATTACAGGCTAGATATGAGGAGATATGCACTCAGCTGTCTGTCCTAAAACCTGATTCTCTACATTCAGTCGTGGTGTAATCCCATTCTGGTCAACCAAGCTGACCCAGAGCCGAATTAAGCCTGTTATTTCAGCAAAGAATCTGAATCTACACTTTCTACATCCAAGTGATGTAGTGAATCTACACTAATCTACATCCAAGTGATTAAAACTTTGCTATGAAAGAAACTGTTCTTAGTTCAGAGACTGAAGCAAATGTTTCTACAAAATGTCTTCATCAGTCAAGACAAGCTCTTCCTGTGCAGTTCCCTTGGGACACAGGCTAAAACTGGGTTTACAGTATTTGTTCTAGCAATATACAATGATGAAAGCCAGAGTAAAAGTGTAGGAGTACTCTGAGTTTGAGAATTTTGAGCACTCAAGATCAAATCCTCTGCACAAAAACAATGCAGAAAATGGGCTGCTTATCAACTACTTGGTTTTCATCCCAGGTCAGAGGCAGGTAGAACAGGGAGCAGACTCCCTTTCATCAGTGTGAAAAGAGTGTTACCTAAGCTGTTACCTGAGACAAAAGCTCTTAGATGCTTTTCACAGCAATTTCCTGAGACTTTCTGCCTGTGTCAGCCCTGAGAGGGCAGAATGCCTCCAGGCAGACAGCATTTAGTTGCTATTACCAGAGAGATGTCCATTCCCCTCCTAGTCCAGAGCTGCTGAATGGCAATCTTGGTCACAGGGGTAATAAAAAAGCAATAAGCCTTACCCATTTCTTGACCATCCTTACTGTATCCACAGACAGCTCTGTAACCAAAGAATGACAGAAGTCTAGCTCTCATCATAACTGAACAGAAGGAAGAAGAGTGCCCACACACAAAATGTTTCTGTCACATTTTTGCATGATGTAAATATTCTATGCATACATTTTTAATGAATAAGCAAAACAGCTGCTTTGAATGGCAAATTCCTCACCAAAGGATTAGGAAAGACTCTTTACCAGATTGGCTGGGTTAAAATACATGATCTTTTACATATTGCTACAACCAGATTCTGAGACCTATTTTATAGCTTCAGAGAACCATTTTGGTTGGAAAAGACCTTTAAGATTGTTGAGCCAAATCATTATCTAACTACCAAGTCTGATGTTAAACCACAAGTGTATACTATGTATATAGAAATTGGCTGGATGGTGGCATGCAGAGAGTGGTGATCAATGGCACAATGTCCACCTGGCGACCGGTGACAAGTGGTGTTCCTCAGGGGTCAGTGCTGGGACCAGTGCTCTGTAACATCTTTGTCAGTGATATGGACAGAGGAATTGAGTGCACCCTCAGCAAGTTTGCAGATGACACCAAGCTGTGTGGCACAGCTGACTTGCTGGAGGGCAGGGATGCCATCCAGAGGGACCTGGACAGGCTGGAGAGGTGGGCCCAGGCCAACCTCATGACGTTTAACAAGGCCAAGTGTAAGGTCCTGCACCTGGGTCGGTGCAATCCCAGGCACAGATACAGGCTGGGTGGTGAATGGCTGAGAGCAGCCCTGAGGAGAAGGACCTGGGGGTCTGGGTTGACGAAAAGCTCAACATGAGCCTGCAGTGTGCACATGCAGCCCAGACAGCAACCCTGTGCTGGGCTGCAGCAAGAGCAGTGTGGCCAGCAGGGCAAGGGAGGGGATTCTCCCCCTTTACTCTGCTCTCCTCAGACCCCACCTGGAGTCCTGTGTGCAGTTCTGGAGCCCCCAGCACAAGAAGGACATGGAACTGCTGGAGCCGGTCCAGAGGAGAGCCACGAAGATGCTCAGAGGGCTGCAGCAGCTCTGCTATGAGGACAGGCTGAGAGAGTTGGGGCTCTGCAGCCTGGAGAAGAGAAGGCTTCGAGGAGACCTTAGAGTGGCTTTCCAGTATCTGAAGGGAGCCTACAGGAAAGCTGGGGAGGGACTCTTTACAAGGTCTGGTAATGTCAGGACGAGGGGGAATGGGTTTAAGCTGGAGGAGGGGAGATTTAGACTGGATGTTAGGTGGAAGTTCTTTACAGTGAGGGTGGTAAGACACTGGCACAGGTTGCCCAGGGAGGTTGTGGATGCTTCCTCCCTGGAGGCGTTTAAGGCCAGGCTGGATGAGGCCTTGAGCAGCCTGCTCTAGTGGGAGGTCTCCCTGCCTATGGCAGGGGGTTGGAGCTGGATGATCCTTGAGGTCCCTTCCAACCTAAACCATTCTATGATTCTATGATTCTATGAAAGTGGAAATTAGGTCTGTTAAGTGCTCCAAATGAAAGTATTTTTGTTTGCAATTTGAAAATTACCTATCCAAGTAATATTTTCTATACTTTGAGTAATTTTTAATGCAATACTATTAGTGATTATTAACGATTTACTGTCTTTATTCTTAAGCATCAGTTTTGTATTAAATGCAGAGTTTTCAGAATTGTCATGGTGTGGTGGTTTGGGTATCCCCCCCACACACACACTTTAGAATTCACCCAGACTAGACTCAGCCAGCTCTGGAAATTTGAATGAAGCTTATATTTACAGCTGGCACAATTTACAAGCAGATATTTACAGTATATACAGATATATACAGAAATATACAAGGTAAAAAAGGTAATACAGAAACACAACTCCCCTCCCAGAAACCTGAGTCCCCAGGAGGGGCTCTCAACCACCCCCTCACCTTCCCCTACCCCTCTCAACCTTACCCCAGTCCTAAGGAAGAATGGAGGTTCAGCCAAGAGGATTATGAAGCAAAAGTGAATCAGCAAAGCAAATGGAGAGTGAGGTTAGAAAGCAAGATGAGTTCAGCCAGCAGCCTCAGCTCTCCCCAGCAGGCAAAGAGATGAGAGCACAGCCGAGAAAAAAGTGCCCAAGCGAAGTGCAGAGCAAAAGTGACTTTATCTAATGTTTTGCCTTTCTTCTTTACACATCTCAGCAAGACTGTGAGCAAAGTAGACCTCACCATTGTTTTTCATTTCTCAGCCTATGATCTAATTCTTCTCACCAAAACATCCCAGCTAGGCTCAAACTAGCACACATGGATACAAACAGGAAAAAAAAAATGCCCTTTTGAGGCTTCTAATTACTTATTTGCTTCTAGAATACCTTCTCTGTTAATAGAGCAGTGATTTGCTTAATTTATAATATCTACCACTATAAACAACATACACATTAGATTTAAGGGTTGTGTTCCTTGTGTGTTTATATTACAATGCCACTTTTAATTGCAAGTCTTCAAGCAGCTTTTCTTCAGTGGTGCCCAAAGAACAGAGCAGAATATTACCATGTGCCTAAAACAGGTGCTAAGGATTTTTCCAGCTATAATTCAGTTAGTAGTTTTTCTCTTTAATTTCTGAGCACCACTGAAAGCTGTTAAGAAATATGGAATTATTTATTTTACTCTTGAGACATTGCAAGACGTTCTGCTAGGCAGACTCTGAGACTTTCTGAAACAGTAAGCTATTTCCATGAGTGTGTAACATAAAATATCCAAGTAAACATGGGGGAGGTTACAACTGGTTCAGAACATAGGATATAAATGGGGAATTAGTCCTTTTGCTTTTCCTGTCCACTCTTGTCTTACCACCACTCCCAGAGCTTCCTTTGGCATTAACTATTGCAAGTGCATGGTCGGGATTTCAGCACATTAGGGTTAGGGCTGTTCATAAAAAAATCATGAGCTGAATAATCCTAATTTAATCAATTTCTTAAAGCTGAAGTTTTATAGTGAGAAAAATCAGTTCTGTTATGTAGAACTGGAACAATCCTCTCACCAGAAGCAGTCTGAGCTCTGAACTGTAACCTGGTGTAGTGGGAGGTGTTCCTGCCTGTGGCAGGGGGGCTGGATTGGAAGTAGATATCACAATCACAGAATCACAGAATGTTAGGGGCTGGAAGGGACCTTGAAAGATTATCCAGTCTGACCTCCCTGCCAGAGCAGGATCATCTATACCAGATCACACAGGAATGCATCCAGGCAGGTCTTGGATACCTCCAGAGAGGGAGACTCCACAATCCCCCTGGGCAGCCTGTTCCAGTGTTCTGTCACCCTCACAAGGAAAAAAACTCTTCCTCATGTTTACACAGAACTTCCTATGCCTTGACTTCCAACCACTGCCCCTTGTCCTGTCACTGGGCATCACCAAGAAGAGCCTGCCTCCCTTTATCTTTGAGGTCCCTTCTAACCTATTCCCTTCTAAACCATTCTATTAATCTGTGAACTGCTGTCCTTGTAGGACAGGAACAACCCTAACAGCTGCACCATCATCTGCAACAACCCCATCAAGAGCTCAGTATGAAGAGAGCATGACAAGAATGGAATTACTGAGGTTATGAACTAGGTGCTGAGGAACAGCTAGAGGTGTTCCACCTCTATATTTTTGTCTCTGAGCAATACAGAGCTTCTCAAACTGTGCTTCCAAAGCTGAGCACCTCACCCTTGTACAGCAACTGTCAGACAGGGACTGGAACATTACAAACTTTGTTCAAAGTATGTAGTACAGAAAAAGGAAGGAATAATTGGAAAGAGGCAAACCTGAAAGAAATTCCCAGAAACCTTCTTTCAGGAAAAGATAAAATATCTGGCCCTTGTTTCTCCTCATCACCTGATTTCAACACCTTTGATTTTTTAACGGGAAGTGTTCAACAATTGAAGAAGTTGTGCTAGTTTGAGACTAGCTGGAATATTTTGGTGAGAATTAGATGACAGGCTGTGAAAAGGAGACAATGATGATGTCTACTTCACTCATAGGCTTGCTGAGAAGTATAAAAACAAGAACATAAAGATAGATAAGACAGTTGCAGGGGCTCTCTGTTGCAGCTGGTGTCTGTACTGTCTGTACTCTCTGGCCTGCTTTCTGTGTAACCAATCCTTCTGCTTTCTAATCCCCCTGGCCCATCCTCCAAACTCACCTTGCACGTAAGGCAAACTCTGAGATAAGGTAGAGGGGTGGAAAGGAGGTGGAAGGGTGGTTGGGAGCCCCTCCTGGGGGCTCTGATTTCTGGGAGGGCTGCTGTGTTTCTGTATAGCCTTTAACTTGTCTCTTTCTGTCTATAGCTGTATATACTGTAAATATCTGCTTGTATATTGTGTTGAGCTGTAAATATCAAGCTTCAGTTCTTAATTTCTGGCTCAGCTGAGTCTAGTCTGGGTGATCTCATAAGAGTGGGTGGGGGTGGGTAACACCCAAACCATCACATAAATGAAGCAGCTTTCTTGCTGATCAGTGCTGTATGTGATTCTACAGCTAAGGATAACGCATTTTGTTTCAAACAGATTGTAAACACAGAACATCGGCATCAGTTTCTAGTATTGCAAGGAAAAAGAGTTCCAAACATGCAAGAACTGTATCTGCTACTAAAATCCATCCTTTCCCTGGTAAGTAATATAAAAACCTAAAAACCTAGCAAATTTTGAGACATGAAGAGGTCAAGAAAGGCCTTTTAAAGACATTCTTTCTGAGCTACCTTTGATCCTACACAAATTTGATCCGGCTGATGTTATGAAAACATTTTTATAGCATAAAGAACTAATTCTGACAATAAAACTGTAAGAAGACTTATGCATATCATGTGGGAATGCTTCTCCCAGTCTTCCAAATGTGTTGTATGAATGACTTTGGGGTTTTTACCTCCTTTTAATTTTTGATCATGTTGCATGCCACATTTGAGGTCGGCAGCTGAGTGCTTTCTATGTGTATGACAAGTGTATAGCCAGGTACACATGCATATGCATGTGACTCTTGATAAAGTCTGCTGCCAAAGGATGGGATGCATGGGAGAACTCAGAGGGTGGCACTGCTGGCACTTTGTAGCCCATACATAGAGAAAAAGTCCCACGAAGTACAGTTCTTCCAGTTTCAGATAGGAATTCGAGGAGACCTTAGAGTGGCTTTCCAGTATCTGAAGGGAGCCTACAGGAAGGCTGGGGAGGGACTATTTACAAGGTCTGGTAATGTCAGGACGAGGGGGAATGGGTTTAAGCTGGAAGAGGGGAGATTCCGACTGGATGTTAGGAAGAAGTTCTTTACAGTGAGGGTGGTGAGACACTGGCACAGGTTGCCCAGGGAGGCTGTGGATGCTTCCTCCCTGGAGGCGTTTAAGGCCAGGCTGGATGAGGCCTTGAGCAGCCTGCTCTAGTGGGAGGTGTCCCTGCCTATGGCAGGGGGTTGGAGCTGGATGATCCTTGAGGTCCCTTCCAACCTAAACCATTCTATGATTCTATGAATTAAAATGTGATCTTCTGAAAGTGTAGTATGTCTAGCACAGGTGAGTTAAAAAAGGCATGGCTAAACCCAAAGTCTTGCTTCCAGAAATGATGATTTAGTAATAGATCTTTGTGTGAGGGGACATTAGCAGTTGTAGCTGTTGCTGATATTGCTTGCAGAGACCTGTGGTTTAAAATCCCATGGGTACTGATATGCTGAAGGAAGCTTTAAAAAGATGACCATGCAGAACAATCTCTGACTGGCAAACCAATTGTCCTCCAGAACAAGAGCAACCCAAAGCCAGAAAATCAAAAAATAGTTTCAAACTGGGCTAGTCCTGAGTACTTCACTCTTTGTACTTCCTACTCTTCAGCAGGAGTATTGAGTCTTCTCTCACTCTTCAGGATTTCTCTTTACAACTCAATAGAATAGAATAGAATCAACCAGATTGGAAGAGACCTCCAAGATCATCCAGTCCAACCTAGCACCCAGCCCCATCCGGTCAACCAGACCATGGCACTGAGTGCCTCATCCAGTCTTTTCCTGAACACCTCCAGGGACGGTGACTCCACCACCTCCCTGGGCAGCCCATTCCAATGGCAAATCACTCTCTCTGTGAAGAACTTCCTCCTAACATCCAGCCTATACCTCCCCCAGCACAACTTGAGACTGTGTCCCCTTGTTCTGTTGCTGGTTGTCTGATAACTCATGGCATTTCAGTTTTACCTAGGAAAGAGTGAATAGCTCCTTGTCTGCCTGAACCCTGCAAGTACAATTTATGTTCCTCACTTTTAAAACACTGACTACCTCTAGGATATATTTATGAATTCATTATTTTTATCCTGCAGGAAAGGAATTAGTTTTCTGATATCTTTTGTCTTGAGTAGCTCCACTGATATCATACCTGTTTTATCAGCATGTTCACAATGGCATTTTTAATATTGTATATGCAAAGGCAGTTTTGATGATGGGATTTTATGGAAAAGCCAATCTAGCTTTACTAGATTTTACTGCACAGAGCAGGAATCCCTTATTGGCCATTCTTACCTCCATGTTCCTCCCACTTCAATTTATCCTTTTAACCCGGACAGATCATAGAATCACAGAATTATCAGGGTTGGAAGGCCTCTCAAGGATCATCTAGTTCCAACCCCTCTGCCATGAGCCCCTGCTCAGGCAGATCAGGTTTCTCAGAGGCACATCCAGCCTGGCCTTAAAAACATCTAGGGATGGGGCTTCCACCCCCTACCTGAGCAACCTGTTCCGGTGTCTCACCACCCTTACGGTGAAGAACTTCTTCCTAATGTCTAATCTAAATCTGCCCTCCTCCAGCTTGGATCTATTCCCCCTAGTCCTGTCACTACCCAACACCCTAAAAAGTCCCTCACCAGCTTTCCTGTAGCCTGCTTCAGATATTGGAAGGACACAATAAGGTCTCCTCAGAGTCTTCTCTTCTCTAAACTGCACAATCCCAACTCTCTCAGCCTGTCCTCATAGGAGAGGAGCTCCAGCCCTCTGCTCATCTTCGTGGCCCTTCTCTGGACACATTCCAGCATGTGCAGATCTTTCTTGTAAAAGGAGGTCTAAAAATGGACACAGTTCTCCATGTGGCGTCTCATGAGAGTGGTGTAGAGGGTGAGAATCACCTCTCTTGACCTCTCTTGATCTCTCTTGATGCAGTCCAGGATATGGATGCTTAGTTGCTGTCATGACCCAGTGTAGTGTCCTGAGCCAACCCTGGGCAGCAATGGGGTTGTGCTGAGATTCAGAAATTTCCTTGGAGTAAATAAAAGTGAACCAACACCAAGTGGCTGCTAAGGTGGGTTTGTCAGAGCCAGTGAAAGGTCTCAGTGGACTGCAGCAGAGGGAAAATGGGAAGAAAAAGGAGACAGAAAAAGAGAGAGGGTTTAGAAGTCAGAGAAAAATAAAGCTATCACCACTCCTTGGATCCAGTGATGTTTTCACAGGCAAAGCCTAAGTTCTTGGTGGCAGATGTACATCCCAGCAGGGTCTTCTGTGGTAGATGCAACGTGTTGTGGTTCCTTTATACCCTTTCAGGGTGTGTGCATGTGTGTGTCTCCAAATCACAAAGAGATGTGCAGACGAAGGTGTGCACAGAAAGGTGCGCGCTCCGGTGCAATGCCTGCCATTGGCCTTTCCGTGGCGCTGTTGCAGTGGTTTTAAAATAAGGAAAGGGAATTCCTGGCAGGAATGGTCTCTTTCCATTGTTAACCCGTTCTGCCATGCCAGCTGCTCTCCTCCAGAGCTGTTAAGGTCTATCAAAGCCATCATCCTGTCTATTCAGGACACAGGTATGTCGAGCATTGTTTTGAGACAATAGAGTCATTGGGTGCTCATATCTGCTATCATGGGGTTTATTTCGGTATGAGATTCCTTGATTTCCCACCCCTTGATTTAATTTTCCCATTTATACCAATATAATTAAAAGTAGACTGAAGACCATATTAAAAGAATTCCACAGTTGCTAAGTTTCAGTTTTGCTGCTGTGATAATGGATTATAACTAACTATAGATGACTTTGACAGACCTTGATGCTTTCACTGTTGTCAATATATAGCCTGGAATCTTCAAACAAAACACTGAGAGCCATTGAAGGCAATACAACCACCCTGGAAACACCCTAATGAGACTACAGATCTGAGATGATGTGACAGTATCTCATAGACATACCTACTAAAAGGTTATTCAAAGTTCAGAAAGGATAAGGGAAGAAAAAGAAAGAAACCTATACTTTGAGAATGAGAATTATTTCCTAGCTAAGCTCAGGAAATTACTGTCTTAATATCACTGTGGTCCTACAAAATGATATTTTACAGCATGGATGCCAATTTGGTGGCTCTGTGCCCATGAATCATTAAGTCCAGTGGCCAGAGGGAAGGAGAAAAACTGTATGGTATGTTCTTTAGGGTAGGATTAAAGTTACAGCCTTCCCTATACATGGAACTACAAAGGATTATGCACATACAGTGAGGATAGGGGAGCTGTAAATTTTTCTGAACACAGAAGTTGACTAAATGTTGTCTGTACTAAGCCCAAAAAGTGTGCATTAGAGCATGGGCTGTACAGAGTACATCTTCCAGGCTTTGGGTCTGGTCCTGCCATTGCATTTGTTAAACCTCCCTTCGATGGTACAAACTGACAAAACAGAACTGTCCTTAAAGAAGACCTCCTTCTTGCAGTGAAGGAAAAGCACACTGTGCCCTTTCCCTCCTCTCGTGGCTGCATTTAAGTGGCTGACCTGTATTTCCAGACAGAGCATTTTCATATCCAACAGGACCTGAGAGTTGAAGCATGCAGAAAATAATCCACAGAAGAGGAGCCAGCTCCTTGCTTTGTGTTCACCACAGAGAATCGTAGGGGGATTCCCACATAGGAGGCTTTTATCGCAAGAATGTCTGTGAGGAGCTTTCTCACATTGAACAGGCAGTAGAATAGGGTTTGGAGCAACTTAATAAATTAATAACAGCAATTAGAAGGACTATACAGAATTTCCCACAGTGTTTTAAAGGATCCCAGATAGAAACTGCCTAACTGCCATGCATGGCTTGCTGCTTAAATCAATTCCAGAGAAAGGGAAGGCAGCTATGCTTACCCTGCTACCATACCTTTTCCTTAGCCCACATTCCCCAAACCTATTTAGAACCTTTTCCACTACTAGTAACTAAGTAATAGCTATTCTCATGCAGATATATCCTAAAGATTAAAAATAGAAAATCTTGGGGACATGGCACAGAATTACTTGTTGGGAGCAGGCCAGTGTGTGTATGAATAGTAGTAAAACTCCCAAATTGCACAGCAGACAGACTGTACAAATCAGAGCCTTTAATACTTAGACTGAGTCTGCCCAGCAGGGTCTTCTCATGCTGGAAGTTTCATTAATATAATGGTATGGGTTATACTGAAGAGTGGATTTGTATTACTAGAAGCCTACCAGTGTAAATTCCCATCCAGAACTGCACACTAATGACATTCCTTATTTATTTTTATCCTCTTTTGATAGCAGCATGAATTCAGTTGGTAAAAAAGGCTTGATGCCATTTGAATGCTAGAATGGGATCATGCAGACAGTGAATCCTATAGCTAATATCATCATGTTATTGATCTACAGACTGTGTGGGCAACCTTAACTCAAGCACAAGCAGTGTTCCCCACAGCTCAGTGCTGGGGGCAGTTCTCAGTCTCTTTATCAATGACCTGAACAAGGGGATTGATGCGCCCTGACTCAGTTTGCAGATGGCACTAAGCTGAGAGGAAGTGTTGAGCTGCTGGAGGGTAGGAAGGCTCTGCAGAGAGATCTGGACAGCCTATGATACCCTACATGGACACAGAAAAAGAAACACGGAAAGAGCATTGCCAGAATTGTTGATTCAATGTAGAACACAAATAATATTTTAACTCCAGCTTTGTCCTATCCCTGACCATCCATAACCTACAAATGGGCTTCTGCTGAGTTCATAACAAGAGGATGAACAATGCCACTTGTATTTAGCTACATCATTTCACCACTGACCTCATAATTTAGGACAAGAGCAAATGGCCTTAAGTTGCAGCAGGGGAGGTTTAGGTTGGATATTTGTTGGATATACTGAAGCAGCCTATGGCAGACATTAGGAAAAGAAATTCTTTCCTGAAAGAGTGGTCAGGCACTGGAATAGGCTGCTCAGGGCAGTATTGGAGTCATCATCCCTGGAGGTGTTTAAAAAATGTGTGGACATGGTACTTCAGGACATGGTTTAATGGCCATGGTGGTGTTGGGCTGATGGTTGGACCTGCTAATGTTAGAGGTTTTCTTCCACCTTAGTGATTCCATGATTTGGGCTTGTCCCTTTACAAATGCGATTAAAAACCAGAGTTTGGATCTTGGTAATCAAACAACCAAATATGAAAAGCAAAATCAGAATAAAACTGGAGTAGTTTTAAAAACAGCAATGGCTCTTGTTTCTGGATGAAGCTAGAGAACATAGGAACATAGGCTGATACTACCTTCAGAGCTTGTATGTAACACTGCCTTCAGAGCCTGTGTGTAACACTGCCCTGCATGTACGCAGCTGCGCAGAGAAAAGGCTTCTTGTGCAATAGTGCTCTGCAGAGAGCGTAGAGGGGCTAGAAAAAGCTGCCCTAAAATTCCCTGCATCTTACAGATTTTATCCTCTCATCTGAAAAATAAATAAATAAATAAAGCCCCAAAGTGGTAAGAAGGCTTCACATTTTTCTCTGGAAGTGCTGCACCCCAGAAACATGTAAGTCTGTGTTAAATACGAAATATGATGGCAAGCTTTGCTTTTCCCAGCATCATTCATCTGAGCTGCAGAAGGAAAGCCAACTATCCATCTCTGTCAGGAACTGAGAAGGATCAGAATCAAGCAGGTGATGCTTCACTTGGCCAAGATGAAACAAATTTCTCCTTTTCTTGGCTTTGCATCTCTTTGCTGCTGTAGAATGTGCATCTTGCCTGCTCTCTTTGCTAGAAAGGGTTTTGCTGGAGTGAGTTTGAACCCACAAGGCTGCCAGCCCTGACATTGCTGAGCCAGCATTTGCTTCTGTTTCCAACCTGTCAACTAAGCTGAAGCTGTAGCAACACATCAGGGAGATGGCAGAATTTTGCCTATTTCCTCTAATAGTGTAGGAGAAGACTTAATTGTTTTAACAGGATAGCACAAGACAATACAGGAATCCAGAAGACTGAGAGGAAATTTGTCTTGTTGTTTCTCATGTGAAAATTACAGCTGTCAAACCCACTTAGATCAAATGCTGTGACTGACAAAAAGTCTAAACAGTCCAGGAAACAACTGAAGGCCAGAAAGCCTGAAGTTTTATTCTCTAAATTCTGTTTGTCACCGTGGTGCTGCAATGTCCTGCTTTCAGGACGACTTACCACATCACCACCAACCAGAATTCACTTTTCATTAGTGTGAGCCAGAGAAGTGAGTCAAGGGAGCCTGTGTTTGTATTCTAAAATGTAATGAACCAAACTGTGATTCCTTGAAATTGAGAGAAGTAAACTGGCTGAGCAAGTAGAACAAGGCATTGTGTTTGTCAGAGAGTCACAGAATCACTTCATTTGGAAAAGACCTTGAAGATCATCCATTCCAACCATTATCTAACTCTGCCAAGGCTGATGCTAAACCATGGCCCTCAGCACCACAGCTCCACCACTTTTAAACACCTCCAGAGATGGGGATTCAACCATCTCCTTTGGGAGCCTGTTTCAGTGTTTGAGAACACTTTCAGTCAAGTAGTTCCTTCCAGTATTCACTGAACAACTGGCTGCTCACCTCTGCCTTCTCTTCAGCTATCTCTCAATTGTTTCCAGAGATGCCAGTTCAGTCTTTAACACTCTGCAGATATATTTGCTGTTTAATAACATGGATAAAAATGATTTTAACTTTCAATAGTGAAAACCAATGAACAAGAGACTGCACTTTCTGCCCAGACTACCAATGTGCTGCCTGTGATTCCTGAACAAGAGCATTGTCATGTGAGTGCAATGACTGTCCAAGGTATGTACATCTCTTACAACTCCACTTATTTCCTTCATATACTTGGAATTAATTGTATGCAGTATCTGCCCAAAATGAATTACTACTTCTTCTAGCCAAGTATATGAGAAACTGGGGAATGTATTCTGTGGGAGCTAAGTGGCAGGGAAACAGAATCAATTTTCTTTCTGCTACTGAGCTATCTATAAACTAATGTGTTGGCCTTTTCAACTCTGTGTGTCCCTGAAGGCCTCAGTGCAAATTCTGACATTATTTTTCTGCTGGTGAAAGTTGTGTCCTGGACCTCAGCATTATGCTGACATTTGTTTCTGACAAGAGCAGAGGAAAGAAGCAATTTGTAAATGCCCTCTCAAGAAAATAGTGTTTGAAAGAAATAGTTTACTGATCAAATTCCCCAAACAAAAGAAATGGATCTCTCTGTTGCTGTTACACCAGCCAGAAGGAACCACAAGAAGTTGGTTTCAGCTTGGAACTAAACCGACTCTTTCACTTCTAACAGTCTCCAGGTCTTAAACTCCAGTAGCTGTTTCAGGAAGTCTAGATGCAAGGAAACAAGTCTGAAAAGAAATGAGCAGCAAGAGATATCTCTTCCTGGCAATAACAGCTAGAGGCAGAACAGATGCTGCTTGAATAAGTCATATAAACTAATTCATCAATTCCACAGACAAGGCTATGGCACTCACACAGGTTACATTACTGCCTGTGGTGAATTCCTAAGATTAAAAGCTGAAGAAGGACCTTCTTTACATCTATGTTAATTGGATGGAGTTTACTGGAAAATCAATATAACAGAACCAGAGAATCATTTGGGTTGGAAAAGACCTTTAAGATGATTGTCCAACCAGTGTCTTAACTCTACCAAGTCTGCTGCTAAACCATGTCCCTCAGCACCACATCTGTGCAGCTTTTAAACACTTCCAAGGATGAGGATTCAGCTACCTCCCTAGGCAGCCTGTACCAGTCTTTGAGAACCCTTTCACTCAATAAATTTCTTCTAATATCCAACCTAAACCTCCCCTGGTGCAACTTGAAACTTTTTCCTCTCATCCTATCACTTAGAATCATAGAATCAGTCAGGGTTGGAAGGGACCACAAGCATAATCTCGTTCCAGCCCTCCTGCCATGGGCAGGGACACCCTACCCTAGATCAGGCTGTCCAGAGCCTCATTCAGCCTGGCCTTAAACACCTCCAGGGACGAGGCCTCAACCACCTCAGGGAGAGCAACCCATTCCAGCCTCTCACCACTCTCATGCTGAACAACTTCCTCCTCAGGTCCAGCCTGAACCTACCCATCTCCAGCTTTGCTCCATTCCCCCTAGCCCTGTCACTCCCTAATATCATAAAAAGTCCCTCCCCAGCTTTTTTGTAGGCCCCTTTCAGATACTGAGACCTGTCTGGCTCCAATCTCCTTTCAGAGGACTGTAGAGTGCAATGAGGTCTCTCCTTAGCCTCTTTTTCTGCAGACTAAACAATGCTAGTTCCTTCAGCTGCTCTTCAGCAGACCTGTTCTCCAGACCCTTCACCATCTTCACTGCCCTTCTCTGGACCTGTAGCTAGATTTCCATTTGATTACTTAGGCTGTGGAAGCAGACTGTGGTGCACTTTTCTCCTGAGTGCTAGGCTTGTCTCCAGAAGTCTCTAGAATGCTGCTAGAGACTAATTTGCTGAACAACGAGAAGCTGGCTGCATTTGAAGTGCTGCACATGAATAGCTTAGTACAGAGACTGCAAAACACCAAGATGATGAAATTGCCAGAACTGACACAGACAGATACAGACTACATCAGCTTGAGAAACCCTCTTTTTCCCCAGGAAGGAAGTTGGGTGGAGCTATGAAGTGTACACCAGGAGCTTCTTGACCAAAAAACATCATCTTTTTGACACAGTCCCAGCTGCTCCCCTGAAGTACATGCACTTCAGACCACAGATATAAGAGCCTCAAAGAAGGGCTCTAGCCTGAACTAGAAGCCTGAGCCACTAGTGACAGTGCTAACATCTGCCTTTCTTTGCTGTGTATTGGTAAGAGCTGCCTCAGATCAAGCAACCAAGTCAGGGATAGGCAAATTGCTTTTGAGTTGTTTCTCCTATTTCCAGCTAGCTGAAGCTGCACTCAGAGAAAGAATTAACCACAGCACAGAGTGTTTGATTTCTGTGCAAGCAGGCTGCAGAGTAGGTGTGGTAGGTGTAACAGCAGATGTAAGGAGGAGGAAATGGAATAGCAAAGAGCACTCATCATTACAGCTACTGAGCTGGAGAACCTGCTGATTGCCCTTAACCCAAAAAGCAGAAAGGCTCAACAATGTTGGTTTCCTTTTTTTTTTTTCTGTCTAAAAGCATGTGGACACAAAACCTCCCAGGTGTGGTGGCTGGCACAAGAGAGTAAATAACTACATGTATGTGAGGCTGATTCCTATCCAGCTGCATTAAGAGTATCACAGAATCATAGATTGATTTGGGTTGCAAGGGACTTTTGAAGGTCATCCAGGCCAATCCTCATACAGGGAGCAGGGACATCTCTAAACAGATCATCACTGCTGTTTTCTGAGGGTACCCTTCCCTAGCAATGTAGAAATTAAATTGTGCAGATTCCAGTTTACTACCAGCAAAAACTGATGCAAATCCACCTAGGGTATTACCTAGGCTCTGGCTCAGGCTCCTTTTGCATTCCCAAAGAGGTCTTCAAATGCCTTCACAGCAGAACTTCGTAGCTCAAACAGAAAAGGCAACAAAAATATTCTTTGCCTGCTTTTCCTTCTGTGAATGTGGCTTTACAAAATGTTTTCACGTTTAAAACAATTCCTCTCATCTGGCTTGGAGCAAGACACCCACACAAACAACAGGAGATACCAATTATGCAGGAGAAACAGTGAAAGTCTTAGTTCAAAACATTCTAGCAAAGGCAAGTTGGTTCCAAGTGTGCTGAGGAGGGAGAGGAAGATGGCAGTTAAGCTGCTTTCATAAATCATTTGTGTATTTGTAAAGAACAGTAGGTGTGATCTCAAATTGCTGGGATCTTTCCCATTATGCTTTTGACACTGTTTCTGAAACGCATCATTTCAGAGCTCAGAAGTGACTGTGCTGTGGTTGAACTCATCACAACACTGGCTGTGATGCTGCCGAAGGCAGGAGTTCCTACTAGTACTGGCAAAATGGGGTTGCCAGTTGGCCATTTTTGGAAGACATCACTTGTTATGCTTTCATCAATTCCTACAGATAGCTATGAAAGAAAAGATTTATGCCCACATGTGGCTTTAAGCTGTCACTCAATTCCATACTTATTTTTTCAGTACCATGAAAGAGAATTCCGTCTCTCGTTCTGCTTCCATAACAGATTCAACTGTTAATCATACATCAAAATTAAAACCCCTCTCAGTATGAAAGAGCTCAGAGAATCAGACTGCTGAGCACATTCCAGGGTACTTGGCACAGTAAAATGCATGCCAGGATGTGTTGCTCTCCAAAGTAGACAGTTAGAGGGGTTTGAAGGGAAGCACTCCTGCTTGCTTGCAGAACCGGATTGTAATGGGCACTGTGCAGGCTTTTTAAACCCACTGTTCCATCAGCCCCCATCAATTTTTGATGCATTGTATCCTGCCCACGCTTGTCATTTTCTAGCTCACTGCAGCAACTGCTGCCTCCACTGTGATTTCACAGCCAAAGAACACTTCTTATCCCAGTTCTTGTGATGGGAAGAGAAGACAGAAGTTGTTACTGGGACTGCAGCTACATGAGCTACCAGAATGGGTGACAAGCTGCATTTGCTTTTTTACTCTGTGTGAGAGCAAGAAGTACACAAATCCTGCACTTCCTCCCCTCCCCAGCCTGGCACTGTGTAGTTCCCTGGAAACTCTGATGAGCTTGATTGGGATCTGGGTATTTTCATATCTCAGTGCTCCTCATCACATGGTACTCAGGGAGCCGCAGTCCAAATTTCAAAAGTCCCAGTGCTGATTACTGAGGAGCAGAGTTAGATAATGCTGACTCAAAGATCTTAAAGGTCTTTTCCAACCAAGATTATTCTGTGAGTATTTTTCACTTGAGAATGTGGAAAAAGCTGCCATTACTTCATTATTTCCAAATTTGTCCTACTGTGTACAAGTACAGTACAGGAAATGCAGCTGGGCACAAGTTTGCACATTCTTCCTTCCAGCTGGTGGTTTGGCTGGGTCTTTTTTTCCCCACTACAATAATTAGCTTGTTTTGGCTCAGCTGCAGTTAAGACCTTGTTAATGCTCCAGATTTACTTGTGAACACTCTGCTGCAGGTGGCGTAGCTCATTATGAGATGTCCAGGAGCGGACACAGAGCAAGTAACTCTGGAGGAGAGGCAGATACCACAGAGTTTCCCTCATTTAGCTGCCAAGAGAGAAGGAGAGAGTGAAGCCCTCTGGTATTTGAAGGGAAGAGATCCATCACCACCTACCTTTAAAAGTTCCAGACTGAACTCTGTGTAGATGGAGACACTCTGCAGAAAGCCAGTTTGAGACACTTCAGGGACATCCTTCCTGCAGCACTTCAGCTAGGTGAATGTGGTGAATGCTCTCTATGATGGCTTTTGGCTCTGCCAACTCTTACATTGCCAAATTTCCCTGGAAGTGAATCAGGCTGAGTGGTTCTATGGTTCCTGCAACATATTCTCGTGGGGCAGGTACCTAACTCACTGTTCTGCTGGCAGGTATCAAGTCTTCAGTCCTTTGCTCCAATATGGTATGTACCATCCATTTGTCTGCCTCTTAGTTACAACTTTAATTTCTTTTGTAATAAAGAGGAGAATTCATTGCTGTGAAAGCCAAAAGAATGACATTTAAGATAAATTAGTGAAGACCTAATGAACATCCTCTTCTTTTTTGATACTGTTTCCTTTAGGTTCAGGTATCACCGTGTGAAACATCATTACTACTGGGTGAAACAAGATACTTCACACACTAGAAGGGAAACATCTCCATTTCCATTTAATGAGAATGCCAACTACCCATTTCAACTGAGAAGCTCCAGTTTATCCATCACCAGAACAATTTGGCATTAAGCAAATATGATGGACAAACATGTTTTGCTGTGTAAACAAGTTCAGCAGGCCAGTATAAATTTCACATCTATTTTTGGTTCATTCAGGATTTAGACTTCATCATATAGTTGGGAGATAATCCATGCAATAATTTCATTTTCTGTCAGAGAAGAATTTTACATGCTCCATAGGATAAGAAAGTCTGTTTAAAGATAGAAATTATCCTCTACTGTCATGAAATGAGCAGTTTCCAGCCTGTTTAATGCTCCAGATGACTAAGATGCTTAAAAGATACAATTTCTGGTTGCTGAGGAAGGTAGCCAAAGCATCCAAGAAGGGAAAACTTTGGAGTACATTTTCCTTTCTGCAGTAAAGCAGGAGAACTTTCATAAATCCTGCAACATTTTAGTGGACCAAGGAAAAAAAAATGTGGGAAAAATAGTAATTTGGCTTCAAACCACAAAATCGTTATTATTGGCTTTTAATAACTCATTAAGGCAGCAAATGGGGTTTGTACTTTTTGATAAATTGCATTTCTATCTTTTGTACCAGCTTAGGTCATTAGTATTCAGACTCATTATCTCCTGGAACTTTTCCTTGCCTTCCATTTATTACAGCTCCTCTGAGTGTGCTGGAGCTGTTTGTGCTGAGCAGGGCCCCAGCTCACTCGTCACTAACGCGTTATTTGTGGGCACAATTTACCCATCAATTACCAGGCAGAGACAGAAATTGCAGAGCCAGGACTTCAGACTCCCATGTGCTACATCCATCAGGATGAACAGACTGTAAACTGCCCATTGCAAAGATGATATGCAGCAATTGAGCATCATGTTAACACTTCACAGTCCCCCATCCCTTCCCTTCATATAGCTTTTCTCTCCTGAAGCCTTCTGGAATTGCTTCTCCAGCCATTATATTGCAGCAAGCAGTGCAGGTTCAATGGGAATAGTTGTGAACATTAAGTTCTGAATGACTTGAGGCCATATGGAACTTTTCTATACTTAGTTGGGTAAGTCTGAAGATTTTGCTTCTATTGTTTGTTATCATCTCATAAAACCCAGAGAAAAACACTGACTTTCTTAATTTGGGGGCTTTTGAGGCTTTAATGTTTCACTGTGCTAATAGGATAATGATGGATTTTTAAATACAGTCTATAAAATAAACCTCTCACAATTTGTTTTTTTAACTTCTTCCTGTAGAACAGCAATCTGCAGACACAGAAACAGATCTATCTCAAGTCACTGCAGAACTGGTAGAGTTGTTTTACTCAGCATTTGAATGCTGGCACTGTTTACCACTCTTCCCTTCACTGACTCAGAGATCTTATTGACAGGGACAGCCCTGCTCCTTTTGACCCTGATCGGATTTCCTTCCTCTTATAACTTAATTCTATTATTCTTGCTGCCTATAACCATTTCCTTGAATGGCTAAACTGTGACTTACTGGTCTGTTATCCCACAGCTCTCAAAACACTTGTTTTTACTACACTGGAAGCTTCCACTTTCCAAGTTACCTTTAAAACCACCAAGAACATGTAAACCCAAAAGGTTCTTACAAGCTTTCAATCTCTGTTGAGTAGAGCTTACCTTGTATTTCAAGTATGATCCAAGCTATAGGGAACAGTGGGAGAATGGGGAGACATGGATAAGAATGGTAAGAAGATGCGATCCAAAAGTAATTTGGGTTGAAAAGCAGTCTCTAGTTCAACCTCCTTACACTGGAGGAGGAAGGAGGGGACTAAAATGCAACCAGTTTAGTGTCCTGAGATCCTCTTGGTTTCCCTCCTCCCATGTCCTCTTAACCCTTTCTCTTCATCTTTTGGCATTTTCAAAACAATATGCAAGGAGAGAACGGATGTCCTGGTGCAGTCTCTCAGGAGGGAAGAACCTCAGAAACCAGCGGCAGGAAGGAGACGTGAAGGTGAAGGAGAATGGGGTGAACGAAACTGGTGGGGGAGGCAGAACTGATGCTGAGCAGAACGTGGAAAGTAGGCACAGGCAGAACTGATAAGGGAAGCCACAGACCACCTTAAACATCAGCATCAGCTAAGCTGCTGATACAGTGGTTGAGATAAGCAAGGGCAGGAAGAGCAGGACTGCATTTTTCCAAGTCTAGTAAATGGGCTGAGAGGCTTCTGAAGTTATTTAAAAACTGAACTACCCAACGTTCTGTTTTTCATTTAGGTGACCCTGTCTGACTCCAGAGCAGGCACCTTGTGTCAAAACCTGTGGTACAGAAAAGAAATAGCCTTCCTCTTTACAGCAGCAGCAGAAAATTCACTTCACTAAGAACTATGATCAGTCCTTGCTGCAGGATGTTTAGACTCCTTTTGCACATTGCTTTGGTGCTGCATAAGAAATTTTTTTCAGTCCTCAGGTAAATGTTTGAAAGGCAGAATTAATACTTAGTGCTGTGCTCTGAGTCTATCAGAGCATATCCTCAAAACACTGTAAAAGGAAGCTGTGAGGGGGGATCAAAGTCAGAGGACTAATAAGAAGATGTGTGCTCAGGGACTTGTGTGGGGTGCAGGCAGTAAGCGGGGAACGAGCTCTGCAGATGCAGAGTGATCACATTGGCTGTCTTCTTTCCTTTGAGCTCGTCCTCTTTGAACGTTTCTTATCTTTCCTCACCTCCTTCAGGTTCATGCAGATTTTTGTTTTACTTCAGAAGTGCTGTTACCCCAGTTCTGCTGGAACTAATCAGATGTCACCTCTTGTTTACTCTGAACAATGCTGAAAAAATCTCTTAGAGAGATTTTTCTCTAATTCAACCTTGAAAACTCTTCTTATTTCCAGACAGCACATCTTTTTTATTCCCTTTGAAAATCATTTTCCCTCTCCCAGCTTTTTAATATAGCTCAATGTTTGACATTTTATTCTCAGTTTTTTAATTCTAAACCTGCCCATCATTGTCACTATTATGAATGCTTAAGTTGGACTCAGAGCATGGAAAATGTACAGGTCACACACTAAAAAGGAGCTTCAGCAACAAAGGTTGATCTGAGACAAAAAAAAAATAAAATCCAGAGGGCTTTCCAGTCAGACTGTAAGAATTTCAAAGTAGGTCAGGCTGGCTGATGGTGTCACATTAAGCCTTGCTCTGAGATGGTTTTAATAAGAACTCAAGAAAGTCCTTTTCCACTCTTTACATTCTTTTGAGACTAACAGAAAGGACAGGGCTGTCATTTGAAATAGAACTGGAATGTCTCAAGGATAATCCTCTGAAGTGGGTGACTGTATGATAAAAACACTTTGGAGAATCAGAGAAAAAAAAAAGGTGAAAATCTGTATTTGCCACTCCAAATCCCATGGTGTTTCAGCACCATTAAAGTTGGATGAATCCTGAGTGGCGGGTGACACTGGAAACATCATTAAAAAGCATCTCAGCTTGCACCGGCTGTGATTTTGCATTCTGTCATCTGGGCACATTTCAGAGGAAGATATTAATGGCTTCACTGGATGATCTAAGCAGCGTGAGAAAAGTAGAAGAGACAGTTCTTTTGTTTAGCTGTCTCAAGCAATGGAAGTGTAGGAGCAAATCATGGGGAAGAGATGTTTACACATGGATAGACTATACCCTAAAAAGCAGCTAACAACTTGCAGCTTGCTTTGTTTGCCCAAAGAAAAAATACAGTAAAAGGCAAATATCTTTAATATACAAATACAGCAAATGAAATATTTGTCTAATCGTTTACTTTCAGCTAGTCATGACCTACTACATGGGCACTGAGTCAGTCATCAGCAAGTTTGCAGATGACACCAAGCTGGCTGCTGATGTGGCTGGGTTGGAGGGCAGAAGGGCTCTGCAGCAGGACCTTGACTGCCTGGACAGATGGGCAGAGTCCAATGGGATGGCATTCAATGGCTCCAAGTGCAGGGTGCTGCACTTTGGCCACAACAACCCCATGCAGAGATACAGGCTGGGGTCGGAGTGGCTGGAGAGCAGCCAGACAGAGAGGGATCTGGGGGTGCTGATTGATACCCGCCTGAACATGAGCCAGCAGTGTGCCCAGGTGGCCAAGAGAGCCAATGGCATCCTGGCCTGCATCAGGAATGGTGTGGCCAGCAGGAGCAGGGAGGTCATTCTGCCCCTGTACTCTGCACTGGTTAGACCACACCTTGAGTACTGTGTTCAGTTCTGGGCCCCCCAGTTTAGAAGGGACATTGAGATGCTTGAGCGTGTCCAGAGAAGGGCGACGAGGCTGGTGAGAGGCCTCGAGCACAGCCCTACGAGGAAAGGCTGAGGGAGCTGGGATTGTTTAGCCTGGAGAAGAGGAGGCTCAGGGGAGACCTTATTGCTGTCTACAACTACCTGAGGGGTGGTTGTGGCCAGGGGGAGGTTGCTCTCTTCTCTCAGGTGGCCAGCGCCAGAATGAGAGGACACAGCCTCAGGCTGCGCCGGGGGAAGTTTAGGCTCGAGGTGAGGAGAAAGTTCTTCACTGAGAGAGTCATTGGCTACTGGAATGGGCTGCCCAGGGAGGTGGTGGAGTCGCCGTCCCTGGAGCTGTTCAAGGCAAGATTGGATGTGGCCCTTGGTGCCATGGTCTAGCCTTGAGCTCTATAGTGAAGGGTTGGACTTGATGATCTGTGAGGTCTCTTCCAACCCTGATGATACTATGATTCTACAGGTCATTACTTTGTCTTTCAGTAATTGTGGATCATCTGCAAAGGATGCAGGATGCAAAGCATGCAGACTTTGCTCTAAGTTTCATGTTGATAGGTTTCTCAGCTTGGGGAGAACAAAAACCTGCCTCCTTTGTCTCTGCATAAAAGGTGTGCTCCAAAGTGAATGGGACACCATGAAAAGCATCTGCTGAAGGGACCAGGTAATTTTTACAACCTTGGTTAGTTTTCAAATAAATACTTCAAACCTGGCAGTTTGACAAGTACCAAGGCACACATTCAGAGTACTGACCTGGAAGAAGGTGGTGCTGAGAAAAAGAGCACTTTCCCTTCCAAGTTCAAGGCAACAAACAGTATGACTCCAAAGGTAAAACCAGAAAGTGAGAGACTTCACTGAGTACATCCTCCCCTCCTGTTAACTCTTCAGAGCATTCTCTTCAGTGTACTGCCTCAGTTCAGCTCTCAAATGGTTTATTGAACTGATGGAAAAATACAAACCAGTGTAAACAAAATATTCTGGTTACAACCACATAGTGCTTTTATACTGAAATATTATTTACCTAAAGTGGATTTAAAGCTGTAACACTCAGGTCTCCTAGGACAAGATGATTGCATCTGAAATCAGATGGAGTATCCCTACACTCATACTCTGCCCTGTTTCCCTTCCTACACCGTATGGATGTCAGTACTTCAAGTCCCCACATTATTTTTCAGTTTCTTCTACTGTAGAGTAAGGTATTTAATTCAATACAAACATAATTTAAGCAAGACCATGAAACCTCTAGTAAGAAATCTCTCAGACAAGCAATCTTTGTTTCCAGAATGCCCCTCAACGACTGCAAACATTATCCCCTGAGGCTTCTAATACATTGTTCAGCCTCTGCTAAAAGGCACCACTATTAGTCAACACATTTTCCTGACAGGTTTAACACTACATATTCGGCACTGCATCTCAGAGAGCGGGAAGAAAAGGAAAAAAACTACCTATGGAAAAGCAACTGACTTGATTTCTGTCTGAAAACATTGACTTGGCAGGAGAACACTCTGAAGAAACAGCTGCTGCCACGCTCTATGACTCACTTGGCAGTAATGCCACATTTAAAGATACCTGATGCAGGGGGACTCCAACATGGACTGAAAAGTTTCTTGATGAAAAATAATGATGGAATTAAAGTTAAATTAAATCCAGGCTGTAATGACTGATAGGTGAAAACACTAGATTTTTCTTGATGGTCTTTGTTTGAAAAGCAAACGAGCTTTTAATGAGGTATTATGTTCTGCTTGTCAGCAAAGAACAACAGAATAAAACCTACTTTAAACAAAAAGGCCTTTTTACAAGATACTAAACGTTGCCAGATGGTTAAAACTGAAAACTGCCCACGATCAAGTACGTGGAGCAAGTACCTGGTTCTCAGTGATGTGCAATGAGTTGAAGTGTGTAGCTAAGCATGATGCCATGTCAAGCCAGCAGAAGCAAGTGTCTCTTCCAGCAGCCAGCCAGGACTACTAGAGAAGAGTCTGCTTATTCCCTTCAAAGTGTAGAAGGCAGAGGTGAACTGGTTTGCATCAACTAAACATGATTTGGTAAATACACTTTTGAAATGATGCTTTCAGAAAGAGAGCAATGCCAGACAGAAGTGTGGGAGCTGCATCCTACCTCTGGGCTACTGAGTCTGCCTGCTGGTTGCATATTCTGTGTCCTACTTTCTCCCACGTTGAGGTGAGGCTAGCTGTTCAGTATGGCATAAATACCAATGAATGTCAAGATCTGTTTGACTTTGCAGCTGCCAAGGGGTTTCTTATTTTTGTTCATGTTGCTGTAAGGTTTTTTAACATTTTTTACTTAGCCAGAATGGTATCTCAGACCTGTTAAATTACAGTGTGGTAGAAGAGAAGGCTTCAGGGAGACTTTATAGCAGCCTTCCAGTACCTGAAGGGGACTACAGGCGAGCTGGAGTTTCGCTGTTTAGAAGGGCACGTCGTGACAGGATGAAGGGCAGTGTTTTTAACCTACAGCAGAGTAGATTTAAATCAGACATTTGGAAGAATTTTTTTACACTGAGGGTGGTGAGACACTGGAGCAGGTTGCCTAGAGAAGGTGTGAACACCTCATTACTGGAAGAGTTTAAGACCAGGCTGAATGAGGGTTTGAGCAACCAAGTCTAATGGGAGGTGCCTCTGCCCATGGCAGGGGGCCTATAACTGGATGGTCTTTAAGGTCCCTTCCAATCCAAACCAATCTATGATTCTATAAAATAGATTTTCCTTAATAAACCCTTTTTTCAGAGATTGTGAAGATGTTATCTCCACATACCAGAAGATGAAAAAGTCACACTGCATGTGACAGCAGAAAACCAGTGTAAGACACAACCAACCTTTCTGTCCTCTCTTACTTGCACTCAAGAAAGTCACCATGTGCAAAGCAAGCCATGGTTTCTCTTTTCTAACAAACAGGACAGTGTTCCCTCCTGCCCAGTTTTGTTATTTTGATGATGTGTGAACTATGTTTTGATGACTACACATAGTCAGATGTTAACTACAATTAAGAAGTCTTCAAATACAATTCATGATTTCAAGAGGCAAAAAAATGAAATAGCTGAAACGTTCTGAACAATTAAAATCCAGGCCACATAAAAATTTGAAAGGTTCTTCCTACCTCTAAGGTAAAGTAGCCTTAAGGATTCTGAGGTTCATAGGATTTTAAGAGAAGGATGTGAACAAATTATCGTGATTTCTAGTGTTAGGAAACCTCACTCCTGCTGCTCATTTATGCCACTGCCTCAGACCAAAGGTGATTGCTCTGGCATTTGACTTCTCCACTCAAAGCAATTATCTTGTAACTTCTTTTCACAACTTTTCCATGCCCCAGAGTTCTACTTCTGAACTGGCAGTATCAGTAACTCCATCTGATAAAAAGGTTCATAATGTTTAAAGTTCAGATTAAACTCCAGAGTAGTCACCTGGTCACACATCCATGAGGAGATTATTTCTGGGGGTGTTTCAGTTGCCAAAAAAAAGCCAAGAAAAAAAGGGTAAATTTTCTAATCATAGAATCAGCCAGGTTGGAAGAGACCTCCAAGATCATCCAGTCCAACCTATCTCCCAGCCCTACCCAACCAGTGAGACCATGTCACTAAATGCCCCATCCAGTCTTTTCTTGAACACCTCCAGGGACAGTGACTCCACCATCTCCCTGAGCAGCCCATTCCAATGGCAAATCACTCTCTCTGTTAAGAACTTCCTCCTAAAATCCAGCCCATTCCTAAAAGGATTACTTTGGTCTGCAATGTTGTTTAGGTGTTGGAATTAAGGAATAGACATAGATGAATATAAAATGATGGGTCAACAAATATAGAGCTTTACCTGTACTCTTACCTGGGTCAAAAAATGTCTTTTCAGCATATTTCTTTGTGCTGATCCTCCATAATTTTCATTTAGTAAAGTTAATACCTGTTACTGTACAACTCCTTCAACACAAAGTGTTCTGGAGGTGGTAAACATGATGATGTTATTGTTTGCTATGGTAAATAATACTGGACAAGCACAACACTCTGATGATTCGTTCACATTGGCTAAAATGAAATACCAGAACCAACATTTGAAATAAACATTTTTAACTGGAAAGATGCAAAAAGCCAGAAATGGTCCTCTGGAATGAAATGTTTTAAACAACTTGACATTTTGATTTGCTTCATGTGCTGTCTATAACTGAAAGGGTCAATGGTTAGAATCCTTATTTAAGTCAATGCTAGTATCAGTAAACTTCAGTTTAAATTAATGCAAAGGATATGCTCTCCTGGAAAAGCAACGACTCACTTTTCTAAATGCTTCTAAAGTCTACAAGTCTGAGAGTTTTAAAATGTTGTTCAGCTTTGGATGTGCAAAACCATGTCTAGTGTCTTCAGAGGACTCTGGGTGGGCAGACATCAGAGGACTCTGGGTGGGCAGACATCTCTCATACCAGCTCTTCTCTCTGCATACATCAAGGACATCAGCTCTGTGATGACAACTGCTGGAAAACTGTCACTCTTGTGCTTTCAAACAGCTGGTCTGGATCTGTGAAATTTGCAGAACTGGAAGCAACAGCTGGAAAGCATCCTGAATGTAGGTGGTACTGTTGCAGCCCTGAAGGGGGGAGAAAACACAGATTCATCAGAACAGCTGCTGCACATTTCATTGCTTAAGGTCCCATCCAACCTCCCTTGAACACTTCCAGACTTGGAGCTTGCACAGCTTCTCTGGGCAACATGTTCCAGCGCCTCATCACCCTCATGAGGCAGAATTTCCTCCTAATGTCTTATCTCAATCAGCTTCTTCCAGTTTGAAGCCATTCTCACTCATCCTGTCACTCCACGCCTTTGTCAAAAGTCACTCTCCAGCTCTCCTGTACCTCCCTTCAAATATTGGAAGGCTGGAGGAAATTTTCTCCACAGCCCTCTCTCCTCCAGGCTGAACACCCCAACTCTCTCAGCCCGAGTGATCTAATTCTTTTATTAGACATCATGATCTATGAGTCACCTCTTCTGCTAGAAACCACAAGCTGCTTTCTATCAGAAAAGCAGAGAGAGGAAAATGTGCCTCAGTTTTACCAAGAGGTCAAGAGGAAGTAATATGCTCATGAAGTACTAAAATGTGTACCAGCTGCAGCATAACTTCCTTTACCTCTGTTAATTAGATCACACCTCTCTAAACATAAACAAACATGTAGTAGTGACTACAGATTCTGTATCTGGTAGCTATGTGCCCTTAAAAATGAGGAAAATATTCTTTATTGTAAGCAATTTTGCACTGAATTAAGAAAAACTGTAAGAAAGATTCCCAAATAGTTCCTTTTGCTACACAGCAGATTTGCTGCTGCAGTTCTTCCTGAACTCCAGGAACTGCAAAACGAGGGAAAGCTCAGAACTCTGGAATTTGATGTTTTGTGCTTCTTAAATCTCATATTTGTATACAAACAGCTATTAATGCAGCCTAGGTTCCTGCAGGATTGCAGCCTGCACTACTGTTTGGTATTAGAAATTCCAAAAATAGTGCTATGTGTTAAAGCCATTCTAACAATTAAAACTATTAATTTCAGTGACACTTCTCCCACCTACAGCAAATCCAGAATTAGTTCTGTTGATGGAAGGATGAGTCAAATCTTCTTCTGGGGCATTTTATTCTACTTTCATCACAAACAAAACTGGCCAGGAGTTTAAACTGATCTTGCTGGCTGTAAACTGATTCTGTGTCTGACATATGGTTGGTTCACAGCTGCTAGGCTGTGAATCTTTGTAGAAATGCACTTAGTCTATGAGTGGGAAGCACTGGAGTTGCACAGCTGCAACTCAATTTTAAAGAAAGGAATAGTCTGAAACTACCTGATATGGACAGAGGAATTGAGTGCACCCTCAGCAAGTTTGCAGATGACACCAAGCTGTGTGGCACAGCTGACTTGCTGGAGGGCAGGGATGCCATTCAGAGGGACCTGGACAGGCTGGAGAGGTGGGCCCAGGCCAACCTCATGACGTTTAACAAGGCCAAGTGTAAGGTCCTGCACCTGGGTCGGTGCAATCCCAGGCACAGATACAGGCTGGGTGATGAATGGCTGGAGAGCAGCCCTGAGGAGAAGGACCTGGGGGTCTGGGTCGACGAGAAGCTCAACATGAGCCGGCAGTGTGCACATGCAGCCCAGACAGCCAACCGAGTGCTGGGCTGCATCAAGAGAAGTGTGGCCAGCAGGGCAAGGGAGGTGATTCTCCCCCTTTACTCTGCTCTCGTCAGACCCCACCTGGAGTACTGTGTGCAGTTCTGGAGCCCCCAATACAAGAAGGACATGGAACTGCTGGAGCGGGTCCAAAGGAGAGCCACGAAGATGATCAGAGGGCTGGAGCACCTCTGCTATGAGGACAGGCTGAGAGAGTTGGGGCTCTTCAGCCTGGAGAGGAGAAGGCTTCGAGGAGACCTTATAGTGGCCTTCCAGTATTTGAAGGGAGCCTACAGGAAAGCTGGGGAGGGACTATTTACACGGTCTAGTAATGTTAGGACGAGGGGGAATGGGTATAAGCTGGAAGAGGGGAAATTTAGACTGGATGTTAGGAGGAAGTTCTTTACAGTGAGGGTGGTAGGGCACTGGAATGGGTTGCCCAGGGAGGTTGTGGATGCTTCCTCCCTGGAGGTGTTTAAGGTCAGGCTGGATGAGGCCTTGGGCGAGCTGCTCTAGTGGGAGGTGTCCCTGCCTGTGGCAGGGGGTTGGAGCTGGATGATCCTTGAGGTCCCTTCCAACCTAAACCATTCTATGATTCTATGATTCTATGATTCTACCTGGGAATCAGAGAGACTTTGTGATATTCGGAATGGGCAACAGAACCCTATGAACAGACTTATCCCAGGCAGCTTGTGAATAGCAGAGAAAAGGGCTGAAGGGCACACTGCAAGTTGTCTGCTGTGCTCTGAGCCATCCAGCAGCAAAATTTAAGAGCTGGCCAGTTTCATTTCAGTCAGGCAGCTCTCAAAACTCCTCAGTAAATGCAGTATCACCACCATGGGATTTGTGGGAGAGAACACAAACCCAAGAGGTTCATGCGCTGGCACAGCACAGCCAGAATGATACTGTCATTACTTTATGTGTACCTCTTTCTTCAGGCAAAAATGAGACTGTATCATTTCAAAATCATTCCACTGGAGCATTTTCTAACAGGAAAAAAGCAAAGGCTTACCTCCAACAGCACACTGTTGGTGAAAGGGTTAAGAATCTCTGCCTTCATACTGCTCTGTAAAGTGGAAAAGGAAAAGATATGGCAGGACATGAAATATGATGAAGAGAAATATCTGCCTATCTGAGAAGTGGCTTTATGAATTCTATCAAGGTCCTGCTTCACCTTGGTTCTCACTCAGCCTGTTTATGACATAGTCCTGATAACTGTGTCTACATTTCATACACACTCCAGCAGAGCCTACTTGTTTCTGTCATTGAGTACAATGAACTTAGACTGTTTTACTTTGTCATTAATTCATGTACCACAGAGCTTCAAACTGCCTACAGATGTAAGATGTATGTGATGACATTGTCTGCCCACCTGTGTGTCACTGCCCTTTTCATCTCCTTCCCACATTTTTTTAACTCTCTGCTCACTTTAAAGGAAACAAAAAAGAAAAATACAGGTCAGAAAGAAAATGAAGTTCCTGGAAGCTTGGCACATATCGGTGGTTAAAAGGAAATGAAGGCCCAGGTTAGCTCCCCTACAGAATTAAAACCAGGTAATACTGAAATCCCCAAACTGGAGGCAGTATATGTTGAGCTGGACAGTGCAGGCTGAACAGTAAACACAGCTTAGCAGAATAGCTTTTTTTCTCAGCCACTAGATAGGAATAAAGATGAGTACAATCAGTAGTGACACTACTAGAGACTAGAAAATCAAGATTTGTCAGCTCCTCTGCCTTTTAAATGTTCTTTCCCTTTTTTATGCTCACTGTTTCTTGGACTGTGTTTTTTTACAACTTCCAGGCAAGAGTTCCTTTCTTTCAATAGGAAACAGTGGATCTCATTGGAACAAAGGACTCACAATACTTAACTGAAGTATTTCCACTTATGACCTCGTAGCTTTCACATTACAGATTTAAAGATGAAACACCTTGAGTGGGGAGAAGGCTGGCAGACCAAAGGGAAAATAGTTAGAGAAGAGTTCTTTCACTGTTAGTTACTAGAAAATCCATTACAGACTGCACTATTTAGATAGAATCATAGAACCAACCAGGTTGGAAGAGACCTCCAAGATCATCCAGTCCAACCTTGCACCCAGCACTAGCCAGTCAACTAGACCATGGCACTAAGTGCCTCAACCAGTCTTTTCTTGAACACCTCCAGGAACGGCGACTCCACCATCTCCCTGGGCAGCCCATTCCAATGCCAATCACTCTCTCTGGCAAGAACTTCCTCCTAACATCCAGCCTAGACCTCCCCCAGCACAACTTGAGACTGTGTCTCCTTGTTCTGTTGCTGGTTGCCTGGCAGAAGAGACCAACCCCCTACCAGTTGACTGTCAATAAATTGGAACAGATAGAGAGTAGTACCAATTAAGTTTATTGATTACATGGATCAAAAGGTTAAAGTTTTGGGGAAATCCTGCCTAGTAAACCAAGCTGTCATTCCTTACTCCTGTGTAACTCTTCACCTGCACTGGCCAGTCCTAAGACTCATCTTGACAGGGTGGTGGACTACCACCTTTCAAATCTACTATCACCTAAAGAGGTTGGACCAGATGACCCTTGGGATGCCTTTCAAACTGGCAGTCTGCGATTATAAACTATGTGTAGAGCCAAAACTACAACTAATGCCTGACTTACATAGATGAGATGGCATTATGTTTGAAAAACTCCAGTACTTTCTGTTCTAGGCCACTGCTCAGTTTGCCAAGAGTTACAGCACTTAGCAGGACACTGGAATGTGTTTGTGAACCCAGATGCTGTTGTCAGGTTAAGGAGGACGCTCAACCACTGGGAGCAGGGAAGTGACTGTGCCCCTGTACTCAACACTGATGTGGCCATACCTTGAATACTGGGTTCAGCTTTGGAGTCCTCATTATGGGAAAGACATTGATGTGCTGAAGTGTGTCCAGAGAAGGACGACAAAGCTGGTGGAGGGTCTGGTGAGGAGCAACTGAGGGGACTGGGGTTGTTTAGTCTGGAGAAATGAGACACTTAACTGCTCTCTACAGCTCCCTGAAAGGAAGTTGGAGTGAGGTGTGTGTTGGTCTCTTCTTCCTAGTAACAAGTGACAGGATGAGAGGAAATGGCCTCAGGTTGCACCAAGGGAGCTTGAGGTTGGATTTTAGAAGAAACTTCTTGACTGAAAGGGTTCTCAAACACTGGTACAGGCTTTCCAGGGAAGTGGTTGAATTCCTCATCCCTGGACGTGTTTCAAAGCTGCAGTGATGTGGTACTGAGGGAGACATGGTGGAGTTAAAGAATGGTTGGACTCAAGGACTTTAAAGGTCTTTTCCAACCAAAACTGTTCTATAACTCTGTGACAAGTCTGATCATGGTGAGAAGGCCCTCATCCTCTTCAAAAGCTTACATGAAGATTGCCAGACTGCCCTGATAATAATCTCTTCTAGTGAGTATCTTAGCAGTGGGAAGTATCTTTGTTCTTGTGGATGTTGTGTGGACATGTAAGAAACTGAGCACAATGTGACCCTATCAACTGAGTTGATAAGAACAAAACCCTTGTGCAACACTTTCCAATTTTCTGAGCAGGGCCAGCTTAATATTTCATGTGCAATTTATATTTTTTAATGTCTGTGCATTTATTTATCACAAGTGTCACACAAAGATATGCTAAAATATGAAATGCAAAATAAGCAGCTTCTCTCAAGAGTAATGGGAAGGAATGTAAATGATTCAGAATAAAAGCAACCAAATAAATAACGTTCTCTACGTGTAACCCCGGAAAAACTTGCTCACAAATGTGCTAGGAGAGCACGTGGGAGAACTGGGAAAACTTCCTTTGATGTGTAGTCACATTTTCATGGAATAATCCGGAGAGACAGAGTTTGTTCTTCTCTGACATTTACTGAACAATTGCAGCAACAGCACAATTTTTGCCTGTGGATGCTGCTAGAATACTCAGATGTCAGTTGTCTGAAACATCCTGAAAGGCAGGATGCTATTTCTAGCAGAGATGTGCACAGATAAAAGGATGTTCCTAAATGGAATTTCTTGAGATACAAGTCAAAGTGATGATTATTTTTTTTTTAAGCTGGACAACCAAACAGATTTTCTCATCTCTTAAACCTTTTGAAAACACAGAGGCCCTAGGCCAGGGGATTTAGCAAAAGCTAAGAAGACAGCTTGTGAAACCATCTTAAGGTACTGGAACTGTTATCTGTTAATAACTTTTACTCAAATGCATTCAAAAGAGATAGGCTGAGTAGGAGAAGGAAATATCAGGTTGTAAGACTTCAAATGTGGGACCATGTCAATACAAGAAGATAAGAAGTGCTGAGCAGTGATCAGGAAAACCAGGAAATAGTGTCTAGAAAGATTTTAGAAGTTGAAGGACACACTGCAGGCTATCAAGGCTTATAAAGTTTCTCTGAAGTAGGGAATTTGCTATAAAAACACCTTGTGTTCTTTTTTGTGAGAGATGTGCCCTCTTTGCTTGGAACCTCATGTAAAGCCACTGGACTTGAGTAGTAAATTCTGCTTCAGGAAGTGAACTATGTGAAAGAAAATGCCAAATGCTACAGAAAATAGTGTTATCTTACCCCAGCTGCTGTTAAGGAATCAGAAAACTTCTTTGATAAAGAGGAAACTTCATTGCACATGGCACTTGTCAAACTGGTTTTAAAAAAAGAGAGACAAATATAAAAATACATCCTTGTCCTGTCAATGGATAGAATCATGGAATCATAAAACCATAGAATGGTTTAGATTGGAAGGGACCTCAAACGTAGCCATAGGCAGGGACACCTCCCACTAGAACAGGTGGCTCAAGGCCTAATCTAACCTATCCTTGAACACCTCCAGGCAGGGAGCAGCCACAAACTCCCTGAGCAGCCTGCTCCAGTGTCTCACCACTCTCACTGTAAAGAACCTTTTCCTAACATCTAGTTTACATCTCCCCTCTGGTAGTTTAAACCCATTACTCCTCGTCCTGTCATTACAAGACATTGTAAACACTCCCTCAGCACTTCTGTAGGCCCCCTTTCAGAAACTGGAAGGCTACTACAAAGTCTCCTCAAAGCCTTCTCTTCCCCAGGCTGAAAAGCCCCAACTCTCTCAGCCTGTCCCCATAGCAGACCTGCTGCAGCCCTCTGAGCATCTTCATGGCCCTCCTCTGGACTCACTCCAACAATCCTTCTTGTGTTGGGGGTTCCAGAACTGCACACAGTACTCCAGGTGGGGTCTGATGAGAGCAGAGTAAAGGAGCAAAATCCCCTCCCTTGCCATGCTGGCCACAATTCTCTTGCGGCAGCCCAAGACACAGTTGCTGTCTGGGCTGTGTGCACACTTTCGGCTCATGTTGAGCTTTTCATCAACCAAGACCCCCAGGTCTGTTTCCTCAGAGCTGCTCTCCAGCATAAACCCCCTTCATATTAGAAGCCAAGAATGTTCTAAAGGCTACCTTCCTTCTAGTGATTTAAAAAATATTTTGATGTAGACTTCGTTCATGACAAAGATTTTCTGTTCCAACAATGAAAAATCCATTGCTGAATACAGCAGCAAAGTGATGCCACGTTGGTTGGCTCCTCAACAGTCTTTTTTCACAGGGCAATGTTTCAATTTTTACATTTTAAACTTTCAACTTAACTCTCTTTAAACAACACAACTTCCAGAAATATTCTTGGAAATAAACTTGGAAATAAACCAGTGAGAAGCTTCTTATCTAAGCAATAAAACATCTCTGCGCTAAAAGAGGAAGTAGTCCTGAGGTTAAAATAAAAAAGAACAAGAAGATGGAGTTCTAATCTCAGACCTTTCATTGCTTTGTTAAACATTCACAAGTGAATCATACAGAACATCACCCTGCAAAGTGCTCCATATAATTTAGCTTTAATTATGACAAATACTTCTTCAAGTACTTTGTTTCAGACTGAAGTGTCCCTTCTTTGCTATTATTAACAGTAATGATAAGGATAAACACTTCCTTAAACACTTAGGACTCAGGTGCTTACAGCATCTCAACATCAAAGCCCACTGACAGTGGTAGAATTGATAACTACAGAGAGCTTGAGATGTGAAATTTGAGTTCCATGAGATGAACTGGCCTCCTGGCTTTATGGACCTTCCGTTGTGGTCTGCCACAAAGTTGCTGACAGATGCTGTCTTCTTGTTTGGAGCTACGAATTAATTTCTGTGTATTTCTGGTGGTTCAACATGAAAATCTATTAGCAGGCAAACCTGCATAGTGGACTCCAAAAGCAAGTTCTGCAGATGCAAGCACAGTATCTTCTGCAGAGGGAACAGGAAACGCAACCCAAAATAGCATCTACGTGCGCTTGCTGGAGCAGAAACAACTTCCAGCTTGTGAACAGGTCATGTTTTTGTCAGCCATTTCAGAAAGTGACAGGTAGCCTATGCAACTTGACTTCAGAGAAAATACAGTACCAAGCTCCTTAAAGCCAGTGCTGTTTGCTGATCCATGAACTTTCTGTGCCTTCAAGTGCCAAAAGCTGAACAGAACGTCCTGAGTTCTAAGCAAATGTCTAATGTTCATCTGTGAAGCACAGCATACTCACTTGGTCAGGACTTTTGCTTGATCTTGAGCTGTTTTCTCTACTTCCTGTCCATGCAGAATTAATTCTGCTACTTTATGCAGCTGTTCAATACAACGAGCAGTCACCTCAGCCAGACTTTCAATGGAGACCATGTAGATTTCCTTCAATTCAAAGAGGGAATAATCTAATCAATAATAACACCATTGATAAGTACACATATAGATATATGCATATAAAAGAATTTGGAACGCAGGAGCTCTCCTTGCCCCCACTGGAAATACCTCCACATACATAATAAAGTCATACCACCCAGCATGTCATCACCACAAAAAATACTAGAAAACAAAGTATCATAGACTCATAGAATTGTCAGGATTGGAAGGGCCCCCAAGGATCATCTAGCTCCACCACCCGCCCTGCTCCCACCAAGGGCAGGGACACCTCACACTAGATCAGGTTGCTAAGAGCCACATCCAGCCTGGCCTTAAAAACTCCTAGGGATAAGGCTTCTACCACCTCCCTGGTCAATCTGTTCCAGTGTCTCACCACTCTTATGCTGAGGAACTTATAGAATCTGTGTTAGTTTGAAGCTAGTTAGAACGTTTTGGTGAGAAGAACTAGATTACAGACTGTGAAAAGGAAACAATGGTGATGTCTGCTTCACTCATAGGCTTGCTGAGAGGTATAAGAGCAAGAATCCAAACATAGAGTCAGGAGTTGCTCTTCGTCCAGGCTGTGGGCGACATTTCTCTCTAACCTCACCCTCCATCTCTCTGATTAATCCACCTGCTTCCTAACCCCCCTGGCCAACTTCCGTTCTTCCTTGGGGCACAAGGCAACATCTGGGGTAAGGTAGAGGGGTGGGAGAAGGTGGAAGGGCGGTTGGGAGCCCCTCCTGGGGACTCAGGCTCCTGGGAGGGCTGTTGTGTTTCTGTATTACCTTTTACCCTGTCTATTTCTGTATACAGCTGTATATATGNCTTCAGATACTGGAAGGCCACTATAAGGTCTCCTTGAAGCCTTCTCTTCTCCAGGCTGAAAAGCCCCAACTCCTGTAGCCTGTCCTCATAGCAGAGCTGCTCCAGCCCTCAGATCATCTTTGTAGCACTCCTTTGGACTCACTCTAACAGTTCCATGTCCTTATTGTGTTGGGGGTTCCAGAACTATACACAGTACACCCAATCTGAATCTACTCACTTCTACTTTTGCTTGATTCCCCCTAGTCCTGTCACTACCCAACATCCTAACAAGTCCCTCACCAGCTTTCTTGTAGGCCCTCATCAGATACTGGAAGGCCACAATAAGGTCTCCTTGGAGTCTTCTCATCTCCAGACTGAACAGCCCCAACTCTCTCAGTATCTCCTCATAGGAGAGGCGTTACAGCCCTCTGATCATCATGTTCCAGCATGTCCATATCCTTCTTGTAATAGGGGCTCCAGAACTGGATGCAGTACTCCAGCTGGGGTCTCACCAGAATGGAGTACAGATTATAAAATACAGCCCTTATACTCATCCTGAAAAATCATTAAGAACAAGTCTGCCATTTATTTGGATGGGAACTAGGTCAGGGTCTCAGGTTTTCTAACATGGGTGCTTTTAAACCTAGTCCCAAGAAATAAAGATCCCTTAACTCCAGAGTAAGTCGTAATTACTTTTGTATGGAATCCAAAGTATTGAATCATCCCTCAGACAAATATCTGGAGTAGAAATGGATCATATTCCCAATAAAAATGCAGCTTTCATTTGTGATGATTAACAAATTCTATCTAGCACTACAGCATTACAGCTTTCACAAGCTGATGCCAGCTGGAAATGTGCAATCACACAAAAAGCTGTAATATATACAGTGTAACTCTGTCTCCTTCTTTGGACTTCTCCTGCAAGGAATGACATGACAGATAATTTCTTTACTACAGAATCACAGTATCAGTCAGGGTTGGAAAGGACCACAAGGATCATCTAGTTCCAAACCCCCTGCCATGGGCAGAGACACCACACCTTAGATCAGGCTAGCCAGAGCCTCATCCAGCCTGGCCTTAAACACCTCCAGTGACGGGGCCTCAACCACCTCCCTGGGCAACCCATTCCAGGCTCTCACCACTCTCATGCTGAACAACTTCCTCCTCACATCTAGTCTGAATTGCCTCACCTCCAGCTTTGCTCCTTTCTCCCTAGTCCTGTCCCTCCCTGACAGCCTAAAAAGTCCTTCCCCAGTTTTTTTGTAGGCCCCATTCAGATACTGGAAGGCCACAAGAAGGTCACCTCAGAGCCTCCTCTTCTCCAGACTGAACAGCCCCAACTCTTTCAGTCTGTCCTCACAGCAGAGGTGCTCCAGCCCTCTGAGCATCCTTGTGGCCTTATTATTAGAAGTCAATCAGTAAAGCTTGACAAAGCTACCAACCACACTTAATATTGCTATAACCTAGCCTAAAATATTCAACAACAACGAGGGGCCATGTAAATGGACATGAGACTTGTAGCCTTAAGAGCTACCTTTCATAAAGAGAATGAACACTTCTAAGCTGCCTAAATAATATTTGTTTGTCACCTTATGATTTAAACTGTTTGAAGTTGAAGATTTTTTTCCCCATATATTGTCTCTGGGAGAATAAGATGCCAAGGAATGTGGAGATATGACTTTTCATGTGCTATTGACAGGACTCCACAGAATTCCCCTGTTCATTGCATGTTCTGAATAAACAGGAAGGCACACAAAAACATTAAAAAAAAATCAAACCAAATGTGACAAACAGAGGAGCTGTTACTTTGATATTGACTTATGAGAGTGGACTAAGTAAAAATACTGATGGAAGTTTCCTACTGGGTCTACAGTGAATAGTTATGTATTAACACTTCTTAACACCTCAAATGAGTTTAAAAAATAAGGACAACACATAAAAGCAACACATTTGGGGAGGGACTATTTACACGGTCTAGTAATGTTAGGATGAGGGGGAATGGGTTTAAGCTGGAAGAGGGGAGATTTAGACTGGATGTTAGGAGGAAGTTCTTTACAGTGAGGGTGGTAAGGCACTGGAACGGGTTGCCCAGGGAGGTTGTGGATGCTTCCTCCCTGGAGGTGTTTAAGGTCAGGCTGGATGAGGCCTTGGGCGAGCTGCTCTAGTGGGAGGTGTCCCTGCCTGTGGCAGGGGGTTGGAGCTGGATGATCCTTGAGGTCCCTTCCAACCTAAACCATTCTATGATTCTATGATTCTATAAAGAAGTGATCTTATCAATTTACAGCAATTTGCTGAATGAAACATCCTCCAAAAGCTAGTTTACCTCCACAGTTTTGGTTTTATGTACTTCTAGTTTATCGCTGACAATCTTATCTTCTTTTTCAGACTTCTCTTCATCAAGTTTTCCAGGTTTTTCTTTTAGCTCCTCTTCTATGTCTACTGGGGTGGAAAAACTGGCTTCTTCCAGCCATTCATGAGCTTTTTTCCTAGCCTGCCAAACAAAGAACCCAGCCCAAAGTTCAGTTCATACAAGGAATATCAAATGACGTTCCCAAAGATTAATTAACAAGACATTTAATTACATCCGTTTTTACATTCAGAAGTTTAAACACGTCAGGCTTCTGTGTGGCATTTAGTGAAGTGTATACTTAAGAATCTGCAAGGAGAAGCATTTCTGACTGCATAAAGCTGGATCAGAGCCATCTCAGTCTGATCTCCCCAACTGACACACAGACTTGCCATCATATTTCAGCTCTATGTGGTGTTTTAGAACAGAATTTACTTTGAAGTAATTCACATTAAAAAAGGTGAAACTGCTATATATTTATATATATAAAAGGATAAAAATGTGGAGAGATATGAGAGATGAGTTCTTGAAGGAAAAATAGAAGAAAAAAATCATTGTGTCTTCAGCTGCCTTCCCAGGCATGAGTGTAGTTCAAATTGGAAAAGCCTTAAAGTTTTGTACAACTTTAGACCTGTGTTACTGTTAGTAGGATATTTATGATGCCTGGTTTTCAACTTGAAGTTAAAATAGGTTAAGATCTAAGCCTAAGCTAGTTACCTATAGCCTGTGGAGCTAGAGAGATAAGCATTCATCTGAGCCTAAGATCAGCAGGTGAATCCAGGCAGCTGATAGAACAAATCAGACTAACTTCTTGCCATCTAACTTCCAGATGTTTGAAGCTAGATGAGATAAATCCAAGATTTTTTCTAGCTAAGAGGGCTTGGTAACAGTTCCTCAGAAAAACTAACACAATGAGCAAGGAAAATAATTCTGACCCTGACCTTTGTTCTCACTATGTAAATCCAAATCTGCTGTCCTCAGGAACTCTGTTCTGTTGAGACAGTCCTGGTTCAAAGCCTTCCAAACCAGCTCTTTCTGCCAGCTCACTGCAGCTGTATTGGCTTAATAATCTTACTTCTCCTCTGAAAGCGTCTATGTGATGGTCATTTTAGTCCCATGCTCCTGTACTTTGCTTTCTGAACTGCCTGAATAGAGTCAGGCACTGCTCAGTGCCTCACCTCATAACAAAGCCCTCCCTCTCTGCCCAGGGAGCAGAGGGCAGCCCACTAGCAGGTGCTAACCTTATTAAGTTTATCAGGAGTAGCAGCAACGTGCAGTTCAAACAGCAGTTCAGTGAGCATGCTGACAAACTCTTCTCCCATATCTGTTGCAAGAGAAAAACAAGACAATTTTGGTTAGGGTGTTACCACTACCATACTTTACACAAACAAATACAGCCAGGAGTTTCCCCAAGCACTTCAGCTCTTGAAACACAGTGACAGTGACACAGGGAAGGGGTGTGTGCTCAGAGACAAGGACAAGCAACAAAGATACCTGTACAACCAGATATGCTAGCCAGACACTTCCAGCTCCTCTTTCCACCCCGTTCTGAATCCACTAAGTTTCACAAGAACAGGTAGGAGAAGAAGCTGCATGGCTCTCATTTTTCTAACAAAAATACATGACCCACCTAATAACCAGAGATGACACACTAACCTGTTCTTTCAAATCAAAGAATAAAACCTGCAACAGGGCCAGACACAAATAAGTTTCAGAGCAAACACACCAGAAGATGTCTGGTAGGATGAGAGGAAATGAGAAGTTGTACCAGGGAAGGTTTACATTGGAAATAAGAAGAAACTTTTCTCCGAAAGAGTTCTCAAAGACTGAAATAGGATCCCTGGGGATATGGTTGAATCCCCATCCCAGGAGGTGTTTAAAAAATGCAGAGATGTGGTGCTGAGTGACATGGTTTAGCACCAGACTTGGAAGAGTTACTGGTTGGACTGGATGAACATAAAGATCTTTTCCAACCAAAACCATTCTATGAAAACCTTTTGTCTGTTGCTCTGTCTGCAAACCACAGGTAAGGTGTCTGTTCCCTTTCTATGTTCAGATCGAGCTTCACTGAAATGAAGAATGTTTTCTGTTCCACTTTGGAGTAATGAGCCTTGAAGAATCTGCACTTTTATTTCACAAGATTTATGAGCAAAGACAAGTATCACTAGTATTTGTAGTTCATCTTTTTTATATATATTCCAGTTGCCATATTCTGCCACACTCTAATGTTCCTAGAAGTTGGTATTTTGTTTGGTTCTGTTCATCTGCAGTTAGTGAGTTCAGAATCTTCATTAACATTTCATGGTGGAATATACAAACTCTTTTTTTTTTAGCCTGATGTTGCTGAAAGGTCAAAATCCCTGTGCTGAGCTTGGTGAAAGTCCAGCTACCCAAAAAATTAATTTCATGCCTTGATGTATTGCTATTTTTTGGGGGGCCCTTTCTTAGGCATGGCCATTTTTTCCATTTTTATGCACATCTTCAGTACTGGGCTTTAAAGGCAGAGCACCATTACTCTCCAATTAAGTTTGGGGGTTTTGGTAGAACTTGCAAGGTGTGGAAAGGTGGTGGAACTTCATGCTCAGATCATACTCTCTTAAAGCAAAAGACATCTCACCTCTGTAAAGAAAGTGCCCGTTTTTGGTGTTATAAATTAAATTAGTAATTAGCAGGAAGAACTCTTCACCTGCAATGAGCAACAGACTAAGAAGTGTGGCCAGCAGGGCAAGGGAGGTGATTCTCCCTCTTTACTCTGCTCTCGTCAGACCCCACCTGGAGTACTGTGTGCAGTTCTGGAGCCCCCAACACAAGAAGGACATGGAACTGCTGGAGCGGGTCCAAAGGAGAGCCACGAAGATGATCAGAGGGCTGCAGCACCTCTGCTATGAGGACAGGCTGAGAGAGTTGGGGCTCTTCAGCCTGGAGAGGAGAAGGCTTCGAGGAGACCTTATAGTGGCCTTCCAGTATTTGAAGGGAGCCTACAGGAANCCCTTCCAACCTAAACCATTCTATGATTCTATGATTCCTCTTAGCAGCAGGAGACCAAGTCAAAAAGATTGTATTCTGGCAGGCTAAACTGATGAAGAAGTTTCATTTCCTTGCTGATGTGCTAGCTTGAGCCTAGCTGGGATATTTTGTTGAGAGGAATTAGATTATAGGCTGTGAAAAAGAAACAGTGGTGACGTCTATTTCACTCCACCCTATTGTGGCCTTTCAGCCATCTGAAGGGGGCCTACAAAAAAGCTGGGGAAGGACTCTTCAGGCTATCAGGGAGTGACAGGACTAGGGGGAATGGAGCAAAGCTGGAGATGGATAGGTTCAGTCTGGATGTGAGGAGGAAGTTGTTCAGCATGAGAATGGTGAGAGCCTGGAATGGGTTGCCCAGGGAGGTGGTTGAGGCCCCATCCCTGGAGGTGTTTCAGGCCAGGCTGGATGGGGTTCCGGCCATCCTGATCTAGGGTAGGGTGTCCCTGCCCATGGCAGAGGGGTTGGAACTAGATGATCTTTGTGGTGCCTTCCAACCCTGACTGATTTTATGATTCTATGATTCATAGGCTTACCTCAGTAAGAGCTAAGAACAAGAATATAAATATAGATAAAGGAGTTGTTTGCTCTCTGACTTTGAGGCTGCACTTTTCTCTTACCTAACCTGCTGTCTCTGTGACTAATCCATCTGCTTCCTAATCCCCTGGCCGACCCCCCAAACTACCTTAAATGTAAGGCAAAGTCTGGGGTAAGGCAGAAGGGTGGGAGAAGGTGGAAGGGTCCCTCCTGGGGACTCTGGTTTCTGGGAGGGCTGCCGTGTTTCAGTATTACTTCTTAACTTGTATTTCTCTATATATTGTAAATACCTGCTTGTATATTGTGCTAAGCTGTAAATATAAAGCTTCATTCAATTTTCCAGAGCCATTGAGTGTATTCTGGGTTATTTTCTTAACGTGAGGCGGGGGAGGAGGAGGGGGCAGGTAACACCCAAACCATCACAGCTGTCCTTATCAGTAAATTCTGGTAACAGGATTTTCAGGTTTTGCAATACTGCACCTTATGGATGCACTCAATTCACTTGTTCTTAAAACAATGCCAACTTGTTTTATCAACTGCAGCACACTGAAAACTGATCAGCAGTTTACTGGAGCACTGGAAAATTACCAACATATATTCAATTCAATACTCACTTTGCTTACCATCTCCCTTAACCTCACATATGAAATTTTTGGTGTTAATAAGCTTGCAAAATATAGGTAAAGCTACTTTCCCAGATATTCTCATTAATTCATAAAAAAAAAAAAAACAAACCTGAAACAAAAAGATGCTGCAGTGAACAATTCATTAAATGGTTGCATAAGCAAAATGAGAGGAAACTTTAGAGGGAAGGATATGCATTTGGCTTTCTTCTACTTGTGCCAGAAAATGTATTTTCCTTCTTTTCATATTGATTTTGCACCTATCTGTTAAGCAATGACACAAAACCCTCTAGGATTCCTTCAAAGCTGCCAGGAAGAAATCCTTTCCCCACACCTCCAAAGATCATTGCAGTGATTTCTCCTTGAGGAGCACTGAAAGTATTTACGGTAGAAACTAAAAGCGGCACTAACACTTCAGAATGAGATCCTGAGAGCCTGGGATAAGACAGGAGCCTTTGAGTTTACACAGGCCAAGCAGCCACTCTTTCCAAACACTCAAATGCAAAGCACTTGTTTTCCTCCCAGCTGGTTGTTTTTTTGCTGAACATAGGTAGCACTGACAAATGATACCATTTAAATAACACGACTTTGATGATGACAAAGTGGTAACAAATTAGCAATAAGTGGTAATTAACATGTTTTCAAGTACTTCTCAGTAGCTAGACAAGATTTAACACTTTCAAACACAGTTAATCTCTGTCATTTGTAGAGGAGTGGCTTCCTTACATAAAGGGGGAAAAAAAATCACAGGTTTTATAGAGCTAGGAAGCACAAATCAAAATCCTCCTGAAGGCAAGTTAATTGTAGGCTTAAATTGTTTAGCAAGCTGGATTAAAACTCAAAATTCCTTCACAGAATTTACAGCCTGCTACCTTTTGCGAGATTAGCTAAGTGAAAATATGTAATTCTCTCTCAAAATGATGCCATTAAAAGAGCATATGGCTTACTGAGTTGATTTTGTAAGTGTAAAACTATTAATGTGCTTAGCAAGACTTTAATTCATAGATTCACAGAATTATAGAATGGTTTGGTTTGGAAGGGACCTTAAAGATTATCTAGTTCTAACCCCTCTGGCACTGTCAGGGACACCTTCCACTAGAGCAGGTTGCTCAAGATCTCATCCGACCTAGCCTTAAACATCACCAGGGAGGGGACACCCATAACCTCCCTGGGCAACCTGTTCCAGTGTCTCACCACTCTTACTGTAAAAAAAATCTTTCTAATATCCAGTCTAAATCTGCCCACCTCAAGCTTCAGCTGTATTAACCAGCTTGAGCTAAGAACATAAACTAGAATGAAGTCTTCCCTTCACAGTCAGACCTGAGTTGGATTGAATACTGGTCAATGAACCTGTTCTTGAACTTTAGTGCCTTTTACCTATGCCAAATGGTAGCATTAAAGACAGTTTTCCTAGCAGAAATCATAACTGTGCCACAGAAATATGCTTTCCAGCAAATCATTTCAAGTCAACAATTCCAGTTGAAAAAAAAACACCTGAACAATCCAAACCTAGACCCTAAAATATCAAGTGTATTGATACCTCCCAGAAAGCTAAACTCATTCATAAAATATGACCAGAATACTAAGTGTAGTCAACAGTGAGCCACTGGAATCATCTCTCTTACAAGGAGAGACTGAGGGAGCTGGGACTCTTTAGCTTGGAGAAGAGGAGACTGAGAGGTGACTTCATTCATGTTTATAAAGATGTATAGGGCGTGTGCCAAAAGGATGGAGCCAGGCTCTGCTCGGTGATGCCCAATGACAGGACAAGGGGCACTGGGCAGAAGCTGAGGCATAGGAAGTTTAGTGTAAACATGAGAATTTTTTTCCCTGTGAGGGTGACAGAACACTGGAACAAGCTGCCCAGGGGGACTGTGGAGTCTCCCTCTCTGGAGATATTCATATGATCTGGTATAGGTGATCCTACTCTGGCAGGTGAGGTTGGACTGGATGAGCTTTTGAGGTCCCTTCCAGCCCCTGACATCCTGTGACTCTGTGAATCCAACTTAATTTAAGTAAAAATTGTCAAGCTGAAGTACTGGTGACTCATTAAAAAGTTGAATAGAATTTCCCATGAGGGTAAGTGGACATGCTTCAAAGCACATACAACATGACATGGAAAGGTGCTGGATACTGGTTTTACTTTTAAATGGCAGAGAGCTGTCACATAAAGGTCTATTAAAATAATTCTTTAAGAGGTACAAGGTTTCATGCTTTTGCTGCATGAATGCACTTAATAGAAAACACTTCATCTCCTGGGCATTAACAAATTCAGGAAAAGGTCTGTTTTTCCTGCCTCAGAAGAATCATTAAAAAGCCTTTATCTACTATGACAAGATTTTAATGAAGATAACATGTTTTTTGTGACTGGACAAGGAACTCAGACTAGGGCACTGCCTAGAAGGGAGGTTTCAAAGCACTATACAATGTTAAGAGCACATGTGATGCATATACCACAGATTATTGATGAGAGGCTGAAGGAAGAAGTAAAGGCCACATGTCCCATGTTAGGAGCCCACCCAGAGTTGTAGGCTCAGCTCTAACAGGAAGCTACTTTAAGATATGATTGACCTTCTTTTGGTGTCTTCCAATGGATCTAAAATGTATCCAGCTTAGAACTAAGAAATGAAATTTATCTGTAGCTCAAATACTATTAAATCTGGAGCCTGATGGCTCTAAAAGCTGTGAGTCAGGTTGAACTGCAGCCTGAAGTAGCATCCATGCAGCTGTAAGGTGCAGAGAACATTTGTGTGGTTATTATTTCTGCTGTCACATAGAGGAGGATATGTTTCACTGCTGACTGCTCTGCAAGTAGCATAATCAGCAGCTCTGCTTCCCTGAAAAAAGAGAACTTCTGCCCACCAGAGAAGACATCACTTCGGGCAAGAAACCGAGGGCTGGACTTTCAACTACTTCTCTCAACCTCACAGGAAGAAAACAGCACAGAACACTACCATAGTTAAGACCTGACACTGAACACTTGCTGTCCTCCCTGAGAAGAAACAATAAACTCCCTGTGAAAGACATCAGGCAGAAAGACATCAGAGCAGTCTGAGCAGAAGTCTTTTCAGTTAGAACATATGGATGTTGACAGAGTTTTCTAACTGTTCTGAAGGGTAGAGAAATCAAACTTCATCATCTTGTAAAATGGAGCTTTTATGGGCAAAGCACCCCAGAGAAGATCAAGAGGGTGTGTAAGAAATATCTTTTTCTGTTTCTCTGTTTCTGCAACACAAAGATGCCATAAGCCAGTCTACAGTCAGGTCAAGCAGACTGCTTCTATTAGCTAGAATGGATTCGGTATGGATCTCTTGGCCTGGAGACACAAACCACAGTGGCTGTAAGCTAACTTCTTATCTGTCTGTTCTCAACCTGTTCTAGGGAATGCCAGTATTTCTGACCTGTTCAAGACATCTCTTTTGTCCCTAACCAAAGCATCCACTCTGGTGCTTTTGTGATCTGATAAGTGGGCTGTCATGCTGGTCCCATTCTCTTCAACACTGTGCTCTCTGTCATACTTAACAATACTCTGCTGCTGCTTTAACCTCTCCCACACTCCACCTGCCATGTCTTGCCAAGCAACACCTAGAAAGCATCTTTTCCACTATGCTTCAAATTGACTTTTCTTCAAGAAGTTCAGAGGTTTTAAGTCTCTTTATTACACTCCAGACTCTTCCCTGTCTAGGGTGCAAAGTGAGGATGAAGCTGCTAAACAGAGAAGTGCTAAACACTCCAAAGCTTTCAGGTTAAACAATTTCATGAAGATTCTGTAGAGAAAACCTCAGTTACCCCAACATTTATTACTTTTCTTTCTTATTTTTGTTTTTATTTCACTGATGATATAGCAAAAGTAATATGATACTTCCTTGCAATGTATTTTCTACAGCTCACACTTTGATTACAATATAAATTCAAAATCTAGCAGTTTTCATAGATTTTAGAGCATTAATTTCAGTGACTACCTTATGAATAATACCAGGATATCTGGAATTACAGCTTGAATTGTATTCTTAAAAATTACTATCCACAGAAGTAACCATTTTTCATATGGTTAAGTCTCTGTATTTCTAATTACCTTTCTGTGCCTGCACCACTTTGTCATCTGAGTCCTTTGGAACAAAAACCTCTTTTATAGCAATTAAATCATTTTTCACAGTCTCCAACTGCTCTCCATCAAGCGTTGCTAAATATGCCTGAATCTGTAAAAGAAAGGACAATAAGCATTTCCAAGCAAACCATAGCATGTCTTAAATGCTAATTTAGAGCCTGATACCAAAATAGCCTATGAAATTGAAAATTCCATTACGTTGTAAGCTTCCAATAGAGTTCTCATCAACAATATTTGTTGAGTATCACAAAAATTACACCAACCTTGCAAGATCATCAGGTCTCTCCTTTCTCTCAGAACAAGTTTTGAATTATGAATCTGTGGTTTAATTGCAAACTCTAACAAGCATTTTGGGATTGCTTGGATGAAAACAGCAGGCAAATAAGAGTGTGAGCAAATTTCATAGCCTGAGATTTCACAGAAAGAGGTGGGAAAAGAAGACTGGTTTCTCTCCTTCAAAATACATCCAACATTATTAACAGTCTACCCGTTCTGAAGAATGTATTCACAGGTCTTTGCATATCCCTGGTATCTCCAAGTCCCTGTGTATCTAACTTGGTGGTATGACTCACAGAGGAATTAGATTATAGGCTGTGAAAAAGAAACAGTGGTGATGTCTACTGCACTCATAGGCTTGCTGAGATGTGAAAAAACAAGAACGCAAACACAGATAACACAGTTTGCTCTCTGGCTTTGGGCTGCGCTTCTCTCTCTCTCTAACCTGCTGTCTGTGTAACTAATCCTTCTGCTTCCTAAGCCCCCCAGCCGAACCTCCAAACTCACCCTGAACGTAAGGCAAAGTCTGGGTGAAGGTAGAGGGGTGGGAAGATGGTGTAAGGGTGGTTGAGAGCCCCTCCTGGGGACTCTGGTTTCTGGGAGGGCTGCTGTGTTTCTGTATTACTTTTTAACTTGTCTATTTCTGTCTATAGCTGTGTATGTTGTAAACACCTGCTTGTATGTTGTGCTAAGCTGTAAATAGAAAGCTTCATTCAAAGTCTAGTCTGGGTGATTTTCTTAAGTTGGTGGGGGGAGGGTGAATAATACCCAAACCATCACATTGGGGTAGTTTTATGTAACTTTAACACCATAAGGAAGGGTTATTCAGTAAATGAGTTATTTAGAATTAATTTTGGTTCACTAGCCTGCAGGTGTAGATTTCCTGGATGTGCCAGTGTTTGATATAAACCCAGAAGACCTCAACCTTCCTGCTAATTCTGAAAAGACATCCACATAGTGTGACAAACAGAAAAATACACTGTATATGGTCCTAAAAAAAGAAAGCTTTCAGTTATGAAGTTAGTTGGTTTGAATTAATCTTGGAGTTAAATTTGAGGTATACTGAGACTGATTTCCTGAAGCCAAGGCCTGACTATGGGACCAATCCAGCTGTCTCTGAATTTGACAGAGAACTTACTGTTCATTCCACATGCATCTGCAGAGTGAAATTAATATAAAGATCAGTTTTTTACCACCCATTTTGATTTATGCTGTCTGCATACTGTACCTTGGCTTCGCTTTCATTCGACAGGATTTCCAGAGCTTCAAGGTGAGATAAACCTTGGAATTCATCAAAAAGTAGTCCATAATGTGCTGTTCTTTCAACTGTGACTTGCTGGGCCCGCCTCTGTTTCTCTTTTTCTTTAGCTTCTCGCAACAGCTGCAAAAACCAGACATCATTCCTGTTGTTTTATTGGTACTGCTGTAGGTATGACAGATTTTATTACCTTCTGCTTTTGCTCCTCCAGGAAGTGGTAATGAAATCTGGGACTATATCACACCTGCAGAGCTGAAATGTGAGGGCTGAAATATATATCTTCTTTCCTGATAAACTTCTCTAATAAAATATTTCAGTAGGGTTCCAAGTGTGTTTTTCCCAATGGCAACTGCTAACCATCTTTTTTAAAACACAATGAATAAACAAATTATCCTGCTTGTGTTCTCAAAAGCATTGCCAACTATGGATACCTGGCCATAAATTTTTGCCACCAATTACAACGAAAGAACAATTACAAGGACTTCTTTCATAAGCAGCCTTAAAGACTCATGCCATCCATTACACAGACCATAAAATGGGACAAATAGTATTTTCAGGACCTACTTACCTACTTGCATAAATAATGCACCTATAGAAGCATTTTCTGTAAGACATTTTTAGCAGATACTAAGGTCGGGTTTATGTGACCGCAGAGTTGAGGAGAAAATATTGGCCCAATAAGGTAGGACTTCTACCAAAGGTAGGGCAAAATTATTCTCCATCTACTTGAGGAGACATGGTAATGACCTTATACACTTCTCTTAGTGTATAAGAAGAATAATGTATAGACTAGAATCTAGTCCTTTCTTCTGTTCCCAGGAAGGAATGTCCTCTCATATGAATTTGCTACAGTAGAACTGGTAAATCAATCTGAACTGTATCTTAAGTCACATACAAGCCTCTGAATACAGATAAGTCTTGCCATTTACACCACTGCATTGTTCTCAATTTCTACCACACTGCCTTCAGCTTCTCATTTGTTATAAAAGATTGATGATGGTAGACTTTTCAGTCTCCACCTTCAACAGACCTCTCACAAAGATTTAGAGGCAAATCACTGAAAAGGAAACCCTGTGTTATATGACCCTTGAGAACTGATTTAGGTCACTTTCTTCCTCAGATACTATGTGTGAATTCCTGCATATTGTTTAGGAAGGTATTCTCCAAAGCCCATTTTAACACACGGGCTTAACAAAGAGTTACTTGCTTTTGGCTTGTTACAGCACTATCAGTGTGTTCACACTTCAAATGACAAACCCTAAAGATGAAACATCTCATTAAAAGAAAGGTACCTTACTCCCTTCTACAAGGAATTAAACGTAGTAAAATCAAAGGCTGCTTTCAATGTTTATTGATTTCCACAGCCTCTCTCCTCTCAGTGTTTGGAGAGCTAAAATAATTTTGTACTGACAGTAGTTATACATCTGTTTTGATCATGCTTGAATTTTTTAAGCATGATGGTGTAATGTTATCATTAGTTTAGATAGGCATTAAAATACAACTTTTTATAGCTTTCATTCCCAATGACACATATGTCATATTCAAGTAATACTTACTTCCAAGGAAAGTTATATAGTGATGTTTATGGAAGGTATCAATCTACAGCTGTTACAAAACCACTAACAATTTGATTCTGTCTCCAGAGTTTAATGATTGATCACCACATACAATAGCTGATTAAAGTCAGCTATTGCACATCTGATTATGCAGAAAAGATCTGACATTAATTTTTGTGCTTCTGTCATGAAAAATGAAGTGGAGAAAATATAATATTTATTTCCATCAGCCTAGCCAATATCTACTGCAAAAAATAAAGCCTTTCTCTCCCTGAGGCATCTGAAATTCTAGAAGAAAAATCTGAGACTGCAGTGACAGATTTGTATTTAAATAAATCCAACCTGAGATAGAGAAACTGTTCTTGCCATCAGGGTTTTGGTTCTCTTAAATCCAGGATCACTTTCTGCAAGGACATTCATGGTTGTCTTCCCAATAAATTCCAAAGCATCTAAGCCTCCAGATAATACACTTTTCCCCTGTATAAAACAATGCAATGTGGTTATTTTCTTTCAAGTTTATGCTAATACAAACTGTAAAGAGTACCGTTGTTGCTGACATGTTTGAACATTCAGCTCCCTAGATTTTCTATGCTTTAACTAACAAATGGATTTACACATTTATAAAATTATGTTACTGCCTTCTGAATTAATTTTCAAAAAGGAAAAAATGAACTATACCAAAAGGCTCACATTGGAGGGGATGAAACACCCATTACCAATAAAAAAAATGATGAATAATACTACCTTAACTGCATCCAAAGTGGCATCTAGCCTGTGATATGAATAATACAGAGCCAAAGTCCACCATGACCAGGGTGACCCTGCCTTACCTAACTGATTTCTAAAATCTGGGGAGCTGGACTAGATGATCTTCAGAGGTCACTCCCAACCCTTGTCATTCTGTGATTCTGTGATGTTTGTGATGACTCTGGAATTATCTATACAATTGCCTTTCCTGTGGCATTAGCCCTCACTCACCATTTTTCATACACAGTGAAGAAGAATTTTCACTGGTTAAATATTTTCATTTCCATCTGAATTATGCATCTGCCAGCTACTCTAATGATGTAACCTGATATATAATGGAAAACCCTATTAAAATCTCCAGTGGCATTACAAGCAACTTTCTGAGCCCTTAAATTATTCTATTTCTTTGGTGAGTCTCACCAGCACGGTACAGAAGCCTCTCTAGGTTTGCCTAAGAGCATATTTCTCTTATTTGCAACAATGCTCAGCTAACTTTACTGGTGTCCAGCTCTCATAAACCCTGTGATGATTTAGATTCTGCAGCAACAGGAATTCCCCTCTGTTCCCAACATCTTTGATATCAGAGTGATGAGGCACTCAGAGTGAACTGGATATGAACTGATAAGGAATTGCCACTTTGTAAAACATGCTCAATGGGGAGTTAAGTCTTCTCTGATTTTTGAGCCAATGTTTAAAGTCTCTTGTAATGGCAAGGGAAACACCCTACCGAAGAGCCCAGAGGAAAGCATTTGCTCCGGTAATAGCTTGTGAAAAATGCTGTGGAAAAAGATGACACAAAAATTGATTTGGAAACAGCATGCTACAGGATTTTGCAAAAACTGAAACAGAGAAAAGCAGAAAAGAATGAAGTGCAACACACATATTCTGCCCGTGGAGTGTAATAGGAAAGAACCGTGGACAGAAGTTTTTCGCCTCATTGAGTTTGCAATCAGCCCACCTTCTGGGATGGCTAATATGAAATGACAGGCTAGATAGAGAGGTGAAAGGAAGGGCCAGAATTTAACATAAGCTTTAAGATAAGCAAATGGAGTGTTTTCTTCTTTTATCTGCCTTCAGAAATGGTAACAAATCTTATCATACTTTCTCTGGAAGGACTTAACTGTAAAAAAAAAAATAGATGATGATGGTAGCACAGCTGTAAAAAAAAAATTCCCAAGAATTCACAGAGTTCTGTGTCGTTTAGGAGATCTTTGGCTGCAGCTAGTGCTAAAGTCAGAACTGACTTAGTTGTGTTTGACTTCTCTTTTTTAAATTTGATACAATTATTTTGCCCAGGAAGAGACTCTACAGAGCCTTACAACAGAGCTGCTTTCACAAAGATCTACAACTTAACAAATGTGACCTACAGCAAAGCTGCAGCTAAACATGATGAAGAATAACCAGAGCAGAGAAGGCAGCTATTATGACTCACTGTATTCTGGACAGCATTTGTGATAGCTGACAACACACCACGAGATCCAGATGAAGGAGAAGCAGGAACATTCTCAGAAGAGCTTTGGTCCAGGCAATCTGCTTCTAACAAAGTAAAAAAAATTACATATCCAAAATACAGCAGGCCTTCAGCTCTACAAGTCACACATTCTGGATTCTGTGATAAAAATCTCAAAGTTTTGTAAGTTTGGACTAATTTGGCAGTTTCAAAGAGTTTTGTTCAATTTCAGTGAACTTGAACTTACGTATAATTGGTGTTTCAGCTGCAGGAGGCTCTGCTGTCTCCAAAGACGCTGAACTTGTGTTATGAATTCTTAGAGTAGTTCCTGCCTTTTCCTTTACTGCTGTTATCCCATGACCTGCAGCAGAAGCATATTTTAGGTGATGTGATTTTGAAAACTTATAACAGTGCACAATATTCTTATATTCCACAACAATCAGAATTAACTACCAAACTTACCTCAACTGCTTAATTTTTTATAGGTTAATAATTCACTTGTTCCAGTCTATCTGGTATGTTAACTGACTAGAAATGACAAAGCTGAAATATAATATATATAACAGTGAATCTGAGACCTGGACAAACTGGAGAACTGGGCACAGAGGAACCAAATGAGGTTCAACAAGGACAAGTGTAGAGTCCTGCATCTGGGGTGCAATAATAAACTCCACCAGTAAGGGCTGGGAGGTGATCTGCTGGAAAGCAGTCCTGTGGAGAGGGACCTGTGAGTCCTGGTGGATAACAAGTTAACCACGGGACAGCAATGTGCCCTTGTGGCCAAGAAGGCCAATGGGATCTTGGGGTGTATTAAGAAGAGTGTGTCCAGCAGATAAAGGAAGGTTCTGCTTTCCCTCTACTCTGCTCTGATGAGACCTCATATTGAATAATGTGCTCAATTTTGGGCTCCCCAGTTTAAGAGGGACTGGGATCTGCTGGAGAGGGTTCAGCGGAGGGCTACAAAGATAATTAGAGGACTGGAAGGCATGGCTTATGAGGAGAGGCTGAGGGACCTGGGGCTGCTTAGTCTGGAGAAGACTGAGAGGGGATTTAATAAATGTTTATAAACATCTGAGGGCTGGGGGTCAGGAGGCAGGACACAGGCTCTTCTCACTTGCTCCTTGTGATTAGACAAGGAGCAGTGGGTGTAAGTTGCAGCACAAGAGGTTCCAGCTCAACACAAGGGGGAACTTCTTTACTATAAGGGTCACAGAGCACTGGAACAGGCTCCCCAGAGAGGTTGTGGAGTCTCCTTCTCTGGAGACTTTTAAGACCTGTCCAGATGCATTCCTCTGCGACCTGTGCTAGATTGTGTGGTCCTGCTCTGGCAGGTGGGTTGGACTCGATGATCTCCTTGGGTCCCTTCCAACCTCTACTATCCTGTGATCCTGTGAGATGCAAAACCTGTTTCAGTGGCACATGTGAGTTTAGTTCCCTGCTTTTTGAAATCCTACATATTCTATTACAGGCAGATTAAATTGCAATTGATGGTCCTCCTAATGCTGCAGAGTTGTCCTTCTCTAGTTTTCAGAAACCCAGAGCAATTAACCATTAACAATTAATGAGCAGCTGCAGAGCTGGGGTAAGGGATTTGGTTCCTCAGTCTGCTGCACAGGTGCTATGCTAGGTAAGTGTTTAAGGAATACTAACCCAGCCCCTCAAATTTATTCAGGTTTTATGCTCCTCAGTTGCTCATTAGAAGTCAAATTCTAAAGTCTCTCTCCAAAGCTGCTATTTAAATACACTCTGTGAAGCCTGTTGGTGTCAGATGACCCAGACAGAATTACTGTTCCAGTGGTGGCTGATCTCCAACAGACACCTTAGCACCTTTACCTGATGTAGTGATGACTCCCTAACTCTTTGTTCTATTAAAATGGTATAGATTAATGAAGAGAGTATATTTTACTAGTGGTTTGATCGGAATGATTTTGGCTGAACCAGATTGCTTTGCTGCTTTTCGGTTTATTTTCACCATCAGACCACACGGATTAGTACTATCTCACCACAGGATAGGGTGGGATTGCCTGGTAGTCTGCAAAAAGAGGCAGTAGCTTCCTGATCTGCATCAGCTCTAGCTGAAAAATGCTGCCCTTAAAAAATAATACTCTCACTCTGTCTGCTCTGCTTTGGATATAGCCACCAGTATCTTTGTGGGGGGTGGACTAAATTGCTTTTGGAGGTCGCTTTCAGACCAGATCATTCTATGAGTCTGTGAGTCTAAGATTCATGATATGCTTCTCTCATTACAAGAAATTCAGCTAGCATGCCTTCCTTAGCTGGAAGCTTCTGCACATCTGCTGAGACACAGGAAGTAACAACCAACCAGGCAAGCAGTATTTCTTTCCAACACAAAATGAAACGGCTGCAGTGACCCTGTTTGTTTTTTTTTCTTGCACAGTTTGTCATTACTTCATATCATGTAAAGCTGATCACTTCTAGCAGCAGAATGACACAGAGTGCTGTAACCATCTGCCTACTTGTGAAGCCTACTAATGTCAATTTCATACTTTGCTTTGTTACCTTAAACTAAACTCTGAACAGATATATGATTTCAGAAAAGACATTAATACAGGCAGATGCACAGACATCTAAGGCAGGAAGTTACACAAAATGATTCACTCAATGTTGCCCATACTTTCCCACAACTGTGTACACTTTCTATCAGAAAAGTTCAAAGCATCTTTTCTGAATTAGCTTCTTAGCTACAACAAAATATCCTTATCATTTGCCAGTGCTCTGAATAAACATGCAGATATACATGTACACAGAGGGGTATGTGTGTAGTCATACAAATATGCTTTTGAACAGCTGATTAAATAAGATGCAGCAAAATCACGTGAAATGGAGTAGGAAGAAGGAAAGCTTAGACTTGGGATTTGATGATTTCCAGATGAGTTGCACATCAGGTACTCTATGAATTCAATAATAAATATACTGTAGAAAAACATCTGTGAGGCAGCACTGATGAAAGATCACATACAAGAAAACTGAAGTATCTGGAAGTACACACAAGGAACACATGTCCTCTAAGGAAAAGATGAGAAGAAACAAGTAATTTTCTGTATGACAACATAAGCTGCATGAGGTCCTGATATTTTACACTGAAACTAGGCAGGTAAATGCTCTCTACAGAAACTATGACCTTTATCTATTTCATCCCATGTATTACAAAATGTAGCAGTACATCCAGCTGTACAAGACATAGCATTCAGAAACACAGTGATTTAAGTCGTTGCTGGACAAGCATAGAAGCACAAGATGATCCAGGCTGGAAAGGACCTCCAAAGGTCATCTAGTCCCCAACCTAGTGACATCCTCAACTAGATCAGCTTCACAGAGGCTTGTCAAGCCTCACCTTGAATACTTCCAGGGAAGGGGCCCCAAGCACCTCCCTGGGCAACCTGTTTCAGTATTCCACCATCTTCACAGTAAACAACTTACCGTCTTTTGCAAAACCTGCTCCAGTTCAGATACTGGAGAGCAGTGTCCTGCTGTCTGATCCCAATCTCCTGTACATTTTAATTGGCTCAATGAAAATATTAGCAGGAATTGATTCTGAAGTAATTTATATACTGTCCAAATTCCTGAGACTCAATTTATTAGCTGTTAATTATACTTTTAAACTAATGTAATAGACACTCCGTGTTCTTTCCATTTCTCCTGCTCACAACTTTTTAAATGAGCAGAAGAGTTCTATTCTTTCATCCCTTCATTCTTCTTAACAACATGATTTGTTCATCCTGTAATTAGTAAAAAAATAACTATCAATATTAAGCAAAACATTTCTTTGTCTGTGAAAGTTATGTTTCTCTTTTTTTTTTTCTGTATCACAACACATTTTAGGGTTTTTTTTGTTTATATTCTATAATTTGCTTCTCACAGATTTTCAGACAAGCTCATACTTCAAAAAAAAAGTAGGCACAGAGCTGCTGTGCTGATATTTACAGACTTATAAAAGGCAGCATTTTCAGGGCTATGGTTACGTGTACTAGAATGATAAAATGATATGAAAATATTTCCCTCCAGCTAGGAGTGGTTTTGCTGAATTAAGCTGCATGGCATCTATGTTTGACTGCAACAACAAAACCAGGTGAGACAACAACAGAACCACAACTGAAGCAAGTCAGCACTGATTGATATACATGCACAAACAGAGCAGAAGCTTGTGCTGCTCTGGAAATGAAAGTAATTACTTTCAAAAGGCACAGAAACAGAAGCGATTATGGGAGATGAGCCTACACTGTAGAGATAAAGGCACACTGTTTTTCCTACTCCGAGTGTGGTAACCATTTAGGAACACCTCTGACACCACCATTTACTCATCTCCAGCAGCAGAGACAAAAGAGCTGTTCAATGGGTAATGCTAACATTTTTCTTGTGGTGTTGCTCTTGTTTTTCTTGCCTACGTGATCCCTTTTCTTTCTGTTGGCTAGCATTTCAGCAGGACATTGCTGTTCATCTTGCTAGCTGGAATATTTTGCTTGAAAAGGAAGGTTTTCTAAACATGCCTAAAAATGTGGCCTGCCTTTGGGTTTGCCTGATCTGCCCAAGGCCAGATTACAGTGCTGACAAATGCTTCAGTCAGCTACATCCCATTTCACTGTAGGCTCTCTTATCTTCCTCCTCCCAGCTTAGCAGCTTTAGATTCTGTGCAGAGCTGAAAAGGGCCATAGACACCTCCAGAGGGCAGTTCAGCACGTCTGAAATCTGAATCATTCCCTCCAGAATTCATGTCCCTTGTCAATCTAGCACTCCCTAACAGCTGCTTCAGTGGTACAGATAGGGAGGAAGAGCTTGAGATTTTTTTTCTTCTTGTTCAAGGTAAAGATGAAGACCAAGGTCTTAAATTTGCATCTGACCCTGANCTAGTAGGAGGTGTCCCTGCCTATGACGGGGGGTTGGAGCTGGATGATCCTTGAGGTCCCTTCCAACCTAAACCATTCTATGATTCTATGATACACGAGCACAAAATAATCAAGATAGAAGATTGCTCACAAGCAATGAATGAGATGCAGAAGTTGCCCTGTAGTATGACTTTCAGAGACCATGTAAAGTAAATAGCTGAGCTCTATTTTTCAAAAGCTTTTATTGTGCAAGAAGTAGTGACAGATGTTAGCTTTACCAATGGCACCAGAGGTAAAAACTCCCAAACTTACATGGAGTAAAGCACACGCATACGACATGACAAGGAACAGGCTTTGCTTGGAAGCGCAGCTTGTTGAGCCCCATCACCTAAGCACTTTATGAATTGAAGAATCACAGAATGGCTTAGGTTGGAAGGGAGCTTAGAGATCATCTACTCTGACCTCTGCCATGGGCAGAGACACCTCTCAACTAGACTTGGCTGCTCAAGGCCTCATCCAGCCTGGCCTTGAACATCCCCAGGACCCTCCCACCTCCCTGGGAAGCCTATTCAAGAGTCTTCCTACCTCTGTACTGAAGAACTTCTCCTAAGATCCAGTCTAAAACTAATTCTCTCAGCTTTAAACCATTCCCTGTTGCCCTAACACTAGACAACCTCTTGAGAAGTTCCTCTCCAGGGATCTCTTCAGGTATTGGAAGGCAGCCATAAGGTCTCCTCAGAGTCTTCTCTTCTCTAGGCTGATACAGTCTAGGCTGAACAAACCCAGCTGCATCAGCCTATTCTCATAGCACAGAACACTATGATTCATCCACATAAAACAACACAATGCATGAAAGGAAAGGCTAAGCTGACCTAATGGCTTCTTGGTGTTGGTATGGGAAGTTCTGCTCCTTCCATGTTCCACATGTCCCTTCTGCTTGCCCTGGCATTTATCTCAGTGAGCTGCTTCAAGGAACTGAAGAGGCAAAAAAATGGATTTTCCTCTCTTCTAGAGTTATCATAGAATCATTAATGTTGGAAAAGACCTCCAAGACCAACAAGTCCAACCAGCAAACCAACACCACCCTTCCCACTAAACCGTGTCCTGAAGTACCATTCTTATACTTACTGGTAGCTTTGTTTTCTGAACTGGACTACTGGGAGCTCAGAGAAACACAAGCACTGGCACAGGGAGAAGGAAGAACCATGCAAGGAGAAAAAGAAGTACAGCACCACACATTCCAGTGGCTGGTATTAGTTTGGCTGAGCTGCAGTGGCAACACACTGCTACAGCAGAGTTTTACCAACACTGTAACTAAAAGACTGGATGGTGCAATTGCTGATTTATTAAAAAATACTATTTAAAAGAAAGAGGGTAAAATGCTGACAATAAGTACAAGTTGTGTCTCCAGATCAGAATGAGACTACTTCTCCCATCTCATCATCCACTGTGGTTCCACAAGGGAGGGAAAACAAATTTCTCACACCTTAGGAAAACAAAACCCCCTTCATCTCATTTAAGAGGCTCATTCAATAACTCTCTTAGTGTGACATCTAGTGTCAGACACTAGGCATGGTTCAGGCAGTGACTGATACTAACCCAGAAGCATTACAGATTCTGTTGTGCAGAGGAGTATCACATCTGCTTTGTGGTGAGCCACATAATGTCAAAATAAGTTCAAAGGCAACACTTATTTTATTCAGAGTACAAAGCCATCACCATAACAATCACTAGCCATATGTGCAGAGTTAAAGGGGTAAGATACAAACTATATGGGAACTGCTTTATTAAATAAACTAGAATAATAAATAAATAAATAGAGTATAGCCATGCAGAAAAAATGCTAATCTCTTCAGGAGCTCTAAATCAGAGATTGAAGGATAATGAGACAAAGATCCTTGGAACTATCACTTCAGCTGAATCTTTTAAAGAGAAAGGAATGTCAGAAAAAATTTTAACAGTAAGAGTGATCATTCACTGGAACAACCTCCCCAGGCAGACAGTTGAGTCCCCACTGATGGAGGTTTTCAAGATGTGACTGGACAAGCGGTAGTTAATCTGAGCTAGACACCCTTTCCCTTAAAAGCCTGGACTAGATGACCTTTTGAGGTGACCTCCAACCTAGGTTGTCCTGTGATACTATTTGCTAAAATCTGAATGTATTTGGTTAGACCTTTAAGATGTTAACAAGCCCAGCTCAGGCTGTTTCTGCTATTTTTACAAAGTAGAACATTGAATGAAAATGTGAGGAATAGTAATTATTTGTCATACTTAACTAGACAAGCACCTGTGATGTACAAAGATAAAGACAGAGCCATGGAAAAATCAGACACCAAAAGGTGCTGCTGATAGTTTCAAATCCAAGAAAGCTGCTTTACTTGTACCATTTGCTACACTGAAGGAATAAGCATCAGTAACATGGATGAGATCATGGCAAACCTATTTTCTGATGTAGAATAGGGGATGAAGTGTTGAACTGCTCAGGTATTAAATGGAATAACTTGAAGGAGAATAATAAATATTTAATAAAAAGAAGAAAGTGTACAGAAATTCCTGGTGGCTCTAGGGTTGTTTTTTTTTTCTCCTCTCTCATTAGAAATTATCACACTGAAGCAGATATATGGTATATGCAGTCCCACATCCTGTCCATGACAGTGACAGACAGTAAATACATCACAGAATCAAACACCTAGGAAATAAGCCCTCTGCATCAGGAATATAAATATTACCTGCTGCATTGATTTCCTGAAACAAATCTGAGATTTTCTATATGGCCTTTCAAGTCCTCCTGGGTTCAGTGAACATGGAAGAATGTACAGTTGGTTTCTGCTTAATTCCAAGGCTTTTTTATTTAATAAATTCACCAAGAAAAGTCAGATCCAAAATTATTAGATAGTAATACGGGAACTCAACCCTACCCTGGGTCCAGGGTCAGAAAATCTAAGATGTAGATTTCAGGAAATAGAAAAAGGTTGAACACAAGCTGAGAACACGTAAGCAGTTTCACAGCTATCTGAGCTGCCCTTGTCCCCACCAGCATGTTCTATGTGCTCCCATCATTTCCCATATTCCCCCAGTTCAGGTGATAAAATGGTGTGCCAAATTAGGGCACCTGCAAATTGACCCTGCTGAATGAATCACAGAATTTCTTAGATTGGAAAAGACCTTCAGGATCATCGAGTCCAATCATCAGTTTCACACTGACAAGTCCCTGACTAAACCAAATCCTTCAGCAGAACATCTAATCACTATGAATCACTATGGTTGGAAAGAACCACCAGGATCATCCAGTCCAACCTTCATCCCAGCATCCTTCATCACTAGACCATATCCTCAAGTGCCACATCCACTCTTTTTTTAAACACCTCCAGGGATGGCAACTCCACCACCTCCCTGGGCAGCCTGTTCCAGTGCCTGACCACCCGCTCAGTAAAGAACTTCCTCCCAACATCCAACCTAAACCTCGCCTGATGTAACTTGAGGCTATTTCCTCTTGTCCTATCATTAGTAACTGGTGAGAAGAGACCAGCTCCAGCCTCACTACAACCTCCTTTTAGGTAGTTGTAGAAGGCAATAAGGTCCCCTCTCAGCCTCCACTTCTTCAGACTAAACAACCCCAGTTCCCTCAGCCGCTCCTCTGAGGTCATGTTTTCCAGACCTCTCACCAGCCTCATTGCTCTTCTCTGCACCCACTGAAGATCCAGCTATTATGTCATTTGCAATAATTTTTAGTAATAAGTAATTAATTTTAATTCCTAGCTTCACCTTTTGAAGGTGTTTTGTGTATCCTTTATAAGCACTGATTAGTTAACAGCTTAATTTTGTGAGAGATGATTTCCCACTGGCCACTGGTATTTGCATGCTTTGCTTTTTTTGCCTGTGCATTTTTGATGTGTAATGAGTAAGTTTTATCTGAAGTCTTCACAAGGACATTTTGTACTGACATATTACTGGAAATAAGAATATAGAGAAAGGGGATATAGGGTGCATGTTGGGTTAGGACCATGTCAGGTCAATATGTTGTTCCAGTCTCTGAAGTCTGGTGTGACAGCTTAACAGTTTCACTGGGTGTCAGTGAAAGCTGGAATGATTTATGAGGAGTGAATTCATATGTTACAGACCCAAGTCGTGACGCCTAAGCCACCAACATGCATCTGCATGAATGTGGGTCGAAGTGTGTTGATTCCAAACCCTGCAAGCTTTGGCTGGCAGTAATTGTATCAAGGTTATGTATCCTTTCTGTGACAAAGCCACAAACTTCTACAAACAAGCCTAGTACCTTGTCCATAATCTAACCCAAAGAAACTTTTTGACAATTTAGGAAGGACCTAAAAAATAGGAAGCTATTATAAAAAATCATGCTTGCCAAGGATGTCAGGAGGACATAATGTTTTAAGATACAGTATTAATGTGTTTAGTAATACTTTAAAATTACAATCTATTTCTACATACTTTACTGAAAACTTACCCACTGTGGCAGAAGCTGATGACAGGAGAGACTTGCCCCAGGAACCCCAAGCTCCCCATCTACTTGCTTTAGATGAGGAGTCTGTGGCCTGTAAGGAACAAAAATATTACTCCAGTATCTAAAATTCAGGAGGAAACATGAAGAACCTGTCAGGCAACAAAGGCTGGTACTTAATAAATGATGATAGACTGGGTATTATGTGGAGTTCAAGATTCAGTGCACAATAAAGCAGAATGAGAAGCTTTGTTTACCCATTCCTGAAAGCAGTAAGATTCCAAGGCTGTTTTTATAGACATCCTAATATTTCTTTAGGCACCCAATCCTATAAAACCATGAAAGTTTATTAGGGCTGTGTCGGGGTTTGCGCAGAACTGAAGTGAAAATAACAGGCAGGGTAACGTTGGGTCATTCTGATAAGGAGTCACAGCTGCAGAAAAGTGGCCTTGGGGAGGCTAATAGAGAAGCTGAGAAGTTAGCTGCTATATGTAGCTGAGCCGTGTGAGGAGGCCTCAAAGAGAGGGCAGGCTGGTTAGCCCTGGGAACAAGCAAATGTGTCAGGTCTGCCTCTGTGTGTGTGGACAGCCCATATTCTGCTATGTAAGCCCCTGTACCAAACTCTGTGATATAAGCATCACACTTAGCTTCAACAAACGGATTGACCACCTATGCACCATATTGGTATGAGCTCGTGTCTTTCCCGCTCCCACGTGGCCTAAGTGAGGCCAACTCAGCAGGGCTGTTATCAGCAGGAGGCAGAAAGTCATCTCTTTCCTGAGTTCTATTGGGACTTAGGGTTAAAGGCTTATCTGCTTGAGTCTCCTCAGAGGTGTAACCCAGCAGAGGTGCACAAGGAACTCCTAAAAGCTGAGATCCATAAAAACACAGCCATGGGAGCTTTTTGTTTTAATTTATTAATGTCTGGTGTTAAGCAATTATCAGTATTCCATACTGAAATCATATTAGGAAATTGTCTCAAGAAAGTCTCCAGTAATATATCATCCCTATGCAGTCAACACAGACACAAAAGCTGAAGTGCATGGAGCAAACTCCTGTGGAGGGTAACACTGGTGGAGACCCTAAAACAATATGACTTAACCTTTTTCAATTTGTGGGTGCTGGAAAGTTTTCAGTGGAGATGAAAACACCTTCAGCTACATAGTGTATATTAGATTTGGATGCTGTATAGACAGTAAAAAAAGTCTTGTTTTTCCTAGTCTTCTCTATTAACTTCTTGCAATTACTCACAGGGCTCCCAAAGGATCTCTGTCTGTGGATCACAAATCAAAACCTACTGGCCTAGAACAAATCAAAACCTACCAGCTGTTTCAGCAAGCCTTGTGAAACACAGACTGTTTTTGTACAGTCAGTGACTTGAAAATTAGTGAGTATAAGATTCAGTGCTGCATGTGCAGATTAAATCCTGCCCTTTTCTAGCTTCCTTCTGTCAACTGAATGGAGCAGATTTGTAGAGGAAGCCGGATAACTAACTCACAGGAGCATTATATTCATAAAAAATGGACTGGATTCTTAATAAGGCTTAGGTTCTGGTATGTTTTACTGCCACCAGGCTAAGGAGACCAAATTGATACTGTAGTGGCAAAGAGAAATCAAACAATTTCTACTTCCCAGAAGCTTGGTGTTGCAGCTTCCCATATGTAACTCCCTAGGCTTTTGTGAAAAGCAGTATCTACGGCGTACAAAATCCTGTCCTTACGAAGCAGAGAGGGAAAAGAAAGTCTTACTTACTGCACTGCTTTCTTCATGCAGTGTTTCTTCAGATTCTGGTTCTGTATCAAGGCTTACAGTCTCATTGCACTCAGTGGGCACGTCTTCAGTTGCTTCTCCATTAGAAGGCAGGCTTTCCAATACTTCTTCACTCAAAGGGTTTTCTTGAATAAATATATCTCCTTCCTGTCTACTACTGGCACTCTGAGCAGTCTGTCCATTTTCATCTTGCAAAGACTCTTGAAAGACTTCAGCTTCCCCAAGCTGTGCTACAACCTTGCAAGGCAGTACCTCACTGCTGGGCATTTCTGTGCCTTCAGGTTTTCCTTCTGATGGGATGCCATCACATACGTCTTCAGACATTTTCAATTCTAAATACAAAAAATAAATTGTCTTTTAGGTTCCATAAACACTTGAATGACTATAAAACACACAGTGTTTACCATCACCTACTGCTGAAAGCCAACACAGCCTTGATATAAGGCCTCCAGAAGCGTGGAGATGTGTAGCCCATTTGCCACGCCAGGACTGTTATCACAATGATAGTCTGAACACTCTATTCACCTTGCAGGATCTCGTTCAAGTACAAATAGCAGTGTTACTGACTTACAAAATATAGTTTGGTGAGGGAGAAAGGATGTTCATTGCTCTGAGAAGTCAAATCTAAGAGCTTCTATATGGTTAGTTCCCTGTGAGATGTGCATGGAAGACCACTTGGGAATAGCATAATACTACAGGCCACTGATCTGATATAGCCAAGCAACTGTTACTCTTCTTCCTTCTCATCATTTCCACATATACAGGTTCCTATGGCCTGCTGACTGATGGGAGAGGAGGATGACAAATACAGCCTAAACCTGTGACAATATTTCTGTCTTGGAGAACAGGCACAATTTGAGAACATGACAGGCCACAGTCCCTGCAGCCATTTCCTAAACCAGGATGCATTCACTGCTCACACCACTTCTCCATCACCTGTCTCAAAGACTTATTGTTTGGGTTTTCACCTGCTCCCAAAATTCCAGCTATGTGATTAAACTTTGTTTCTGAAGACAAAGTAAGCTTGCAAAAGGCACAGTTATTGATTCTTCTCTTCTGTTTGTTTGGTTTTGTTTTTTGTTGGTTGGTTGGTTTTGGTAAGTTATGAACAAGTTTAACTTACTCAGTTTCTTCCAATGCAACTTTATTTTTCTAAGTATCTTCCAGCACTGTGCAGTCATCAGGCTGAGGATCCAGGAAGAGAAAGAAATGGCCACTAAGTAAGCTCTGCAGCTGATTAAGGAGTGGCACTGGCAGAGTCCAAAAGGACTACTCTGCAGTGATTATCACCACTTACTTGTTGGAAACCACAGTATGTCTGGCACTCAGAAGACAACCCTTGACAAAGAGTTGTCATGGCAAGCTCTTGACTATATGCTGAGTTACCTTGGCATAAAATAAACTCACAGAGTCCTCACTGTCTGTACATGTTGTCTTTTCATTGACTCTTGTATTAATTAAATCTAGCTCAAAGCTTTGTACCTCTTATGAAGGACTGAGATTCTAAGAGAGACTGAACAACAGTAAGTAAACCAAAAAAAGGCAAAAAAAATAAAATGTAACTTGGATTTAGTAGAAATCTTCATGTATTTAAATATTTTACTAAATTCTATAGAATCACAGCTGTGGCTTCAGCAGTCTGTTCATCTAACCTGAACATAGATTAGCTGTTTGACTAATCTCAAAACCATCTTTTGGGGATCAATGAATGAGAAATAAAACAAACAAATCAGCACCACTTACATTTCTTTAGCTTTTGCTAGGGCTTAATGGCCTTTAGAAAACTTTTACAAGTCGGAATCCTTGCATTTGTCTCAAGTATTTGAAGTCTTCTGTCACAAATACAAGCAAATAGTATAAAATGCTTTACTGTAGGTAAATGTTGCCATTGTTTTAATAGTACTCAGTGTGACGGGCAACATTACTTAAGGAAAATTTTCGTACTTGTAAGCCAAATTCTACCATTGGATGTGAGGATCCTCTACCCAAAGCTGTGCAATCTGTACACGCATGAATCATAATTTTGTATGGTGATTAGATCTGAATGAGAAGAAGTCAAACAATTTTTAAAGGGTTGGACTGGATGATCTTCACAGGATCACAGGATATTAGGGGTTGGAAGGGACCCAAGGAGACAACTAAGAGCAGGACAATACACAGATCAGAGAGGAACAAATCCAGACAGGCCTTGAAAGTCTCCAGAGAAGGAGACTCCACAACCTCTCTGGGAAGCCTGTGCCAGTGCTCTGTGATCCTTACAGTAAAGAAGTTCCCCCTTGTGTTGAGCTGGAACCTCCTGTGCTGCAACTTACACCCATTGCTCCTTGTCCTATCACAAGGACCAAGTGAGAAGAGCCTGTCGCATGCCTCCTGTCCCCCAGCCCTCAGATGTTTATAAACTATTATTAAATCCCCTCTCAGTCTTCTCCAGACTAAAAAGCCCCAGGTCTCTCAGCCTCTCCTCATAAGCCATGCCCTCCTGTCCCCTAATCATCCTTGTAGCCCTCTGCTGGACCCTCTCCAGCAGATCCTGTCCCTCTTAAACTGGGGAGCCCAAAACTGAAAACAGTATTCAAGATGAGGTCTCACCAGGGCAGAGCAGAGGGGGAAGAGAACCTCCCTTGATCTGCTGGACATACTCTTCCTAATACACCCCAAGATCCCATTGGCCTTCTTGGCCACAAGGGCACATTGCTGTCCCATGGTTAACTTGTTACCTACCAGGACTCACAGGTCCCTCTCCATAGGACTGCTTTCCAGCAGATCACCTCCCAACCTGTACTGGTGGAGTTTATTATTGCACCCCAGATGCAGGACTCTGCACTTGTCCTTGTTGAACTTCATCTGGTTCCCCTTAAAGGTTTTTTACCAGCCAAAATGATCCTATGCTTCTACATACGTGTACACGAACTTTTGCAGGATTAGAGTCATCTCTGGGGACTATTCGGGCCAAGGGCAACAGCAGGTAACAGTACATGACCACAACTGTCACAACCCAAACGCCGTACTGGACCCGGAGGAAAGGCGTCAATCAAGCTGCCACGTGTGAAGAAGCTACACTGATCGAAACCAACTCGGACAACTCCGCTCAAGGGGCATTAGTCTCTACAGACAGCTCATGAGGGAGATGCTAAGGCTAGGGGAACACCCCGCCCGCAGCAACCAGCCGCACCTGAGGCTGGCAACGGCCAACGGGACCGGCGGCCCTCAGGGGCAGGCTGTGGCGGCAGTTCCCGCCGTGGCTCGGTGGCATCTTCCGCTCCACCGCCTCAGCGGTTTCATCCCGCCTCGGAAGCCAAGCCCGGCCGCCCACAGACTTCTTGATCAACGCCTCCCTGAGGGTCAACTTTCTGTGGCCGGCGGCACGGCACTCTCCTTTGGCTCGACGCCTGCCGTCGCTTCGCGCTGCGAGTGCGGCTTGCTGAGGCGCTGTCTCCGCCAGCTTCCCCTGCCTCGCTGCCACCTGCCCCGCGCCCCGGGCAAGGCAGGAGCAGCCGGAGCGCCGCTCCCTGAAACCCGCAGCGGCCACAACTTCCTCCTTCTTTTTGTTGTTTCTCTTTTCTTTTCGAAATCCCCTCTGGGGTAGAGCTATTAGTGAAGAGCCCGCAGCCAGTTTCAAACGCGGCAATAAAACAAGAAATCGCGCTACTCCTTACCGCTCAGTAGTTCTCTTGCCGGCTGGCCCCCTCCTTCCCCTTCTCCGCCCCGCCACGTCGGCAGCAGCGCGGGGGGGGGAGGGAGGAGGCAGAGCAGGCCAGGCAGCCGCGGGTCAGACGGGCCGCGGGTCAGAGGGAGGAAGGAGGAAGGGGGGCTGGCTCCCTGTCTCTTCCCTCGCTCTCTATACGTGTGCCTGAGGCGGCTCCCGGCTCTGAGACCGTCCCCGGCTCCGAGGCCGCTCCCGGACAGCCGGCTGCGGTCTGGGGCGGCAGTGCTGACCCGGCCGCCATTATGGCCCTGCACCCACACCCCAGCCCCCCCAGCTGTCTGCGGCTCCGCTCGGCGGAGGGGCCGGCGAGGCGCGGGCTGATTGACGCCTGTGGGACGCGATGGTTAACCCGGCGGGCGGGGCGGGCCCCGGGATGAGGATCCCGCCGGGATAGATGATGATCTTGGAGGTCTTTTCCAACCGAAACTGTTACACGATTTTATGGATAGGACGGGGCTGGTCTCTTTTCAGTGGTGCTCAGTGGTAGGACAAGCGGCAAGCAAGGGCACAAACTAGAACACAGCAGTTTTCATGTAAGGAAAAAACTTTTCTAGGAGGGTCCCGGAGCACTGGAGCGAACAGGCTGTCCAGACAGCTTGTGGATGCGCCTTCTCTGGAAGCTTGATCTCTAAACGTTACAATCTGTGGACATTACAGTCCTGTGCAACTTGGCGCTGGGTGCTCTGGCAGGAGGGCTGGACTTGATCTCCAGAGGTCCCTTCCGACACCTACCATTATATGACTGTTCTATGAGTCTGTGATTTTAGGTGTAAGTGAATCTGGTCAATGAGCTAATGTATTTTTTTGTTGTCTTTTTTTTTTTTTTCCCCTTTTTGTACCAAATTTAATCCTCAAAGTGACCTGCAGCTAACCACCCACTGAAGCGTGGGGTTGCAGAATTAACAACTGAGGTTTTGGGTGCCATTTCACACCTTCCTTGAATTCTCTCTGTTTACAGGAAATGCTTCTAAAAGAAACTGGGAGGTGCACACAGTTCCAGTAAGTGTCAGCGCTGGGTACCTTCAACCAAGCTAGAAAGACTTGGTTGAACAGGAAAATTGTTGCAGGCTCTTGCCCAACAACTTCCTGTCTCTGTCTAGTTCCTCATACCCTTTCCTCTTTTTACCACTTAATTTTTAAGGTGTAGCATGCCATTTTACTGTGATGAAAGTACTTTCCACGATACATCATCCTTTCTATTACTAGTCTGCTGATGAGAGAAACTGTTGCCACAGGAAGCAAAATTGATGTGGTGAATCTCTGAAGACATCACAAAATAGGAGGTTACAAAATAAAGCTCAGTTCTCATTAAGTGTGATCACACTATGTGGCTTAGGTGTTTATCAGGCAGGAGTCTCTGAAGCTTCCCATTAAGGTAGGCGATAGCACAACTAATGTTTATTTCAGTAAATAATCAGTTAATTTCAAAGGCATGTCAATGAGAAATTAACAAGGCATGCTGATAGTTCTAGCATCTTTTAGGTTAATTTATTCATGTTTAGATGTATTTATTGCAAATGAACTCTAGAGTGGCCCTAAAGATTTCTCTCTGCTGCTTTGTGGAGCTTGTGGAAGGGTAAGGACAGTGTCTCAGGAGAAATCAAGACAGATGAAGCTCAAAAGCTAAAAATTGTTTTTCCCCATGATGGATGGTCATTCTGACTGTAGTGGATCTTGCCCTGTCAGTTTTGCAGATGCTGTGCAAGGCAATGCATGTTGTAGAACTGCAAGGCAGTATTAATCACTACTGTAATAAAGTTATTACTCCAGAATGAAATTAACAGATTCTAAGTACATAAATGTGTTTGGCTGCCTATTGGGACAGAAGCAGTGTATTTGTTTCCTAAGTTCCTAAATAACTTTATTGAACTTAACACTTGCATTTTCTACTTTCACTTTTGAGTGCTCCATTTCACTTTTGGTGCAATTTGGTTTGGGAATAAATAAGCAATAGCAACTGAAGTCTTCTACTCTTCTCAGATTTTACTGAAGATGTTACTTTAAGTTGGGTGCTATCATCTTCCTAATGGGTTTCAGTAAAAATACTTGACAATAAATGGATACATATAAAGAAAAGATGAAAGGAAACAAGTACTTTTAGCTACTTTTAACAGTACACCGAAGTATATATAACATTTGAGGAATATATAGATCTTCCAGTGATTGCATTGGTAAATCTCAGTGGTGAATCTGAGGGCTAATGGCATGCAATTAATGATAATATGCTGATTTTGCTGTTTAGGCTGTGCTTTATCTATTTTTATAGTTTGTAGGCAGAACTGGAGAACTCAGACTATGCCAGCGGCTAGCTCATACTTAATTGAAGAGTAAGAATCTCTGATTTATCAGAGTTATTACAAGTTAACTGAATATAGGTCTGATTCTGTATTCATTAGAGAAATAGCTGGGTTATATTCAAGCAATTAAACTGTTATTTTCCAAAACAGGAATGAATGCTAGGTAGAAGCAAGGTCTTAGGATTTTTATCTCATCCTTAGGATGGATAGCAAAACCTTTCCAGCAAAGTGCAGATGATGGTGAGGTTTGCACATACCAACATTATGAGATGTCATGTGGGAACCATCTGTGAATACTCTTGTCTATATTGACAGAAATGGAGAAAGAACTGTAGAATCAGAGACTGCCACTGTAAGGCTTATCAGCATAAGAACCAGAGAATATGAATGGTCCATATTCTATCACTTAACAAGTTGTCTTATGTTTCCTTCCTTTTTTAGCCTTTTAGCTTTTCATTTAAGTTGAAATGAAATGTGATGGACCAAATAAGAGTTAAAGTGGAAAAAGTAATTTTAAAGGTTATTTTTTTTTCTTCTTGAACCATTGAAATGCTAAATCATGAATGTGTTACTGTGTGATAACCCTGAAAGGTAGGTTGTAGTGTGGCACTTCTGTGTTTAGATCTCAGCTAAGATGGAATTTCTGACCAACATTACACAGAAATAAAGAGAGACTGGTTTATGTCTTTGTCAGGACAATAACCTAAGTGTCTGGGCATTCAGTGCTGAAGGCAAAGTCACTGCTTTGTTTCCGTGTCCACTGTTTAACCCAATCACAGCACTGCTGGAGCAGGAGAGAGATATTATTTTTCCATTCACATTAAATAGAAATTAAAATAAGACAAATAGTGCTTTTATAATCCGGACTTGATAAGCATTTGACAACTAAATTGGTGTAGGTAAATGGGAGAAAAATAGTGGAATAATGCATATAGACAGATTGTTGCGAAGTTCAGAGAGTAAAATGTTTGAATTTCAGTGTAAAACTTGTTCAGAAGTAGTGCTTATTTTCATACTGAAACAGCTGACTAAGCTGTCTCCTGAAACAGGAGACTAAGGAGAGACCCTCTGGCTCTCTGCAACTACCTGAAGGTAGTTTGGAGAGAGGCGGGTATTGTTCTGTTGTCACAAGCAGCAAATGACAAAACAAAAAGAAATGGCCTTGAGTTGCACCAGGGGTGGTTTAGATTGGACATTAAGAACAATTTCTTCCCTGAAAGCACAGTGGTCAAGCCCTGGAACAGGCTGCCCAGGGAAGTGTTTGAATCATTATCCCTAGAGGTATGTAAAAGAAGAGTAGATGCGGTGCCAAGGGATGTAGTTAGCTGCAGATTTGGTAGTATTTGGTTAATGGTTGGATCTGATATTCTTAAAAGTCTTTTCCAGCCTAGGTGATTGTGATACTAATTTGATGAAGACAGAAAGCTGGTTCATCTGTTGGCACAGCATGAAATCCACACAGTTCAATGACAAATAATTGAGAATTACAGAAGGCTACGTGGAAAGTACATCTGGAGGAGAGCCAGTGTCATTTCATAAGCTGGCAATAGGTGGCTCAAACATTTATATGAAAAGTCTGGGCGTTCCGAAATGTTGTGACACAGTAGGACAGACTTTCAGGAAGTTTTCTTTTGTCTTTTCCTGAGTTCATATTTTGGTTTTGTTTCCTCTTTTCTCTCCCAGAGAGCAGGGTTTTCTGGTGGGAACTTTTACTTTTATTGCTTTTATGCATTTGCTGGTTAGCTAAAACTGAATTAGATTCTGCATCTTATTTGGAAAGGAGCCATGTTTTCCCTAGATGGTTACTAGCAAGTGTGTGGATGTACTGCTGGCAAGTATATGGGTAAGAAATGAGAAACAATCTCTTCTCTTGCTCTTTAAACAATAGGACAATTCCTTGGTGTGATCTTGGTTTGCTTTGCTTACATCTTGATAATCAGCTTTCTGTCAAGATTGAAGACTTAAAAATACTTCTGAAGTAAAAGTGAAGCATGCCTATGAAGCATATTTTATTGCCTATAAAGCATAATTTCTTGCCTATAAAGCATAATTTCCCAACTATAAAAGATGATTTCTCTAGTGTTACTCCCAAATCACGGGTTGTGTGTTACAACAGTTGTTAATGTTGTTGCTTATTAGGATATTCTAAAGAAAGCTTGAAGGTACCTGTAAATAATCTGACTGAATGCCAGGATGTAAAAATGATAAAGAAGAGTAAGCCCCTGTGGAAGAATTATATCTTCCTTTCAGCTTGGTCCCTGGACATTGCTGAAATTTTGTCTTAAGAAGAAATGATTTGCAGGTAGATTTATTTGATTATTGTTTTGTTGCCCAAACAATCTTAAGAACAGGGTAGAAAATGCTGCTTAAATTTTGTTCTCTAATGCTTTTTGAGAGCTACAATGATAAAACTGCATATATTTTTTCCAAATGAAAATCTGAAAGAAGACTGGAAAAGTTTTGGCATGTTGCCCCAGTATTTCTAGATGATTTCCAAGCCTAGTTTCATGCATTCTTTACAAAAGAAGAATTTGGTGGACTTATTTTTGTTGTGCTTTTGAAAGTTTCTAGTATATGTTGTGTTAGATGAAGAACAAACATTTTGGACCCAGTAATTCTAACAAAGCATGTGGAATCGTTAATGGTATAGAGGATGTAGTCCTCAAGATTGTAGCTTTAATCCAACATTGTAAAAGTCACTAGAAATCATTGCAGAGACACTGGAAATATAAACTTAACCATTTCAGCCATTCCAGTATCAAGGGGAAGTTGGAAGCTCGTGCAGTCACGAGTATGGGAAGCTGCAGACAAGAACTACAATTTAAAAGTAGTGAGAGGAAGAAGGAAAGAATGTTCTGAGGAAACAAAAATACTTCAGAAATCTAGAAAACAGCTTTCAATCAAGATTTACATGTATAGAAATGCTGGTTACGTTCATACCTTTTCCGCTTTCAGCAAGGCAGTCTAGTGGATTTATGTCAAGATGTAAAAGCTTTAAGGCAATATTTACAATTGCCGACCTAAAGAGAGACTGGCTACCCTAAACTCCTTCCTTTGGGAAGGAAAAGTGCCATCCACTAGGGAAGACCAAAGCAAAGCCATGGTTATGGGTTTTCTCAAAATTGTGTTTAAATGAGCTTCTCATTCACAATAGAGACATTTGAAGTCAGTGTCATGTCCTTAGATCAGGGCTAGATTTTGTATGCAGAGGTTCCATAATGGGTATTTTTTTGTGTAGCATGCAAATATTTTCAGTGCATGTTTGGTGTACTCAGACACAGGGACAGTACACTGCCAGAGTTTAAATTCAGGAGACACACAGCCCCAGACAAGAAGCTAAGTCTTCTGTGGAGCTTCTGCATAAATACAGAACATTCTACCCCACCTCACCCCAGTCTCCTGAGTTCAAATAAATACTAATGACTACTCTTAGCTACCTGAAGACACTCAGATTTTGATTAACTCTTTTCAACCTCCATCCAGTGTTGCAGTCCATGTTTTACAGTTACAAAACTATTTAAAAAGATGTCTCCAAGCCTAGTACCTACCCTTCCAAAAAGAACTGTAGTTTATGTATTATACAGTTGTGGGAAGCTTTTGTAAGACATTGGCTGACAGCAAGAATTTTCTAAGTAAGCAGCAGAGTTTTAGTCAGCTATGAAATCAGACATGTTTTGTAAGAAACAGACTTGTTATACAGTAAAAACAGAATATTTACCAAATAGATATGAGTGGTGTTCTCTTCTTAAAGCATGGCTCTTCTGAATGATACTAAGTGCTTTCCCTGCTTTTTTTTAGTTGGAGAGATGTGAAGGCTCCTGCATAGCCACTTAATGATACAATCTGGGTTTTGGTTTTCTACAGGATTAGGACAAAGATGGACAGATGAGAGAAGTATCGAGCGTCTCCAAGGAAGCAGAAAGAGGCATAACAGAAAATATGACATCTCTCAGAAACTTTTTTCTTTACAAGAGCTTGTTTGCATTAACCATCTGGAACCATGTCAGCTTGTCTGTGGAAAATGAACTCTTTGCAGCTGTTTCTAATGATTTTCCAGAAGGTGATTCTGACAAAGAAACTAGGAGTCTGCCACTCCCATATAGAAACAATCATCAGTCCAAAGATGATTATAACTGGCTTGTGATAGAAAATACTACAGAAAGCCTGTCATTGTCAGAAATCACAAATCACAATGTGAAAGAGTTAATAGCTTTAGTATCTCGTTTCAGCCCAGGGTCCAGGTTACAAAATCTGACACTGACAAATATGAAGGTGGACTGGAGTGCTTTTGTTCAAATTTTGCAGACTGTCTGGCAATCCTCTGTGAAATACTTCACTATTAACAATTTCACACAGTTGTCAGACATCACAAGGTTAGAGTTTGACTATTCAGGTACCTCTTTGAAAGCCGTGACAGTGAAGAAGGCTGTAATCACAGATCTGTACTTCATACAGGATTACCTGTACAGGATATTTGCAAACATGAATGTTGCAGCCTTGACAATAGCTGAATCAGAGATGATACACATGCTGTGTCCTTCGTCTTACAGCCCCTTTAGATACTTAAGCTTTTTTAAGAATGCTTTAACAGATCTTCTCTTTCAAGAATGTAAAACACTAATTCGACTGGAGACATTAATATTGAAGAAGAACAAATTTGAGAGCCTTCCCAAGGTAAGCTTCATGACCAGCCGCATGAAATCGCTGAAATACTTGGACATGAGCAACAACTTGCTGAGTCACGACGGAGCTGCAGTGCGGTGCCAGTGGGCCGAGTCTCTGGCAGAGCTGGACCTGTCCTCAAACCAGCTGACAGATGCCGTGTTTGAGTGCCTGCCAGTCAACATTGCCAAGCTGTACCTCCAGAGCAATCAGATCACCAGTGTGCCCAAGGAGATGTCTGAGCTGCAGGCCCTGAAGGAGCTGAACCTGGCCTCCAACAGGCTGGCTGACCTGCCGGGCTGCGGTGGCTTTCCGTCCCTGGAGCTGCTGAACGTCGAGCTGAATTCCATCGTCACCCCCTCTGCCGACTTCTTCCAGAGCTGCCCGAGGGTGAGGGAGCTGCAGGCCGGGCACAACCCGTTCAAGTGTTCGTGTGAGCTGCAGGACTTTGTCCGTCTGGAGAGGCGCTCCGGGGGCAAGCTGGCCGGCTGGCCGGCGGCCTACGCGTGCGAGTACCCGGAGGGCTTGCGAGGCACACAGCTGAAGGACTTCCACCTGACGGAGCTGGCTTGCAACACCACGCTGCTGCTTGTGACAGCTCTGCTGCTGACGCTGGCGCTGGTGGCCGTGGTGGCCTTTCTGTGCATCTACCTGGACGTGCCGTGGTACGCGCGGATGACTTGGCAGTGGACGCAGACGAAGCGGAGAGCTCGGCACGACCGGCCCCAAGAGCTGGAGGCGGCTCTGCAGTTCCATGCCTTCGTTTCCTACAGCGAGCGCGATTCCTTGTGGGTGAAGAACGAGCTGATCCCCAACCTGGAGAAGGGGGAGGGCTGCATCCGCCTGTGCCAGCACGAGAGGAACTTCATCCCCGGCAAGACCATAGTGGAGAACATCGTCAACTGCATCGAGAAGAGCTACAAGTCGATCTTTGTCTTGTCCCCCAACTTTGTGCAGAGCGAGTGGTGTCACTATGAGCTCTACTTTGCCCACCACAAGTTGTTCAGTGAGAATTCCAACAGCTTAATCCTCATTTTGCTGGAGCCCATTGCTCCGCACATGATCCCTGCCAGGTATCACAAGCTGAAGGCTCTGATGGCAAAGCGAACCTACCTGGAGTGGCCAAAGGAGAGGGGCAAGCATGCTCTTTTCTGGGCTAACCTGCGGGCAGCTATTAGCATTAACCTGCCAATGGCTGATGGGAGGAGGTGTGAGGAAACAGTTTTTTTCTAACTGTGTTTCTTTGGTTTTCTCATGGAGAGGCAATAAATATTTTGTGGTTTCTAATCATTGTCAATGTATTTAATCTTTGGTTACAGAACTTTGTTTTTATATAGTTGTCTATGGTGCCTTCTGTAGCAGTACAGTTTGGGAAGCAGGTGCCTTTTTCTCTACACCCTGGTGATGTCAGCCTGCAGCTGGCCCTGCCCTGAAGTCTGCATCTGCTAGTACACCCCAGTTATCAGGAAAAGGGAGTGTGTAAATGTGTTCTGATCTCAGATACCGTATCAGAGCAGATTCCTGGCATTTGACTAGTCATCTTCGTGACTAGCAGGAATACTATTCTACAAAATAATACATACAGACACGTGACAGAATGACTTACAGAACTGATAATACAGGAGCTAAGCACTCTCCAACCCCCAAAAATGTGCCTGATGGAGTGAAAGTGCAAATGTTTCTATGTTATATTTAATCAGTCTGTAGAATAAATAAAACTGTGGCAGTGTGGATTGCCCTGCAAAGAGCTCTGCTCTTCATTAGCTTTGGAAATGTGCAAAGCATCATTGCTGCCAGAGAAGATTAGAGCAGGGAAAGGTGCTCAGAGGAAAAGAATGGGGCTCCATGGGAGGTGAGGCATTCTGAAGGATAAGAACCACTGTGAAACCCCTGTTTTTACTCAGGACTTCAATTTGGCTGGTTTTCCTTTTAAAAACATCAATGCAATTGACTGTAATGCTCATTGGTAGTCACTGCTTGGTCAAGAGTGTGTTGGATTTGTGTGGTGAAGTTTTGGTAGTGGTGAAGTTTTGGTAGTGGAAGGGGGACTACAAGTGTGGCTCCTATGAGAAGCTTCTAGAAACCCTGAATTTGTGACTCTCTGCTGGCCAAGCCTGAGCCAATCACCAACAGTGGAAGTGCCTTTAACATACTTTAAAAGGGAAAAGCTCAAGAAGAGAGGAGTATGATATGGGGGAAACAACTCTGCAGACACTGAAGTCAGTGAGGAAGGAGGTATAGGAAGCGCACTAGAACAGAGATTCCCTTGCAGTTCATGGTGAGATGTCATGATGAGTCCCTGCAACCCATGAAGGTTAATGGTGGAGTGGATGCCCACTTGCAGCCTGTGAAGGATCCCCACATGAGAGGAGCTGGCTGCACCTGAAGAAGGCCATGATTCTGATGGAAGCCCATGTGACGGCATTCTGTTCCTGAAAGCCCGCACCTCATGCAGGGACCAATTCTGGATCAGTTTATGAAGAATTGCAGCTCCTGAGAAGAAGTCACACTGGGGAAGTTTGTGAAGGACTGTCTCCCGTTGGAGGGACCTCATGCTGGAACATGGTAGGAATGTGAGGAGTTTTCCCTCTGAGGAGGACGGAGCGGCAAAGGTACTGGGTGTTGAAGTGACCACAACTCCCTTTCCCTACCCCACTGCACCACTGAGGGGGTGTGCTAGTTTGAGGCTAATTGGAATATTTTAATGAGAAAGATTATAGGCTGTAAAAAGAAAACAGTGGTGATGTCTACTTCACTCATAGGTTTGCTGATAGATAAGACAGAGCGGGAGAGTCAGAATGTGTGTCTCTGTCACGGTGGGTGCCCTGGGCTTCTGTGTAAATAGTCCTTCTCCTTTCTACACTCCCTTGCCGATCCTCCAAACTCACCTTACACATAAGGTATACTCTGGGATAAGGTAGAGGGGTGGAAAGAAGGTGGAAGGGTGATTGGGAGTCCCTCCTGGGGACTCTGGTTTCTGGGAGGGGTGTTGTGTTTCTGTATTATTTTTAGCTTGTATATTTCTGTATACAGCTGTATATATTTGTGATATATGGTAAATATCTGCTTGTATATTGTGCTAAGCTGCAAATATAAAGCTATATTCTTTAACTTCCATCTGGCTGAGTCTAGTCTGGGTGATTCCTCAAGAGTGAGGGGCCAGGTAACTCCCAAACCATCACGGGGGGGAGGAGATAAAGAAATTGGTAGTGAAGTTGAGTTCAGGAAGAAGGGAGGTGTGGCAGGAAGGTGTTTTTCAGATCTGGTTTGATTTCTCATTATCCTACTTTGATTTGACAAAGTAAGTTAATATTGAATTTCTCCTTAGACCTGAAGATAAAACAGTAGTGGCTGACAAGCAGACTCTTGCTGCTTATTAAGAAACATTCATGATCCATGGTCTTGTCTTGGGTCACAGATGTCTCAGAGTTTTCTGGAAAGTATTGCTCAGATTCACTGAACTGAGGACAGCAGGATGGTTTCATTTCGGTTTCAGTTCAGTTTCAGTCTGGACTGTCTTACTCATCAATTGCAAAATGAAAAGCAGGCATTTTCTTCCAGCAAAGCAAAGGGTTAAATCTTTACAAAAATGAAAACCTGCCCAGCCTAAACCTGCTTTGTCAGGGGAGGTTGGACTAGGTGATCTCCAGAGGTCACTTCCAACTCCTAGCATTCTGTGACTGTGTGATGCTGTGAAAAGGTAATTGCAAACTAAAGGTTTTGAAGGAATCTAATACAAGCTTGAAATGTAACTGGCTCTGCTCTGTGGAATAAATATTCATACTTCTCAGCTTCCTTAGCTGAATCCCTTCTCGCCTTCAACTGCCTGCAAGAAAGAACTCTCCTCAAGCCTACCCCGTGGAGTAGACTGGGATCCAGAATGGGCCCAAGTGCCCCTTTGCCCCTAGTTGCTCATACCTGAAGAATACTTTACATACTTCACAAATATAGTCTGAAATTTCATTAATATTAAAAAAAATCTTCTTTCATTTATTCATTGGTGCTTTTCCCTGCCTTGCTAATTAATCCTACTGAAGCACATTGTGTTAGTTTGGAGGCTTGTGGAAGTGAGGTGTTTGCTTTGGTTATTTACATCTGCCTGTGCAATGCTCTCATCTTTGCTTGGTTGATTTGTTCCCTAGGCTCATGCCTTGGTTCAGATCACCAGTGGAATGGCTGCTTTATTAGATTCCTCCATTCCCACGTTGCCCTAGATGGCTCTGTTGGACATAAGGGGGAAGTTCTTTACATGAGAGTGGTAAATTACTGGAACAGATTGCTCAGTGATGTGGTTGAGGCCTTGTCCCTGGGGACCTCTAAGATCAGGCTTGATGTGGCCCTGGGCTGCATGATGTAGTTGGAGTTATCTCTGGTGACTGCAGGGGCATTGGACAAGATAACCTTTGAGGGTTCCTTCCAACCTGTTGCAATCTGTGACTCTGTGAATATTCTTTCAAGTAATTATTTCTTAGTAATTTTGTGAAGAAAGCTACAATGTGGGGTATCCCTGATAACCACCAGCTTTGCATCTGTGGTGTGAAGATCACTAACCTGTCAAGGTTTTGAACTGTGTGGGTTTGCCCCTATTCCTAGGCATTGAGATCTCATGCTAGGGTTTGAGTTCTCACCTTTTGCCATCTCAATGCACTACCTGAATTACTTTGCTTTCTGAGGGAGCTGAGACAGTGAGATAGAGCTCTCTGAGAGATTTTACTATGAGGAGAAGGTGGCACTAAGGGTTCTTCTACTTCCTCTTTTCTCTGTGTGCAAAAGAGGAGATGCAGTTGACTGATTTCTAGAACACCTGTGTAACCTTCAGAAGCAGAGATAAAATTAGAAAGGCAGAATTATTTAAACCATCTTGCTTTGGTGAGTATTCTGTTGGGCAGTTAGGTTTCTTTTCCCCCTAAACCATACAGTTATGTAAATATTACAGAAGGAAGAGTATTTCAAGTCTGGACTGTTCAAAGTTTCCTTTCACTGTGCTCTTAATACCTGCACTATGGGGAAATGTCATTAATTCTTAGCATCATCTAGCCTGCATAAGAAATCTCTCTTATATCTACTTCCTCAGGTAGTAATTACTAAAAAATTAGCATCTCATGTGAAATTCCCCAGCTTGAAGATGACATATGCTTGAAATTCTGTTTTCAAGATGTTAACCAAGTATTTAGAGGACTTTTGTGGGTTCTTCACTCAGAGATGAATTTCATACATAAAAGGTAGGTTTTATTTACTTTTTTTTCCCTTTATATTTTATGTATTTTGAACTCCATCAAGATACAGGTGCTGGTGTTGCTTCACTGTAGGAAAATGTTCTTATGTTTCAAACTGTCAGTGAAAATACTCATCTGTATGTTGAATTTCAACAAAGAAGAAAATGGGGGGAAAAAAAAAGGTAATTTTATCTCTGCCAGCTCTTAATACTATTATAAAATCGGGTTGGAGGAGAAACTGTTGTTCCTTTATACTGCTTAGTTGCACATATCTGCTTTATTCTTTGAGTGTGGATTGTCCCTTGTTGCAGCCTGTGGCATAGCTTGTACAATTAAAATTCATCCATCAATGAAGCATGGACAGAGAGTATCTTCCCATGTTTTTTCTCTCTTTAGAACATTCCTTCCTTTGTTCCTGATGTCCCTCTTGCCCAGGAGAAACACCCTCCAGACAGCTCCTCATCAAATGTTATTTAAGAGGGTCTTTACCAGCCTGGACTCTGACAAAGAGGGTCAGCTGCCCTTTGAAAGAAGCCTGGTCAGATTTCCTTGTGCTGGTTCTTTTGAGTGATACAGTACTTTGACCAACCATTGCACCTTCATTCCTCTTCTCAGATGCCCTAGCACAACTTTCTGAAGGTAGAATTTGACCTCCCAATTGGATTCTGTTGAAGCAGACATCTGTCTTTCACTGATTTATTCTTTTATTGCTTTTGGTGCTGCATTACACTTATTCTTTGCTTAATTAAAAGCAGACTTGATTAAGCTTGGTAAGAGATTTGGAGTGGAAGGGATGAGCTTTGATATCAGTTAATCAACTTACTAGGGACTGACACACATTATGGCCTAGAGTTGAAAAAACCCAGACATTTGTTTTGTATTTAACAAAAGATTGCACAGGAGCAGAATTTTAGACCTTTAGGGTTGGTTTTTTTTACAGACAAAATCAGCACAGGAAAAAAGATTGGGGAAGTTTGTCTCCTGAAACAACTCCCAAGTTGTGCATACTTCAGGTTGTGTGTTGTGTTAAATGCTTGTCAGCAAGGGTGTAATGACCAGGTGATGGTTTTCCACGATGGCAATGATGTCTCTTCAAATCTGTGTATGCTACTGCTAGACATGGCCAGATATTAATTCTGCTTGACCATTTTCCATATCCACAGTATTTTTCCTTCCCTGAGTTTTGTGATCCTTAGAACTAGACCTGTTGTCCCTCACTGTTTCTAGAAAGATTCTTTGTCAAGTTGCAGCTGTGATGCCATTTGGAAAATGTGCATTTCCTAGGAAATCCAGGAGTTTTTGCAAGTGTCAGTTGTGTCTTCTGGGTACCACTGCCCCATATCTAGTGTCTAGTTCTGCTGGGATTTCCCTGTTCTTGGCCAGATTTGCATTATAATATTCATGAGATAGTGTCATTCCTCCTCAAGATTCTTGGATTGCTGGAAAAATGAACTTCTGTGTTTTATGCTGCAGCAAAGACAAAGCTGATCAGCTTCTCTGGTGGGGGATGCATGGCCTTGTGTTGGGTCTTTGAAGCATGAAGAGGAATATCCTTTGTCTCTTCTGAGTGAAGTTTGCTTTTGCATCAGTTCCTGTGAGCATCCATGGGGCTTTTGGAGGGCTGTCCCCAGATGTTTGTGGATGTGAGGTGCATAGAAAGAGCAGCTTGTGTTTTCAGAGGTTTGCTGTGTTTTTCTTTACTCCTAAATGCATCAATGTCTACTTGTACCAATTTTGTGGTTTTCGAGATTGGTGAGAAATTTGCATTTCTTAACATCTCTGTGCTTTTTTAGCTTACCACTGATTGCATTCCCCCCAGAAAGGAGCAAATGTCTTCTCAGCTGAGAAAATCAATCATTTGCCTTAAAGAAGAGGGGTAATGAGGGTTGATAAGAATATAGATTTTATATATATATATATATATATATATATAAAATAATTGAATTTCAGTATTAAAATCCAAATTCAGCAGTTGGACAACTTCATCAAATTCCATGTGTTTTCTTTTCATAGGGCTGGACTCATCATCACTGAGCCACATTGAGCAGAAAACCAAGATATGCTTCTGTGTTACTGCAAAAAAGCAAGATAAACCTGAGAAGTATAATGAGACCCCATACAAATATCTACCCCCTTGCTTATGTCTTTACTTTCACACTGTGGGAGAATGTCCAGTCGACTGTGGAAAATGAACTCATTGCAAATTATTCAAGCAGTTTGCTAACTAATGTTCCAAAGAACATTCCAGCCCATACTCATGTATTAGATTTATCCCATAACAGGATCTTGGGACTTAGTGTCTCAGAATTTATTTCTCTTCCTAGGCTTCAAGTGTTAAATCTTTCTTATAATCGAATTACAGAGATTGACTTTAATGTCTTCATTTTTAATGATGATTTAGAATACTTAGATTTATCTCATAATAATATTCTGAAAATTTTCTGTCAGACTCTCACCTATCTTAAGCATCTAGATCTTTCTTTCAATAGCTTCACCTCCATGCCTGTCTGTCAAGAATTTGGTGACATGTTTCATCTGGAGTATCTAGGATTAAGTGCCACGATGATACGAAGGTCAGACTTCAGGTGTCTCACACATTTGCAGCTGCAAACTGTCTACCTAACCTTAGAAGACTTTTCTCTCTATGAGCCTCAGAGTCTGACACTCTTAAACACAAGAAGCCTTCATGTTGTTTATGCAGCAAACCAGAATTTCAACTTTTCACTCTTGTATGACGGAATGAGCAGTTCAGAAAACTTGAAAATAGTTAACTTAATATATACCTTGAGCTACAAAGATTTCCCCGCTCCTTCGTCAGCACTTCTGAAGAAAATCAAGGCAAGAGCTCTAGTGCTTGACACAGTGGACTTACAATGGCCTATCATTTTACAAATTTTCCTGCTGGTTTGGTATTCACCTGTGGAGTATCTGACTGTGAGAGATTTGACGTTTCGGGGACCACTGGCAGAGCTGCCAGAACATGACTTTCTACCCTTATTAAGCTCTCTGAAACAATTAGTCTCTGTGGGGAGCTCCATGAAATCAATGACTTTGGAGCATGTTCATAATAAGCTTTATTATTTCAACCAGGGAATCCTCTACAGAGAGTTTTCAGAGATGGATATTGCCAGTTTGACAATATATGATGCGTATATGCCTCACATGCTCTGCCCCAACAGAACCAGCTCGTTTCAGTACTTGAATTTTTCCCACAATGCCCTGACGGATGCGTTGTTCCAGAATTGTGGCACTCTGACAAATCTGAAAGCACTTATTTTGAAGAGGAATAAATTTGTGAGCCTTCCCAAGGTAAGCTTCATGACCAGCCGCATGGAATCACTGATGTATTTGGACATGAGCAACAACTTGCTGAGTCACGACGGAGTTGCAGTGCGGTGCCAGTGGGCCGAGTCTCTGGCAGAGCTGGACCTGTCCTCAAACCAGCTGACAGATGCCGTGTTTGAGTGCCTGCCAGTCAACATTGCCAAGCTGTACCTCCAGAGCAATCAGATCACCAGTGTGCCCAAGGAGATGTCTGAGCTGCAGGCCCTGAAGGAGCTGAACCTGGCCTCCAACAGGCTGGCTGACCTGCCGGGCTGCGGTGGCTTTCCGTCCCTGGAGCTGCTGAACGTCGAGCTGAATTCCATCGTCACCCCCTCTGCCGACTTCTTCCAGAGCTGCCCGAGGGTGAGGGAGCTGCAGGCCGGGCACAACCCGTTCAAGTGTTCGTGTGAGCTGCAGGACTTTGTCCGTCTGGAGAGGCGCTCCGGGGGCAAGCTGGCCGGCTGGCCGGCGGCCTACGCGTGCGAGTACCCGGAGGGCTTGCGAGGCACACAGCTGAAGGACTTCCACCTGACGGAGCTGGCTTGCAACACCACGCTGCTGCTTGTGACAGCTCTGCTGCTGACGCTGGCGCTGGTGGCCGTGGTGGCCTTTCTGTGCATCTACCTGGACGTGCCGTGGTACGTGCGGATGACTTGGCAGTGGACGCAGACGAAGCGGAGAGCTCGGCACGACCGGCCCCAAGAGCTGGAGGCGGCTCTGCAGTTCCATGCCTTCGTTTCCTACAGCGAGCGCGATTCCTTGTGGGTGAAGAACGAGCTGATCCCCAACCTGGAGAGGGGGGAGGGCTGCATCCGCCTGTGCCAGCACGAGAGGAACTTCATCCCCGGCAAGACCATAGTGGAGAACATCGTCAACTGCATCGAGAAGAGCTACAAGTCGATCTTTGTCTTGTCCCCCAACTTTGTGCAGAGCGAGTGGTGTCACTATGAGCTCTACTTTGCCCACCACAAGTTGTTCAGTGAGAATTCCAACAGCTTAATCCTCATTTTGCTGGAGCCCATTGCTCCGTACATGATCCCCGCCAGGTATCACAAGCTGAAGGCTCTGATGGCAAAGCGAACCTACCTGGAGTGGCCAAAGGAGAGGGGCAAGCATGCTCTTTTCTGGGCTAACCTGCGGGCAGCTATTAGCATTAACCTGCCAATGTCCTTTGAAGCAAATGAGGAGCAGAGTGATGTGAGTTCTGCTAGTACTATAGATCTAAGTGACTAACTCAGTTGACTGTCTTTCATTAAATCATTTTTTTCTAGTTCTTTACACTGTTCCTAGTTTACAGCAATATGTCATTGTGATATGTACTGAAATTCCTATTGCATATTTTAGTCATAAATATAGCAAAAGCCTTATGTAGTTGCCCATCATCAGCAGAGGAGGGACATTTTCATACTGAACTGCACTTATTTTTGCCAACTTGGGTTGCAATTAGTTTTGACTTTTTTCGTTGAAAACTCTATTTGAAAATAACCAGAAATATCGGTTGGGTTCAATGCCAGCAGGACTGTCATGGAATGCATTTAATCTTTGTTCTGACATGAGTGTTGTGGGGTTAAGGTGGTAGGGATCTTCTTCCTTTGGTTTAATTAAATGATAGAAAGAATCAGGAAGCTCTTGTTTAAGTCTGTTTCTCACTGGTGTGGTAGATGTCAAGGGTATAGTATCCCAAGACCTTCAGCATGCTTTCCCTTCTTGGATTCTTCCCATTCATTACAGAGAAAGACTTTCTTGGGTAAAAGGTGGAAATTTGAGCTGTTAATCCTTCTTAATCCTTCTTCCTTTGCTGTGCTAAGCATTCCCTCTTACCTAGACTTACCTACCAACTAATGACTTCATGGAATTCACTATTCATGGCTTCAAAATCGTAGTTAATATCTGAACTTTTCAGATTTTTATAATATTGCTGCTTCCTGCTGTGATCATATCAAGCTATCTTGGGTTGCTTGTTTTTTTTCCTCTTTTCTAAAAGTATAGGAAGTTGATGCCTGGAGCTGGATCCCCTTTTAGCTGAACTCTACTACCTTGTCCTTTTAATCATGAGGTGTTGAGGGTCATCATGCAGGTGAAAAAGGAGTTATTTTTTTTGGGAAGTAGATTCTCTGCCAAACTCAAACTGATTAATAGTATTTGTTGTATTTGTTGATAAGACACACCTAAGCGTTTTCTGTCTTTGGATTTAATGTCACAATCTAATAAACCTCTCATTTCTTAAGTGTTACTGAATTTTCTGGTGTCGTTTCACTGGTGATGAGGAGCTGTGTAATTATACTTATGGCTTAATAAAAATGCAAGAGTGAGCGGCACAAGAGGTGAGCAAGGCAGCAAAAGGATGTAATCCTGAACTTGCTGAGGGGCTGACTGAGGATTGCCCAGGTGTGTGTGGGGCAGATAGGTGAAGCAGTGGACAGGAATCTATGGGAGACCTTCCCTATGTCCAGAGCTGTTGAGACACTGCTGTGCATCCACACAACAGCTCAGGTTAACCTGCTGTTGCAGTAGGATGCTAGGTGCCTGGCTCCTAGTGTAAAACTTCGGAGAGAAGGGCTAATTATTAAGTCCTAATTTTAGGCAAAGAGAAATTGGCTACTGACTTCTGTGATAACATAACTGAAATCTTCCCAAAGCCAGGACTGATGTCTCTTTGTGTACTTTTAACAGGGTTGCTAAAGGTTCAGTACTTCAATGGGAGCTGGTGGCTGCACCATGCTTGAAAAGTAGGTTATTTATGATGAGGGAAGAGGTTCAAAGATATAGAAGAGCTTTGTGCTCTGCAGGAGTTTGAGTCAGGAAGGCTTTACCCTGCCTTGAGAGTGCAGCCTCAGTGTGTTGCTGGAGCTGCAGTCTTTCCTTAACAGGTTTTCCCACCCATACACATACATCCCTCTGAGTCCAGGTTCTTTAGTTTTCGTATCCACAGGTTGCATTGGGTTGAAAGAGACCTTCAAAGATCATCTTGTCCAACCCGTGGGCACTCATCAGGGACACCTCCAACTAGATCAGGCTGCCTGGGGCCACATCAAGTCTGATATTGAATGTCTCCAGGGAAGGGGCCAGTATTTCTGTCTACAATTTAAGGCTGGTGTGTTGTACAGCTCCTAGGTACTTAAGGAGCTGTTGAGTTGCAGAGGCTAGTGTACTTGTTAAGGGTTTTGTGGCCTTTACCTCCTCAGAGCTCCTCTGTGCTCTACAGTGGAGAATGCTACCAGATCTGTGCTGCTCCTTCCTGAAAGACTTCTTCCCCTCCCAGGCATTATGGAATGCAGAAAAACCTCACAAACCCCACAGATGAAATGCAAACAGTGAATTTGTTTTCATTACCTCACCAACTGGAGAATCCTCAATGCTGCACCTGGGTGGAGGCACATGGGTGAGGACACAGGCACTGTGGAGCTTGGTCCCTGACAGAGGATCATCAAACCTGCTGTTTTCACCTGTATTTCAGGGATTCATACAGGTGTAGTTTACCACTCTGCTTTGATCATTCCCATAGCTGGCCAGGAACTTTAGGCACGTTCAGTATGTTGCCCCTAAGTCTGTCACAGGCTTATGTTGCTTGAACACAGATGTTTTACTTGTCCAACACAAGAGGCCAAACAAGAATTAATATGATATAGATGTTTTTGACGCCCCAGTTGCAGGTCACTTGAGCATATTTGCAAACCTCCTTGCGAGTCTTTGGTTACTTTCCCACAGACATGATGAGCATTCAGCCTTAGTGGTAATGTTTTAATGGGCTCAGATTCTGTCCTGTTTACCAGACAAGGAAAGAGGAAATAGACTTTCTTAAACCAGGCGTTCTGGTCTCTGTGAACGTAACATGTCAGCAAGCTGGGGTTTGTGTCCTTAATGATGCACAGGATGTGGGCTGTGGAAGAGTCCACCACCTTTAACACTCTTCTGAAACCTAATTGTAGGTGGATGTGAAAGGAATGGTTTCTCAAGTCTACCATGTAGCATATTAACCGTGTAACACCTCTTCGTTCTCTGGCCTTCCTACTTCACAAATCTTTTATGCACAGGCCAAATATTTCAGTTATTTACATACCCTACTGTACACTATACAATGCAGTGCAGTAAAATAGACTTCTGAGTTCATTTCAAAAAGCACATTAATTTTGTTTGGTTCCTTTTTATTTCTGTGGGGTGGTTTTGGCTGGTTTTATTTATTTGTTTCTTTATTCTTTTTTTCTTTTCCTTAAGGTAGCATTTGACAGTGTCCCTCAACAGTTCTCTGTTGGAGCTTCCATTTTCTTCTTCCCTGAAACTCTGTCAGATGGTTGATAAAGTGTTGGTTTGGGTTTTCTTTAGTTAAATGTGGCCTTGTTCTCAGACTCAGAGTGACACCCAGTGGCAAACGGAATGATCATCATTTCCTGAAAACAGATAGAGGTGCTAGAATACAGACAACGCGTTTTGCCTCTGGGGAAAGCTGACCTAGGTAATCACATCAGCCCGGTCCCTGCAAGGCCTACGAAGATGATCAGAGAACTGGAGCTCCTCTCCTATGGAGACAGACTGAGAGAGTTGGGGCTGTTCAATCTGGAGAAAAGGCTCGGAGGAGACCTTATTGTGGCCTTCCAGTATCTGAAGGGGGCTACAGGAAAACTGGGGAGGGACTTTTTAGGGTGTTGGATAGTGACAGGACTAGGCGGAATGGAGCAAAACTAGAAGTGGGTAGATTCAGATCGGATGTTACGAAGAAGTTCTTCACCATGAGAGTGGTGAGACACTGGAACAGGTTGCCCAGGGAGGTGGTGGGAACTCCATCCCTGGACGTGTTTAAGGCCAGGCTGGATGTGGCTCTGTGCAACCTCATCTAGTGTGAGGTGTCCCTGCCCATGGCAGAGGGGCTGCAGCTAGATGATCCTTGGGGTGTCTTCCAATCCTGACGATTCTGTGACTCTAAGACCTTCTTACAGGTGTATGCAGTCTGGAGAAGGAGGTCAGGAGGAGTCCTTCCTCATGGCAGATCCTGCTCTGGATCAGTGGCTGCCACTGTCCCCCATGACATGGGTTACAAAGAGCAATCCTTTTTTTCAAGCAGCGTGCCAAGAGGTACAGGCTGACCATTTTCTCATCTTCTCTTCACTGTTTGCAGGGCTTTATCTTGATGACTCATTTTCTGGTATACCTTCTGTTTGTCACCACAGCATAGAGAATGGAGTCAGACTTTTCTCAGTGGTGTCCAGTTGCAGGACAAGGATCAATGGATACAAACTGGAACACAGGAGGTTCCACATAAGGAAAAACTTATTCACTTTGAGTTATGAGGCATTGGAAAAGATGATCTTCAGTGGTCCATTCCAACCCCTACCATGTTGTGATTTTGTGATAGAATAAGTGCTCAGCAGGCTGACTTACTGGATCCTTGGCAGCAAAAGACCAACATTCTGATGCAATTACCTCAGCGGGAGTGGAAAGTGTTGAGATGCATAGTAAATTCAACTGGGCTCACTCAGTTTAGGCATCTTAAAAGGTGTGAAGCTCTACACATCAGCATCTCTCAGTAAAGCCTGCCGGGGATCAGCCTGGAGGGGATCAGAATTCATGTGCATTGATGTGTCAGCTGCACTGTCTGCTCTGGCGTTTCAGCCTGAGCAAAGGCTGTGGAGAATGGGAGAGTTATTTTGGTTGAAAAAGCCCTTTAAGATCATTGAGTCCAACCATTCTCTGACTCTACCGAGGCTAGTGCTAAACCACATCCCTTAGCACCACCTCTGCAACTTTTAAACACCTCCACAGAGCCTTTGAATACCACCTCCCTGAGGGGCCTGTTAGCGTGTTTGAGAACCCTTTCAGTCAACAAGTTTCTTCTAATATCCAACCTAAACCTCCCCTGGTGCAGCTTGAGGCCATTTCCTCTCATACTATCACTTATTACTAGAGAGAAGAGACCAACACACACATGATTCCGACTTCTTTTCAGGAGTTGTGGAGGCTGAGAATGTCTCCCCTCAGCCTTCTTTTTCTCCAGGCTAAACAATCCCAGTTCCTTCAGCTGCTCCTCACCAGCCCTGTTCTCCAGACCCTTCACCAGCTTCGCTGCCCTTCTCTGGACCTGCTGCAGCACCTCAGTGTCGTTCTTGCAGTGCGGGGTCACTGTGGTCACAAATTACCCACAGTCACGGTGGGTAATTTGGCGGGAGTTAACTCTCCTTGCGTTCCAGCTGGTGCTGGATGCGGCTGAGCTTAACTCCTGATTGACGTCCAGGTGGACCTTTAATGTGACCAACTATACATCCTCGGGAACAGAATTAAGACTAGAAACGGAGTCGAGTGCCTGAAAACGTTTATTTGACAGGCTGCATATAACTCCCGCGGTGGTCGAGTGGCGATGATGCAGAAGAGGGGGAGAAACGGGGCCAGGCGAGACTGCAGCTCTCTGTGCGTCTCTGCAGCAGCTTTTCTCTCTGTCAGGCGGACGCCGGGGCAGGGAGGTAGGCAATGCAGGCAGGTACAGGCAGGCACGACAAGTACGCAGGCAGCGGCTCCTCACGGCGGGCAGGTAGATAGGCAAGCAGGTAGCAACCGCCACCTCTCCCAGCAGACGTTTCACAAGCAAGTCTCTAAGCAAGTTTCAGTCGCCCCTCCCGGCAGTCTCCAAGCAGGTCTTTCTGTCTCCCAAGCAGTCCTCTAAGCATTCTCTTAGAGTTTGGCACCTTGTCGCCAAGCAGCTGCCACCTGCCCTGTTTGGCCAGCGGAGCGCGCCCAAAGTCTTCTCCAGGGCTCTCAGACCTGCTCCTGTCTCCAGGTGTTTCCGCCGCCTTCGCCGCCAGGGAGTCCCCAGGGTCCTGAGTCCCACCAGAGGGTCTCCCGAGCTCAAAGGCCCCTACTTGACCCCAGGAAGCCAAGTGCCAAACTGCCGCATACCAAAGAACCAAGTGCTTTTCCGAACGATGTTGAGCCCGCATAGATGTTTACGGTCCCTTACAGGGCACCACTGCTGACCCCAGTACTCAAGGTGTGGCCTCACCAGTGCTGAGAGCAGGGGACAATCATATCCCTGCTCCTGCTGGCCACACTGTTCCAGGCCAGGATGCTATGGGCCGTCTTGGTTGGCTACTGTGCATACAGTGGCTCCCGTTGAGCCAGCTGTCAGGAGCGGGCTCGGACAGCCATTTTGCGAAGGGTAAATAAAGCAAATTGGTGTGCTTGATGACCTGCCAGTGGGCTAATTAGAATGCCCTAGATGAACTCTTTTGTGTTTGCTTCTAAGCACACTGCAAACACGGCCTCTCCATGGCACAGCGGCCAAAAGCAGCTCAAATGCTACAGGCCGTGCCCATGGTGCCTCCTGCCATGCTCTGCCTGCCTCTGACCTTGATCCCAAGCCTCCCTATGGGAGGGTTGTGCCAAAGCCCCAGGACAGGAGCTCCAGCACGCTGCCAGGAGCCAGAAGGGATCGCTGGGCACACCTCTGAAGCTTGTAGCTCCTTCTTGTACCACGTACGATGGCAGAACCACAAGCCATACTCTCTGGCTTTATTAAGAACTGTAATACATAGGTGCTGGGTTTTCAGTATAGGAGAACTGTACAGTACTCCCTTCTCGCCACAGCTTGGCATGACACAATGTCATTACTGAATGCCCATCAGACTGCCAGAGTAGAAACAGTGAAAAGCACATCAACCATTCACATCTTCAGTAAGAAAAGCTTACCAAAATGTCTCTGTAGTTGCAAGTTCTAGTAATGCAGGCTAGAAACCTTTAATTACCCATCTTATTAGCTTAGAAAATATATTTCATTTTATTAAAAAAAGGTATTTCTACATAGTTTATAGACATATCAAAGTCAACAGAATTGCCCCTGCTGTATCTGCAGGTGTGAAATCCTAAGCAGAAAGATGATTTTGATCCTTTAAAACACATCACAAAAGTGCTGAGATCTCTAAAAGAAGTAACAGAATCTGCTTATGATATGGTATTTTTAAAAAATGATCTATCATAGAATCATAGAATGGTTTAGGTTGGAAGGGACCTCAAGGATCATCCAGCTCCAACCCCCTGCCATAGGCAGGGACACCTCCCACTAGAGCAGGCTGCTCAAGGCCTCATCCAGCCTGGCTTTAAA
>WAAF01006005.1:329882-386592 GCA_013400475.1 Tricholaema leucomelas
GGGCTCCAGAACTGCACACAGTACAGTGTATTATATAATTATATATAATATAATCTATATTAATCTGTGTGTTGCTAACCTCATCAGAGATAACAACATACTTGGATAAGATTTGGCATGAGAAATAGGACTTCTGAATGTGTGTGTTTAAATATACACCACAGACCACCACCCCCATTAAATACCTGCTTAGAATTTGCTTGGTTTGGTTTTGTTTGTGATTGTCTTTTAGTTTAGCAGTTACTACCTATTACACACTCCACAGTGCACTACTAGTAGAGGAAAAGGTGGCTTGTTTTAAGTACAGATATCTGCAGGACTGGGGTTTTCTGGTTTTGTAAGTGGCTTCTCTTTAGAACCAAGAGGGAAGGATTTGCTTTAAAGAGGATTTAGTGATGTGTATTTGAAAATTGCAAGATACTCCTCAAATAAAATTCTCCTACAAGGAATCCATGAACCAGTTAAGATGTAAATTCATATTTTCATCTGAAAGTCTGTTTCTGAGTTTGTCATCATACAAAAAAGACACCACAGACACAACTGAAAAATCCTATAGGCAAGGCATTTACATGAAATAATCTCAAATATTTATATTTAATATCTTAATTTCTGTTGTCCTAAATTGCAAGGCACATGGATAAAAATATTTTAAAGTTCTATTGTATCTCAACAGTATTTTTCCTCACTGTTAATATAAATATTCTAAGGGAAAGGTACATAAGCTAATGAGTGAACATGGTGAATAACCTAGATTCAAGGCTTTAAAGTAACTGTGAGTTACAAAGAAGGTCTGCTTTTAGGGTTCTTGATTTCAGAGTTCTCATTAGTAAAGGAGTAAAAGAGAAAGAAAACATTTTATGAAAGCCTTAAGAGAATCAGAGACTCATAGAATAGAATAGAATAGAGTAGAATAGAATAGAATAGAATAGAATAGAATAGACTCAACCAGGTTGGAAAAGATCTCCAAGATCATCCAGTCTGACCTATCACCCAGCCCTATCCAATCAACTAAACCATGGCACTAAGTGCTTCATCCAGGCTTTTCTTGAACACCTCCAGGGACAGTGACTCCACCACCTCCCTGGGCAGCCCATTCCAATGCCAATCACTCTCTCTGGCAAGAACTTCCTCCTGACATCCAGCCTATACTTTCCCCAGCACAACTTAGACTCATTAAGGTTGGAAAGGTCCTTTAAGATCAAGTCCAACTGTAACCCAGCTACCATGACCAGTGTCATGGCATTGGAAATAAATGTCCCTTAGGGAACATCTCAAATTTTATGTATTTATTAAACTGAAAATGGCACCAGTTGCCATTAAGCTGCATTATTTTTATAGGACCTTACCTGTTGTGCCTTTTTTAACCCTAGAATAGAGCAGATAATTGTTTTCATCCTGGGGCACTCAATATTTGGACACTTGTGACTGATGCTACAGGAGCTCCACACAGCCTGTCAGTGATGTGTTTGCAGTTATGAAACTGCCAGTAACACCCAGAGCCTAATGAAGAGGCCAACTCCACTTTTGCTGGCAATAAAAAATAGCCAACAGAGATCCCCATTCTAGGACAGCTGCCTGTTAGTATGATTCTCGTCCTTACAAGTTCCTCCATGCTAGTACCAACTAACAAGAAAAAAAGACCAGGTCACCTGCCAGGCTTTTCAGCTCCAGAGACAAGCAGATGAGCAGCAGTTAGAAGACACACCTGGCGTGACCTCCCTCAGTCCTGCCCGAGAGACAGGGATGTATGGTGCAGAGCAATCTTCCTCACAAAAGCTTTGCAGTGATGTTCTTGGTCTTGCCTTCTGAGTCCCTGATCTCCTCTGTGTCAAGTATGTGTTCAGGGCTCTATCCCTTCAATAAAACTGCTGCTCCATAGTCTCCCAAGTAGGATTTGTTAAACAGCTGGAACAATACTTTGTCTTTCACAACAGTTGCTGCAGGAAGATTTTTCTCTAGGCAGCAACTGCATCTAATTCTATGGGTATGTGGATGCCAGCACAGCTGGTAAACTCTTATCCAAGGGAAGGCTCTTTGCACTCAAAAACTCTTCCACCTGCAAGATGATTTTGGTTTGCTGTTGGGCTCCCCATGCTGCAGAATCACAGCCTACTTGCTCCATAAGCTCAGATATACCCACCTGCAGACAGACACTTCACCTGCCTCCTCCTGGAGTTTGATCAAATTCCTCCTCCTCTCACCCTTCCATTTGCCAGTGAGCTTTTCCAAGAGAAAAAGAAACCAACCCTGACTTCAGCAGGTTTAGTTTACAGGGAATGGTGTTTACCTCACCAAGGGTAAAGAAGCTGGCACTGGTGCATGAGAACCTGGAGAAACACATCCCATTTTTCTTGCAGTGTCACAAAGTTTGCCAGCTAATAAAGACACAAACATGCCTTTCAGTAGGCTCCCAGAGACAGGAACATCGCTAGGATCCACTGCAGGTTGCTTGAACTCAGTTTATTTTATCTATGGAGTTGTGTTTGTTGATTGATGTGGGAGTTAAGGCTTTCTGGTGTATTTTAACACAGTAGAGATGCTGACAGGAAAGCTCAATCCACCTAACACTGAGACACTAGCAAAGTGACAAATCAGATTAAAGGGATTATTTGGGTTTTTTATCCAAAACAGACACATGGCTCAATATGTCACGGGAAGAATGTCCTATCTGATGCCACCTTCTCATAAAAATATAATGGATTACTAATTTTAAATACTGTAGTGTATTAATAAAGTGGCACTTGATACAGATTGGACAGAAGGATTTCTATTTTCTGAGGTACAGAAAAGAGAAAAAATGATTTAGAGGAAATATAGGATTGCTTATACAGTTAAAAGGAGGTGTGGCAGGTTTCTAGGAGTATCATCTAATGCCATGTCATAGGAGAGTACCTGGTTGCTCCAACCATACCTATGCACAGTGTAGAGTGTTACAAAAGATCTTCGTTTAACAAATCCGCCAGGGAATGATGCAATAAATCCAAGGATCTATGTTACACTCCAACAGAGGAGAGGGGACATTGGTTTAGATGCACGGTATTATGTATGGACCAATTGCTGCCTGTTTGCAGGAGAGGGGTAAATGATACTATGACTCAAATCTTTCTGTAAAGTCATTGTATTGCTTCAATTTATTTCTACAGTGTTATTCCCTGTGTGGGCAGAGGGGATTTCCAAACCAGGTGCCTTTCTAAAACTGTCATATTAACCATATTGCAGAAATCAACACGGTCAGGAAAGTCCATTCATTGCATTGTTGAGCATAAAAGAAGAGTGTACCCCTCAGAGGGCACATAAATAAAAGTCTCTGGCAAGGACTAGCATTTTGGATATTCAGTAACATTTACTACTTTATCAATATATGTTGGGTTGATTATATGAAGAAACCAACAAAAGCTGTTAGTTTACAAATTCCCTTATTCACAATGGAATACATTAAAGATACTGTCTGCAGAAAGGGGGTTGCTTAGCATCCCCCAGAGGAAAACAAAACAAAACAAACCCAAAAAATAATAAAAGTGTTCACATTCTTTAGGTCTGACCCGTGGCAAGGACATAGAAGGGTTAGATAATATGTTACTGACCATACGTAAGCTTTTAATGGTATAAACTCAGAGATTCAGACCAGCTGAATCCAAATGAAAATGTGTGTGTAAAAAAAAAAAACCAAAACAACGACTGAAGTGTGACAGGAGGCAGGGAGAGAAGGACATTCAGACGAGCATGTGGCGCTTTCTGTGCAGAGCAAGGTGGTCGGAACGTGAAAAGCTGCGGTCACAGTCTGGGCACTGGAAGGGTTTGATCCCTGTGTGCTTGCGGAAATGCCGCGTCAGTTCATCGGAACGAGCAAACTTCCATGTGCAGCCCTCCCAAGTGCATTTGTAGGGTTTCTCACCTGCAAAAAGAAACACAGAATCATTAAGGTTGGAAAAGGCCTTTAAGATCATTATGTCCAACTTATAACCTGGCTATCATGAGTACTGAACTATATCCTGTAGCGCCACAGCTACACGCTTCCAGGGATGGTGACTTCACCACCTCTCTGGGCAGCCTGTTGCAGTGCTTTACTGCTCCGCCAGTAAATACATTTTTCCTAGTATCCAAGCTAAACTTCCCCTGGCATGCCAAGGACTTAAGAGACTAAAGATTTAAGACACAAATGCATCAGTTAAATAGTTGGCAGATCTTGCCTTGCCGAATTCAACAGGCACTTTGATGCTTACTCAAGAACCCTCCAAGCAGCACTGGGCTGATGACTGCTCTGTGCTAGCAGCTGTGCAGTTGAAGGTGACTGACTGGAAAGATGTTTCCTGCCACAACTTATTTTTTTGTTGTCTCTGTGTTCCTCCCTCTGCCATATTAGCACTTTTTCTGTCTCATCAAGCTCAGAAGTGTGATGGTTTGAGCATTTGTTCAACTATTTCCAAAACCAGGACCTCTTAATTTTCAATTAGCTGGGGGCAAGGCTTGGTGGTACCATTCAGCACAGGGGCAGAAATCTTGTTGTGACCTCTTACCAGTTGTTGTAGTACCTGGCACTAACATCACAAGCAGCTGTCCTGTGCAACCTGCTCCAGGTGCTCTAGTGGGGGAGTTGGACTAAATGATCTCCAGAGGTGACTCTGTGCATTTACAATCTCTCTCAGTCCCTGCTTTCTAATTGCTCTTATCGTTGCTGGACTGCCCAATAGCTAGATGGCTCCATTTTACCTAGAAGTGTGCCACATCTTTGTAAAACTCCTGAATGCACACATGTTCATTCAGCATGCCAAGAGGAGTGATTCTGCAGACAGCAGAGATGGGGCTATGTTCACTGAAGCACTGAAGCAGAGGTCTTCATATTTGGCACAGAGTCCAGACTTTTGCAAGCGGGCTACTCCCATGGAAGTCTCAGTCAAATTTAGTAGTGATGTCAGAGGTGAAGCAAGGCAATTTGAACCGATTTGGTGTTTACAGGGTGTGCAGAATGAGTAATTGGTAAGCAATTGGATAGAAAATGAGCAAAGAGCCAGTGAATGTACAGCACACCAGGGTACGCCATGATCCTGCTTTGGCTCAACAGTCTCATGTTGTGGGTTCTTCTTACTACATCTCTCTTTCAGCCTGTAATTACATCCAGAACAACACCAGATCTAACTTCTACAGTTTTGTTATTTATACCTGTGGTCACCTGGCTAGCAGCACAAACTGAAAGCTTAGGCTGCAGATTTTGTAGATTCTCTGAATCATTCTGGCTGGAAAGACCTCTGAGATCATCAAGTCCAATCAGTATCTAACTCTACCAAGGCTGGTGCTAAACCATGTCCCTCAGCACATCTCTGCAGTTATTAAACACCTCCAAGGATAGGGATTCAACCACCTCCCTGGGCAGCCTGTTCCAGTGTTTGAGAACCCTTTCAGTCAAGAAGTTTCTTCTACTATCCAACTTAAACCTCCACTGGTGCAGCCTGAGGCCATTGCCTCCTAGCCAGTCACTTGTTACCAGGAAGAAGAGACCAGCCCTGACCTGGTGCCAACCTCCTTTCAGGGAGTTGTAGAAAAGCAATGAGGTCTCTCCTCTAGACTAAACAACCCCAATTCCCTCAGCCACTCCTCACCAGACCTGTTCTTCAGACCCTTCACCAGCTTCATTTCCCTTCTCTGGACCTGCTCCAGCACCTTACTGTCTTTTACCACAGACCTGATGACAGAAAAGCATAGCAATGCTCAAACCTGTGTGGGTTCTTCTGTGAGCTTTCAGATGGGAACTCTTAGTGTAGACTTTGTTGCAGCCTTCATAATCACATCGATGTATCCTGCGTTTTCTTTGCGTATCTGGAGATTCCACAGGTAAAGGTCTCTTTCCTGGCTGGACTATAACTGAGGGGTGATTCCTGCAAAGTCAGATTGAACGTTAAAAATGAAAAACATTTTGCAGAGCAAACCTCAGCTACCATGATTCGTGACAGAGCTCTTTATTCGCTACCACTCTGTCTCTTGGCAGGAAGAACAACATTACATGCATGTCGAAAAATTCAACAGGGTTTAGCAAATTCTGTGTATTCTAGCAGTAATATTTTTAAATGTTTACTCACTTTGTGGCATGATGTAGCCATTACTCCCTAGCTTTTTTTTTTTTCTTTAAAACTTACAAAAGGAAAACCCTTCCAAATTCCTGTTTTTCATCCTACGCCAGATTGTTGGAACTTTTAAGTTCACTCTTGTATTCGGTCACAACTTTCCTCCTTCCTTCAAAGGTAATTCATTCCCTTGTAATTGGAAACAGTTATTCCTTATTATTAAAGGAGTTGTGTCTTTAGGGTTTCAAAGCAGAACTCAAATCTTTATTGTTCCAGCCACTCCTTCAGAGAGTAATTAAGAATTTCCTGTTTGGTGCTGGCAGGAGGGTGCGGCCTCCCTATACCACTGACGTCAATTCCTAAAAGTAGAGTTCAGCCTGCGTGGCACACCCACAGGATGTCTGAAGTCGTCCCTCCACCTTCATAAACATCATTTCTAGCTTTTGAAGCCCACAGGTACACTGCAGGTAAGACATGGACTAACTACACATGGACTGCTGCAACAAACATGAGTGTTTATGCACATGAAAACACATCAAGCTAGTATCTATACATTATATACTAGATTTGGGGTCACTAGATTTTAGGTGTTACTAGATTTAGGTGACACTTAAAAGGTGTCACTGGCTGTAGAGTTTTAGACATGAACACCACTCCTATAGCAGAAGTGGGAACCACCTCAATTTTTTCATCCATGGCAATGTTAGAAAAGAAAACAAGTTTGTCAGGAAGGTGAGCAGCTCCAGACATCTCTCGACCTCACAAAGTTGCATTTTTCACACTGTAAGCAGATCTGCAGCAGTGTTTTTAACCCATTTTTTAGCTTTTAACCGAAATAGAGTATATAATGTACAGGTATTAGCATTTCTTCTTAGGAAAAACAGCTCCTCCACATGGCAGAAATAAGATTTCTAAACCTCCTGTCTTAGTTGCTTTATTTCACATTTTTAATGGCTGGAATTGCATTTTGTAACCCTAGGATGTATTAGTTGCTTAAGCCGTATTCCTTTAGAGGCTCATTTTCAGAAACACTCAATACCTAACTCTCTAAGCAAAGCAAAAGGCATATGCTGAAGACAGAAAATCTTCTGCACGGTTCAACAAGTGAATTTTCTACTCTCTCCACAGCAGTAGGTTGGGAATTACTGATGTGGGTGAAGTTTAATTACATTATTAATTCTTTGATTAGTTACGAGTTTGAAACTGGACACTAAATTCTCTCCCTTGGGTGTTTCTGGGGCTGTTGAGTGATATATTCTTCAAATGCATATCAGATCTACCTAAAAACACTGCAATGGCAGGAAGCCCCAGGTGGGCTCTTAGTAAGAAAGGTAGACTTTAGATTCCCAAAGGCTTCTCTGAAGCAATGCTCTGTTTTAAAGCTGTTGCATATTAGGCTTACTAGAAAAGCTCTGGCTTCAGGCAGCAAGCAAACCTGACTTTAAATCCTTGTGTGAGGAGGCTCATCCTGGACATGGTACTATGGGGGCCTTCGTAAGAAAGACACTAAGGTGCTGGAGCAGGTCCACAAAGGGGTAACAAAATTGGTGAAACATCTGGAGTACAGGCCTGATGAGGAACTGCTGAGGGAACTGGGGTTGTTTAGCCTGGAGAAAAGGAGGCTGAGGGGAGACCTCATTGCTCTCTACAATGCCCTGAATGGAGCTGTTGGTCTCCCTAGTGAATAAGTGATAGGAAAAGAGGAAATGGCCTCAAGTTGCACCAGAGGAGGTTTAGGTTGGATTTCAGAGAAGAAACTTCTTGACTGAAAGGGTTTTCCAACACTGGAACAAGCTTCCCAGGGAGGTGGTTAAATCCTCATCCCTGCAGGTGTTTAAAAGATGTAGAGCTGAGGGACATGGTTTATCACCAGACTTCACAGATTTAGCAGTAATGGTTGGATTTGATTATCTTACATCTCTTTTCCAACCAAAATGATTCTATGATTCTAAGCACATCTGGAAAAATGGAAACAAAGGACAGCATCTGTACAGGGTTTGCAATGGTTTTCACTCTAAAAGCATGCAAAAACTGCACTAAGACTTTGTCTCATTTTCCTTTTAGAAGCCAGGAGGCTGGCAAGGTTACAGAACTTTATCAATAATCAGACAGAGTGTGGCAGTTTCAAAAAAATGTGGTGTCAAAAATCAGAGATAAATATTAAGTGTCAATAACAGAAGTACAGCCCTAATTCTTTCATTCCCTCTTACACAGGCCAGATACAAACTGACAGAAATAATTTAAGCATCACTCTTTACTAGATGAGTATCTTCCAAAAAAAGTCATGTCATAATTTCAACAGATTTTTCTCCTTCTTTACCACATTAACAGCAGGAGTGAAGAGTCTGATACTTGCACTGGCAAGAAGACGCAGCTTTAATGAGGCTTCTTACACCTGGACAGAGATTATTACCTCAAGTCTGATTTTAAAAGTAACTGCATAGTTTCATCAACTATTAGACCTACTAGACAATCCCTACAGAAATGTCACCAATGTATCTATCCATCTACCCACCTACATACCTATCTATCTACACATACTTATATATATACTTATTTTTGTACACATATATTAACTCAGAAATTTTCCTTACATATTAGAAGCAAATTCTTCCCCATGAGGATGGTCAGACACTGTAACAAGTTGCCCAGAGAACTTCTGGAGGCTCCTATCCTACAAGTGTTCTAAGCCAGATTGGCTAGGATCTTGATCAAGTTGGTCTGGTAAGAGATGTCCTGCCCAGGGGACACCACTGGGGGTTGGAACTAGATGATCTTTAATCCTTTCAATCCAAACCATTCTGTGATTCTATGGATGTTTATGCCAAAAACCTAATACTAGAACAAAATCAGTCAGTTAAAAGTGACAGTGAAGGTTTCCTATCCCCCTTTATCTTATGTGTCTTGATAATGCACTCTGGGCATTTGCAACTGATGAAAAATGATTAAAAAATTACTGTCCAACTGGAGCTTATACTGCAGAGAAAGATCAAGTTGTGAGATGACAGGGAATTTTATTAAGGTTAAATCTGTCATTTTGTGTGCGATTTGTCTATGTATTTTTTTTTAGTGACCAAAAAAAGATAAAAAACTACCATTTACATCCTTTTTGCTGCAAATAAATACTTGGAAGGGTTTGCTTTAGGAAGGAACAAGAGCTGCAGAGCTCTACAGGAGAGCTAGGAAGCACCTTAAAACATCAGAAGTTCTCCATAAGATGTGGAAGAAGGGCAAGCAGAGGAGAAGCTCTGGAAACATGGACTCTTCAGAAGTTTGCTTGTGACAATGCTACCCACAGCTTACACCAAATTTTGTTTTCTTTGCTCAGCGGATGGGTTTCCTGTGGAAACTGGACTCACTGGAAAATAATTGATGTAAATCACTAATGCAGGTGTCAAGGCTGCAGAAGTGTCAGCCCTGGAGGAAGGGTGTGGTATCAGCCAGGAACAGCACTTGCTCTTGTTGAAGACGCCTAACAAAGAACCAATGTAAACTGAACCATCTGATAGTCCTGTGACCTAGCAGATGTTAGGCCTGAGTACATACAGACCTGACTCCCTTGTGTGGCAGGTCCATTATGGAAGATAAGTAACCACCTAGCAAACACAGAAGTTACTATTTTATTACATATTTGTTATAATCATAGAATCAACCAGGTTGGAAGAGACTTCCAAGATCATCCAGGCCAACCTATCGCCCAGCCCTGTCCAATCAACTAGTCCATGGCACTAAGTGCCTCAGCCAGTCTTTTCTTGAACACCTCCAGGGATGATGACTCCACTACCTCTCCGGGCAGCCCATTCAAATGGTAAATCATTCTCTCTGTGAAGAACTTCCTCCTAACATCCAGCCTAGACCTCCCCTGGCACAACCTGAGACTGTGTGCCCTTGTTCTGTTGCTGATTGCCTGGGAGAAGGTTATTTTTCAATAAACAGTATGGTTCATGGAAGCTACGAGTTAACTGCAAAGAGCCTGCAGTCTAGAACCTGCATCTAAGCTGCTTAGAGACTTACAAACCAGGAAGGGTGCCCGAAAGAAGGCTATGCAGAACCCTGGAGCCACGGTGTGCCTTCTAATCCAGGAATGGTCATGAGTGGGAGGAGAAGGACGTAGAAGACAGACCATCTGATGCTTTCTCTCTCTTTCTGAATCACCCTGCACTCACACACTTGGTTTGGGACTCTGCCTTGGAACCCTTTTTCCTCACTGCAGGAAATCCATTCTGCCTTTACTTTCACTGAAAGTAAAGGCAGAATGGATTCTAAGGTCATGTACTTCAGCACTGCTTGCTGAAGGATGAGCCAGGATCCAGGCCATGGATCCTGACAGAAATTTTCCTAGAATGAAGGGAAATAGAAGAGTATTCATGTCTCCTCAGGTAATTCCTGAGAAATTGTTAATATTTCCAATTAAAAAGTTTCTGCCCCACACCTCACTTCTTCCCAGCCTTTGTTCTGCCTTCTGCAAACAGGACTGTTAAATTCAGTTACATCTGTGCTCCAGTTCATGCAGTGGCCTCAGTAACAGTTGTACCAGCACAGTGAGTTGGTACCAGGGTGGAAACGAGAGGCTGGGAGGAGAGCAAGATTCAGGAACTACGTGAGCTGCCAAAAAAACCACCCAAGGAACAATAGCCTCAGGTAAACATAGAATTTCACTGGATATAAACAGAACTTCTAGGCCTCTGGGGGTTCTTTCCACTGAGGAGCCAACTTTTTCTAAAAGACAAAGAGATCCTCCAAGAAAAGAAAGTCCTAAAGAAAGGTGTTTAGCTAACATAAATGGAGAGATCAGTATGAAATTTCTTTACAGTATATTCCAGTTTTCTTGCTGCTGGCTTTACACACACAAGTATTACTGGGAGTCTCACTTCCAGTAAATTGGAGGATTGGCACCAGCATTACTTTGGAAATGCATTATATAAATGGCAGATCTATGTGGTTGCTAAAGAGGGAAAAACAAGAGCAGAAATCACATTTCACAGTGGCAGTGGAGAAGGATGTTTATCTGTATTTTATCCTATCTTCTAAAGCACAACAATGCCCCCACTCCTCAAAACTGCTACCTGCTGCAATGAACCGCTTTTGATTCTTTACTGATCTTGGGACTACTGTTAGCTACTTACTCTTGCACCATTACTTGCTGGGGAGACAATGAGGTCATCACTGGAGGTGACAGTTGTTCGGGATAGAAGTCAGTCTTCAATGGTTCACTTCCTGGCTCTACTTTGATTGTTTTCTTCAGTGTAGGCTTCTCATAAGACTCGATGACAGGCACTGTATGGGGGAGGGTAGGAGAGGGAAGGTAACATATCAAAATTATAGAGCATTATGGAAATGAAAAATACACCCAAAGATAGATAAAGCAAAAGAAATTCCCCAGCTCTATATTTACTGCAATGATTTGTGCTAGAATACAAAATATTCCAGTTTTAGTCTCTCTCCTGTACCATCTCTCTCCTTGTATCATCTCCTGATGATACAATTCTATTAATTTTCATCAGCCCAACTTTTTTATCAGTCCTTATCTCTGTAGATAAAAAGTTTTATTCAGACATAGAATATAGGGAAGTTGGACATGATGACCTTTGAGTGTCCCTTCCAACCTGATGCAATCTGTGAATCTGTGAACGTGCAGAGATTACACTGTCATGGTTATAAACTTTTCTTTATGGCTAGGAGAAACTTTCTTCTCCAGGTCAGCTGCCTTATTTGATGTGCAGGTGAGGTACCTGACCTCTTAAATACCTCAGCAGAATGTGCTTGCCTTTGTTGAAATGAATACTTACATTGTCACAACCTTGGTAAAGTTGGTAAAGTATTTGCACAATACATTCTATGCCTGCATGCTTTAGATAAACAGAAATTATGTTCCTTTTCCTAATATGTGAGAACCAGCCAAAAAAAGTGCTTAGATGTACAGTTATTTTTCCCAGGATGAAAAGAAAGAAAAAGGAACTCTTACAACACCAACCTGGCACGCTACTTGGTGTCTCCATCTCATCTGCAAGGACTGTGGACACCATGATGGGCTGCTGAAGATGAGGAGCATACATAAAAGGAACTGGCTGGACCACAACAGGCTGTATAACTGGGAGTATTCCAGGGCTTCTCAGTCCATGGCGTGAAAGAGCAGCAGCCATTACAGGTGGGATTGTTATTGGCATGGAAATAGGCTGTACTCCTGGTGGGGAGGGTGTGAATTTACTGAGAGGTGAGCTGGGTGAAGACAGAGTCAGTCCAGGTGAAGTTCTCCTGTGCACAGTCTGGAATTTTAGGGGTGAAGGAGAACTTCCAGTTGAAGATGGCGAGCTGCGTTTGTTCACTGTAAGGTCAACTGGCTCCATCTGGATTCCATTCGATAGTCCTTCAGGGTTTGAGTAAAATTTGTTGTGCAACATGCTCGGTGTAGAATAAATGACACTGTACTTGTTTGGCTTCATCTGGTCCATGTAATTGGACGGGTATGACTGTCAGGAGGGGAAAGGAAAATAAAGAAAATAAACCCATAAATCAGCACAGGCACAATTACTGCTGAAAACAAAAGCGCCTGATGAGCAAGTTCCAAGAAAACACTTTAACATACTTTCTAAATAAAAGTGAAGTAAATAAAGCTTATTTTTTCACACATACTAAGTTCTTGCAGGATTGATTCCCCAACTGATTCAGAAGCAATGTAAAACAGATGATGAAGACAAGCCCTCAAGGCTTATCCAGCTCTTTATTTCCCTTAAAACCTGCCTTGCATACACTATGCTGCACATTAATTAACTGACCTGGGAGATTCATGGTGCTGTGCCCAGCATTTAACTATATACTGAAGAACACAAAGTCAACCAAGACAGGAGTTAAATCGGACTAAGAATTGCAGTAGGTTCCCTCCAAATGCTGAAGTAATTAGAAAACAATCATCACTAAAGCACAGAATTATGTATCTGAACCCTATAAGCACTGCAAAATAGCTGAACTCTGTAAGCCATGGGTGAGAAACTCAAGAGGGTAAAAAGGTAAATGCTAAACATTTTTAGTTTTCCAGTCTTTAGATGTTGTACATTTGTTTAAAATAAAATGCTATCTCTGGATTCTAGGTAAGCAAAGCTTCACACACTTGAGGCTAAGCAGCTTCACTCTGCTTTAAAAAAAAAAACCTCAATTCTTTGGCACAAGAAAGACCTTGATGAGTGGGATAAAAATTTAAAAATATGCAAAACAGCAGAAAGTGTAAGAGATTAGAAGTCTAAAACTATTCCATTTCAATTATTTTTTTTCCAGAGGTGAAACTTCTAGCAGTACATCCTCCTGGTTTCTTACCTCTGTCTTCCCTCTGAGGGACTGCTAGTTGATTTTGAGTGTCACGTACTATTTTTGCAAAATGACACAAGTTTTTCTTCTTTTCAGTTACTGTTTAAAACAGTGAGTTTAGGAAAGCAGTGCTACAGGCTGGGGACAGAGTGGCTGGCGAGCTGCCAGGAAGAAAAGGACTTGGGGGTACTGGTAGATAGTAGGCTGAAGATGAGCCAGCAGTGTGTCCAGGTGGCCAAGAGAGCCAGTGGCATCCTGGCCTGTATCAGGAACAGTGTGGCCAGTAGGACGAGGAAGGTTATTCTTCCCCTGTACTCAACACTGGTCAGGCCACACCTTGAGTGCTGTGTCCAGTTCTGGGCTCCTCAATTCAAGAGAGATGTTGAGATACTGGAACGTGCCCAGAGAATGGCGATGAAGCTGGTGAGAGGCCTGGAACACAGCCCTGTGAGGAGAGGCTGAGGGAGCTGAGGTTATTTAGCCTGGAGAAGAGAAGGCTCAGGAGTGACCTCATTGCTGTCTACAACTACCTGAAGGGAGGCTGTTGACAGGTGGGGGTTGGTCTCTTCTCCCAGGCAACCAGTAACAGAACAAGGGAACATAGTCTCAAATTGTGCCAGCAGAGTCTAGGCTGGATGTTAGGAGGAAGTTCTTGACAGAGAAAGTGATTGCCATTGGAATGGGCTGTCCTGGGAGGTGGTGGAGTCGCGGTCCCTGGAGGTATTAAAAAAAAGACTTGATGAAGCACTTAGTGCCATGGTCTAGTTGATTAGACAGGGCTGGGTGCTAGGGTGGACTGGATGTTCTTGGAGGTCTCTTCCATCCTGCTTGATTCTATGATGATGACTCTCTTCTCTTGTGGTATACACAAAACTAAAACACCCTTCAAGACATCCTCTCCAGCTTGCAACCGCTGCCCAGAAGAGCTGGAATGCTCAGAAATAATTTGCATAGCAAACGGAGCAGCGCTAAAATCGCAGTCACACAATGGAAGAATCACAGCATGGCACAAGCTGGAAGTGACCTCTGCAGAACACCTACACTATCCCCCCTGCTAGAGCAGATTCAGCCAGAGTAAATCACATAGGAACATGTCCAGGCAGGTTCTGGCTGCCTCCAGAGATGGAGACTCCACAGCCTTTCTGGGCAGCCTGTTCCAGTGCTGACATCCTTGAAGTGATTTTTACCCTATTGTTTACATGGAACCTCCTGTGTTCCAGGTTGTGTCCATTGCCCCTTGTCCTGTCACTGGACACCACTGAGACCACAGGCTCCATCCTCCTGACACCCTTTAGATACTGATAAGCATTAATGAAACCCCTCTCAATCTCCACTTCAGCAGAATATAGACCTGGCAGGGCAGGGAGGACAGTGTAGGAGAGCAGATGCTGTGTGCAGGACACAGCTCCTGGGGATGGAGGAAGAGAGAAAGCATGAGTGGGTATTAGATGTGCAAAGGAGAGAGTGCCCAAGTGAGGCAAGTTAGGAAAATGCCTAAACCAGGGACACCCTCAAAATCAAGATCAGACCTCTAGGGTCTGGACAGTGCTGTAGACATGAGATTTCTGCAGTTGCAAGAGTAGGGAGAGGATTTGGGGGGTGTTAGATGGGAGAGTTCAGCTCTTCCTGCAGCCAAAGATGCCAAGTCCAGGCAGCTGGAAGGGATCTGTGCAGCAGAAGGCCACATGGGTGTCAGCAATGCCAGCAGGGAAGGACAATGCAGGGCTGCAACTCCCTTCCGCTTGGAGGTCTCTTCCAACCTGGATGATTCTATGATATACTCAATTTTCCTGTTGCATTCATAGCACTGTGATAAAGCAACAATGCTGAGTCACCTGTTCTATAAAACACTCAAAATAAAATAACATATAGAAGGGTGATTCATCTTCAAATAGTAAATAGTGCAGTAAACCCTCTGAAACTGTATTTATTCTCTTTATGACTACTCTTACAAATTCAATAAAAACAAAAGGTTCATTTTTCATGGTAAAGGGCTCCTCAGAATTCTATTAAAATGCCATTACTGCAAGCTGGGCTGGCTAAAACAACTTCTATACATTTGTCACCATTGCTGAGCCAAGTGACAGAATTATTACCGCTGAAGTGCTGAAGGTGGCTGAGTATTGGTAGTTTAATATTTAACAGTATTTACTATCTACTAAATGTGATCAAGTTAATGGGCACAGGCAAGAATTCAACACTTAATATTAAGTACTTCTGTTAAAACTGCTGTTACTGGTTTACAATACAAAAGTCTACTGCTTCACACAAAGTGTGAATGTTCTACCACTGAACACCACATTTAGAGTATGGAGGTTTGTCAGGGATGATCACGACATCCTTACCTATGAACACTGCTTCCAGTGCAAGAATACTGGAAGGGAAAAAGACTATGCAATTTAAATCTTAGGGAATGTTTCTTCTGGTCAGCAAGTTACTAGAAGAAACTTCACTGGAAGGGTTATCAAAGACTGGAACAGGATCTCCAGGGAGGTGACTGAATCCCCATCCTTGGAGGTGTTTAAAAGCTGCAGAGATGTGGTGCTGAGGGACATGGCTTAGCACCAGACTTGGCAAAGTTAGATAATGGTTGACTTGATGATCTTAAAGGTCTTATCCAATGAAACTGATTCTATGATTAAATGACAAAGCATCTCCAAGCTGTAACCATTCTATATAAGCAGTAACGCTCTTTCAACTCTTCAGGTTACACCAGGTGTGCGCACTGAAAAAACACCAAGCTACCAAAATATTGTACATGGAACTCTAAATTAGAGGAGTAAAATATATTTAGAGAAGCAATAGATTTTTTCCAGAATTAGAAAGAAAATATTGATGTTTTTAAGAAGTGACTATTTTAAGCACTTGGTTATTTCACTCCATATACCTTGCATTATTTTGCATAGAAGGTTTCCATTGTTGTAATTAAGCTGGCATGGATTTAACATCAGCTGTTTTTTTCTGGCAGTTTGGGGAAGCTGAATGATTTTTCTAAACTTTTCCTCCTCTTGCAATTTTAATCACTGTGTTTCTACCTGAACTGCAGATAAAGTTCTCCTGGAAAAATGTGGTGTGACAAATTATCTGTGTTGGGATGAGAAAAGTCGATTAGGATGCTGGAACAGTGATAAGGAAAGTATGTGTTATCAATCAGAAAGTGTTTGGTGGAGAACAGTTTTGCTTCACTATCAGTGAAGTATGGTTGAAGCCCTGTTTGTCTGGAATAAGTCACATGGAGATCTATCTCCTGTTTCTGCACTTAAGCTTCCTTTGTCTTTAAGCAGTTGCTAGCTCCCTGGGACACAGCAATTGCCGTTAGGTTGGTATGAAGCACTGCTTTCCAATTTGGTACACCACTTTCCCTTTCTTCACCAGGAGAGCAGACAGAACCCCTTTGGGGGATATGGGATGGAAGAGACTTCCCAGTCTCTCTGGAAATAGGGAGCATTAATAACAGCAAACAAACTGAAGTCCAACTACTCTCTTTGGTTTTCTAAAAGCCACCAACTGCAGGAATGACATAGTCCTAGAATGCTTTAGGGACCTTTAATGTAATCTAATCCCCTTGCAGTAAGCAGGGACATCTACAACTAGGTCAGCTTGCTCAGAGCCCTGTCCAACCTGGAAACAGGAGTGTACTTCACAGCCTGTGAGGGCAATCTGTGCTCACCAGACCCAGAAGTTATGCCCTAGGAGTAGTGATGGAACAATGGAAAACCAGGTATCATTGCTCTGTTTGCCTAGAATATTTAAGCTTCTGTTAAATTGCCTCAGTGAAACATCCTCTTTCTTGTAGAGGCAAACAGATTTTGAAGCAATTTGGCCCATCTTTTATAAACTATATGAGCTTATCAATGTAAAATTTAGCCAGCCTCTTGGGAAAACAGAACAGGTGAAAAACCACCTGTCAAATCAGCATTGTCTAAGAGGATGAATAGGAATTAGCCCAAACAGTAGCTAAATCCAGGGAAGCTGGAGATGGGTAGGTTCAGACTGGACATGAGGAGGAAGTTCTTCACCATGAGAGTGGTGAGACCCTGGAATGGGTTGCCCAGGGAGGCGGTTGAGGCCCCATCCCTGGAGGTGTTTAAGACCACGCTGGATGAGGCTGTGGGCAGCCTGACCTAAGGTAGGGTGTCCGTGCCCATGGCAAGGTGGTTGGAACTAGATGATCCTTGTGGTCCCTTCCAACTCTGACTGATTCTGTGATTCTATGATTCTATTCTAATCCATGAAAAAGCATTCCCATCACATGACATTTGTGTTCCAGTACACCAGGGGATCAATCCCTCCTGTAGCACTCTTTACAAACTGGTGAAACTAGTAGTTTGGGGACTGATGGAAAGGGAGCAAAAAGCTGCTTCAATTCAAAGAAAGATGGTAACATACAAAAAAGCAACGCTAGCAATAACTGGTATTTGCCTGTATGTTTGAAAAGACCTAGCAGCAAATATTTAAGTAGGACTTGGATGACTGTCACTTGCTCATTAAGTACTATCCTAAAATGTGTCAAATAATTCAATTCAGTAAATAGCATGAGCTGTTGAGTGACGAAATGCTGTGGGTGTAAGCTTAAGTCACCTGAGAAGTGTAGTTAATCCCTTCAGCCACACACCCCCTGAAATACAGTGGTGTCAAAACTTCATTTCCTTCTCCCACCCCAACCAATGGGAATTTTTTTCAAGACAGACTTGACAAGTTTCAGACAGTGAATGTTCAGGTAAAGTAAGGAGTTATTCCTAAGGGGTTTCAATGAGTTTGGCCTCTAATGATACTATCAGGATGGATGTTACAAGACAAATAAATCCTGGTTTTCCAATTCTGAGTTATGTCAGCCTGCAGTGAACTGAATGCTGTGCTAAGCACCCCCAAAGCATCACACCAACAGCATCTCTTTCCTTCCACCTCCTCAGAAGAAGGTCAATAGAACCAACAAACTCAGTTGCTGTCCTTTCCTGGGTTCTCTCCACACCATGATTCCTCCCTTTAGAGGTGTCTCCAGAGTGGTTTCTGCTGGTGAGCTCAGCAGCAGGCCTCTGAAGAAGCCACAAGACTAAGAAGTGCTGGAGAAGGCAGGACCTTGAAGGCTTGAGGATACAGCCTGTGTGCGTGCAGAAGCTGAATCACAGAACAGTTTGGATTGCAAAGAACCTTAAAGAGCATCTAGCTCCAATCCTTCTGCTACGGGCAGGGAGGCCTACTAGATCAGCTTGCTCAAGGCACCATCCAACCTGGCTTTCAACACTTTCAGGTTTGGAGGCTTCACAAATTCTCTGGACAGCCTGTTCCCCTGTCTCACCACCCTAATGGGGAAGAATTTGTTCCTCATGTCTAATCTCAATCAACCTTCTTCTCATTTCAAGCCATTATCCCTTGTCCTGTCATTCCATGCCTTTGTCTAAAGTCTCTCCCCAGCTCTCCTGTAGCCCTCTGAAAGGCTGCCTGAAGGCCTCCTTAGAACCTTCTCCAGGCTGAAAAAGCCCAACTCTCTCAGACTTCCTTTATAGCAGAGATTCTCCAGCCCCTCTGATCATAGCCCTCCTCTGGACCTGCCAACCACACACCGAAATACACACACTCCTCAGCCTAAGAGAAACCAGACAGATCTCCATGAGGGAAACCTCACTCAAAGAAAGGCCTTTCCTGCTTTTGTTTTTTAGGTTTTTTTTTTTTTTTGCATTATGCAGTAACAAAAAAGAAAACAGGAAAAGGATTTGGTCAAATGCTCTGAATAGTCTCCAACAGCTGTCAAGAGTGATGACGCTGTGTTAGTTGTAAGAACACCCAAGATGACTCCAGAAGACCAACATAAGGCAGGTACCACACCTCTGCAAGGAGCACACAGTATCCAAAAAACAACACGTGGAACTACACTCCTGAAAAGCACTTGGCTTAGAAATGCTCCCTTGCTCTTCTCCCCATTGCAGTTTTCCCTTCATTTGCCAGTCTGGAAAGACTGCTCACTCCTCTCTTGCTCTGCTTATTGAGGGATCTACCCTGTCCATCTTGCAAAAGCACACAGCTCTCTAGGCCAGGATCTTGTGCCTCTTGTGCATCATCCCAAGCCCTTGCAGAACCTTCTTTGGGTAATGAAGGCAGATGTGAACAAGACAGCTCAGGGTGCCTCCAAAGTGAGTTCCTGTTGTTCAGGTAATGACACTTTCACTGTGAAAGTGGCCAATTTTCTGCCTTTGATTGCCACTACTTGAAACCCCTAGATAACTGCAGATAATAACCTCTAATCTTAACAAGGTTAGGCCATAACTGTGATTGAAAGGACACTGGCCAGTGCCAAGTTCTTTCTTGACCGAAATATTGTCATTTGTCAAATGTACACTCTCAGTGACAGACCAGTTATTTTTCTCTCATTGCTCTCAAGCAAATAAATCCTACAGAAGTCAAACTGTGGTTTTAGAATACATACAATATTAACTCCCAGAAAGTGTTAACAGCACTGAAGAAATCAGACTGCTGACAGATGCACTGAATTTGGTGACAATTATCCTACATTTTAAATAAAGCAGGAAGCAAAGTCTTCACTGGGAAGTTCAGTGCCTGAGTTTAAGGCACCTGAATTTATACACCCTTTTAACTGATCAGCCTTTCTAGGGGTGAGATTTCATTTTACACTTAATCTTGTTTTATTGCAGGCTACTGCTGAAAGGGGAGGTCCCATTCCTTTGTCCTTCTCCTCCCTTGCCTCGCTCTCAAAATACACAAAATGAATCAGATTAGCTTCCCAGTCTGACCAAAAGAGCAAGGGTATTTTTGGTGAGTTAGCAATTCTGACCAGCCAGTGAGCTGACCCAAATCATTCTGTGGCCATGCAATTGGCTCCATACACAGGAGCCACAAAGCTGGAAAGGAGGGAGAAAAGCCTCAACCTCCTCTTTCAGCAGCAACCTGAAGTTGAAGAGGTGAAGTATGTACTATACATAAACTGCTTTCTAAGGCTGTTGAAATTTCTCTGGCATCCTAAATCATTACAATTCCTATTTTTCCTATCTAAAAGTTTCTGCTGCTCTTTTTTATCAGACTTTACTCTGATACACACCAAGCTGGCAGAAAATTCACCCAACTAAAAAGTCTCCCCTTTCCCTTTCCCACCCCTATTCCTCCTCCACTGCCATGGTTCACATGGTGAGGTAATGGACCTGGCCTATACAGCAAAAAAAAAAGCCACTGATTTTTTCTGTCAGGATATTTTTTCCTGCTGTTTACATAGAGGGCAGATTCAGCCCTAAGCCCATGTTGTCAAGAGCAGGAGAGAAAAAGAAAAGGGGACTGAGAAGTTTTTCATTTACTTCAAAAGTGTAACACAGAAACCACTGGCTCCTGTCACTTCACTGTGAAGTCAACTCCATTTCAGCCCACATTCATCAGCAGCATGAGCTACAGAGATCTTATTTGCATTGCAGTGGCTGAGGAGTACTCGGGTATTCTCTTGATAGGAGCACCAGCAGAGGTAACGGGGCAAATGATTTAGGGACAATGAATTTGTAAACTACAAACTACAGAAAAAAAGATTTCCTAGGAAGTACATTTAATTGCCTTGGGAGTTAAAATATAGCTTCATGACCTTTCCTGGCTTAAAGTAGCCTTGGTATGAATGTAAAGATGGAAAAACTACAGTCTTCACAAAGGGTAATTACTATGTTTTCAAAGTCTTACCACTGAAACAGGGTCCATGGCTTCTTGCTTGATAGGGACTGGGTCAAACATTAACATCTTCTTTAGCCACCTGTTCTGATGCCTCTGATTTCCTGACCTGCAGGATCAAGACAAAGTGTTAGAAAGCTGCAGGAAATCCTCCATTCAACTCTTTCAGTTGTAGAGAACTTACTATTTTGTCAGATGAATGTGACTATTTATCCACCTCTAACATACCTTTAAAAATATTTAACCATTCAAACATTGCAGTCATTGTAAGTTTAGTCTTTCCCAACTGCTATTGAAACAAAGGCAAATCTGCTCACTTTAATAAATCCTTAACATGCCTAGGAGCATACCAAGATTGCAGAAATGTTCACTTTCATTAGCTCTCAGCATGTAAATGCATCACAGTTTCAACTAGATGTTTCTTATCAGAATTACAACTTCAGAACAATCTTGTTTGTACAGGTGATCTGATTCTGGAGAGGGGATGTTCTAAGAATCCTGATAGGGAAGTTATAATTTTCATGTTCAGTGACATCGCCTTGAATGCAAAAGAAATACTAAAATCCAGGACTGGTTTGAAGAGGTAGATTCAATGTGCTGCAAAACATCATTTATTTCCCTGAGATAACAGATTTACTGAAAATTCAACAATTTGTGCACACTGTGCAAACTTCAAAAAACATGGTTGCCTCCATGTGGCTTCAGATGGGTTTTTTTCTACAGTGGGTTCAACTTAACTTGCCTAATTCTAGCTTATCTCAACTGCCTGAAGTAGAAGTTATTTAGCATAAAGCATGTCATACTAGGTACTTGCCATGGTCAACTTGGGAAGATGGTGTGAGGAAAAGGAGATACCTTTATACCTTTCCTGGGCCAAGTACAGGTTTTCTGGGTACAGAGTGAAAATCAAGAGAAGCAAAGGAAAGTTGCTCTCAGTGAGAATTAGACGCTGGCAAGTGCTTACGAATCCCTAGAGGTATACATTAGACGGATGATCTTGTAAGGAGTGAGTTCTAACCAAACACTGCACAGTTCACAGCCCTGCCTGGAAGTGGCGTGACCTCTACTGAGGACAAAAAAAAGAAAGCCACCAATTCAGCTTTGCCCAGTAGATGGCACTGGAAAGAAGCGAATCCAGCCAGAACACATCATCCAGCCCATTCAGTCAGAGGAAGAAGGGCAAAGGCTCCACAACAGATTTCTATTTGTGGCCAGAAAATGGAACGAAAATTTTAAGATATACTTGCTCAAACTAGAAGAATTCTAACAATCTTAAACCACCGAACAAGCTTGCAATTAACCATTATATGTGTTTTAGATAAAAATTTGTTAAGGAAGACAACATTAGTGGTTTCAAGTCCATCATTCAGGTATAGGAATAAAGTTCAAGGACTTGGGAAAACACCTCACAACAGTGTATATTTTGAATAATGGAAACCAACAAGTACCAAAAGGAAATTGATGTGTCTTCATAATTCTATTTCTAAAAGTCAAAGGCCTGAAAAAAATCCAATAGAAAAGGAGGAGACAAGGAAAGAAGGAAACAAGGAAGTATTAAATAAGAAACAATAAGGAAACAAGAAAACATGGAAACAAGGAAATAAGGAAGGAAATAAGAAAGGAAGCAAGAAGTAGTGACATGGGCGTAAGGAGAGAGAAGGAGGGAGGGGAAAGAAGGAGAGGAGGGAAGAAAGAAGGAGGAGAGAGAAGTGGCAAGGGAGAGAGAGAGGAAAGAGAGAAAGATTTTGGTGTAAGTATGCAGTCATACTCCGAGGCTATACTTTTTGTCATTTTTGTTGTTTTAAAATTGTATTTGGATGGCTGGATGGTTAGACTCAATGATCTTAAGAGTTCTTTTCCAACCAAAACATTTCTCTGGTTCTTCAGCTTGTTACTCTGTCGCACGTTTCAGCCCAAGACATGAAAGACACTCGATATACATTCCACATGTCATCTGAGTGTTTCCTGAGAGGCCTCTTTAAATGACTCTGTAGGAATCAGACTGACATAGACAACAGAAAGTGTACTGTGCTGATAAAAGCCACAAGTAATCCTCCCTCCTTCTCAGGTGCAATCATCTAAGAACAGCAGAGGGAAACGTTAATTTTATTGCTGCATCATAGTACAGAAATGGTGCCCTTCTTTATCAACTACTCCTTCTTAAGCAGTAGGCTTCTTTTCCCCATTTCATAGTGACTGGAAAGCAATTTTCCACAAATTAAAAATAATAGATCACACTTGGTCCTGTCAGTCCAGATCAGAGGGACAAATTCTTATTTGGTAGAAACTGACAAAGCTGCTCTAGAGTCAATACAAACCCATCTTGGGCCTGGAATTCAAAATTCAGCTCAGCGGGACACTTTCCTAAGGCTGCAAATCAACTCACAAAACAATTCTCCTTGTATTTAAAAATAATGCTCCAAATTGATTGCTTGGGCCACATTCACAACCAACTATGTACATGCACACTCACACACAAATGAAGCATGCTTCTTCTTTCTACTAAGAAGTCTGTACTTTTTTCCATGCCTATCTGTAAAATCATGCCTACTAACTCAAAAAAAACCCCAAAGTCCCTCTCTTAAACATCTGAGAAGGGGGCAATAGGGAAGGTAAACAGTCTTATCTGTTTCTCTTACAGAGGAATGAGAAAACAGTTGGGTTCTACTTTACACATAGATTTCATAATGTGCTTGTCTGAAAGCTCCCAAATTGTTTAGTAAATACAACTAATTTCTGGAAAATCAAAATAGGGTCTCTCATTCCTGAGGTGCTCTGGGAAAAAAAAAAAACAATGAGGAGACAATAATATATTCATATTAAGTGTATTAAAAAATAAGAGCCTTTGTCTTTCATGTTATTAGATAGACTATTTTGCACTAAAGAGTTTTTTTCATGTGGGTTAGAAGAATTTAAAACGCATGTAATCTGAAACTAAATAATTAACTACAATCCGGTAGGCAAACATTCCACCCTCTCTTTTTTTTTTCCCCTCTCCCTCTCTTTTTCTGCTAACAAGCCACACGGTTTTACTTTCTTGCCTCCTCCCATTCACTCCACCCTGTGGATCTCTGCCAAGTCAGTCCAACTTGTCCAAACAGGACATGGCTTTTGATAAGATTTTGCTCACACCCTGTACTTCTGAAAGACAAATGAAGCAATTGGGTTTTGTATGCAAATAAGGACAGGTGCAAGGTAAAGTCCAGGCAAAGTCCCTCAGCATTTTCCTATCTGAAGTCCAGTAAGGACAGCAAGCCAGGAAAAGCACAAACTCTGCCTGTATAGTCTCCTATATGCAGTGAAGTAACCCTTCCATCACTGGCAGGGCTCACCACCTTGTCAGGATTGAAGACTTCTCAACATTAACTCCCCAACAGGTATGGTTAACTGTTTCAAAAACCTAATTAAGAGTAAATGAAAACTTAACATGTATTTTGAGAATAAGGACTTGTACAGTGTATTACCCTGGATGAAATGACCAAAGCAGTTAAAGAATGTGCTCAGAGTACACATCTGCAGAGGAGAGCAACCACATTGCAGCTACTCCCAGCAGCTCTGCACATCTACCTTCTCAAGGTCCACCAACTGCATAACTGTTACAAAAGCATGGAGTGGAGGGCCAGTTTTGACTGCACATCCAGCAACTACAAAGCCTCCCTCTAACACAGAGCCCTTGCTCTCATCAGTGATCTGATCCTTCTTGCAGACAGGGGCCTCTCTTCACTAAGCATGGAAGCATGCATGGGCTTTGCTTTCTTAATCTTTTTGCCTGGGGGAAAGCAAGGAATGCTGCTGCCCTGCAGTACAGTGAGGCTTTGTCTAGAAGCTTCAAGGTATGATTGTTATTGTTGGTGTAATTACAGAATAATGTAATGATATCTGCTAAATTAGCACTGCATCAGTGCCCTCTGCAAAGACACTGCAGCTCTTGCAGCACTTGGTATCTAGCAGGCAGCAAAAGTCATGTGGCCAAAGCTCTTCAGTCCAAGCCCTTTGAGACTTTGGCTGTTGCTCTGAAACTTACTTCTGTGAACCTCGAGTTAAACTTCCTCTGATACTAAAGAAAAGCAGTACTATGAGAAGAGTATCCACTGATGAAATCCAAATGATAGGGAGCATTTCTGAACTGAAGTGAGAATTTTTCTTCAAGTGAAACCTTTAAAGAAAGTTTGACAGAGGAAAAAAAAACAGCTTCTGAGATCAAGATTCCCTAGAAAAGCTACAAGTTTTTCAGGCCTATGTTTGCACTTAGTGCACCAGCTGCTCAACAAAGCCTGAGTCAGCAAAAAAGTGTTTCTAAACTTCCATTAACTTTAATGGGAAGTAAGAAAGAGCTCAACTGCACTAGGCCCCAAAATAGCAGCACGCAAACAAACTTCCCAGCTCAGCACAGCAGTCAGCCTCAGTCAGAGCAAGCAAGAGCAGGGGAAGAAGCAAAGGCCCAGACACTATGCTGGGGGAAGGGACCAGAGCAGCCAGCCCATGAAGAACAAAGCAGGGGGAGAATCATGTGGAACCAGTATACACACACACAAAAAAAGTTTCACTGATTGGCAGCCTTCTATGTTTGTTTATTCACTTGATTTCCACTGGGAAATAGTAATAACTGTTGCAAAAGTGAAGATGTTATGTAAAAAGAAAACGATAACTGGGCAAAAATTTTCTGCTAAAAGTTTCCTTTGACTGGCGTGAAGGGATAGAATATTTCTATAGGATTCTGTTATTTAACATTTCAGACTATTTTTGCTTTTTATTGACTTGAAAAACTTTTTACTTTCCTCCCTTCAGAACTGCAAGCCTGATGAAAAATCTGAGGGTTTTTGTGTAACTTGTACATCCTACCTTGCTTTACATCATGTTCTTTTGGCCTAGAATTGCTTTGACATAATTATTAATTAGCTGTTTAGCAGATTAATTAATATTTCCATTACCATATATTATATGATAATACCATTGCGGGCTCTTCAAAACCACATGCTTGAAAATGGCTCTTTTTTGTGGGCAAAAAAGAGCAGTGCCTCTTTGCTACAAGGGAAAGACGGAGCCCATGTAAACCCTGCCCAACCTTCAGTTCTACATTTACTGAACCTAAGGGAGAAAGAAAAGCTCCTGATGCACCTCCATCAGACAATATTCTCCTTTATCAGAGCAGCCTGGTTTCCTGTCTCAAGCTACTTCTTAGAAGGAGAAATTGTCTAGTAAGGATAAAAGACCAGCCTTTTGAAAAGAAGTGAAGTATGTGGAATGGTCTGATAATCTTTCCCTTTCAAACTGAACTTTGGAGGGTTTTTTTGGTTGCATTTTTCTTAAGAGGTTAATTCTGAAGACAATTTGAAAAAATAAATATAAATCCCTTATTTTTATTACAAGAGCAGAATGACAAAAAAACCTTGCTGTCTCATGAAAGTCAAGAAAACGGACTCAACATTTTTTATAGTATGGGGAATAACACAAAAAAAATCTCATCCTGAAGAAAAGAAGTGTCCATTTGTGAATAATAGCCTAAGTGATTAATTTGAATGAGGATCTGAATATAGGGCAAGTGCTAATGACTTTGTATATACCTATGGAAGTGTTAGGGAAAAAAAAAGCAAGAGGGAGCAGAGCTGGATAGTGTAGTGGGTACAAATGAGACAGTGACCAAAGCAGCTCAGACACTTTAGAAGTGCAGTCTGTCATGCCTTCATGCATCAAGTTAGTCTGCTGGTAACACATACTGACTGCATGACAGGCAGACCATGTGTTTGGATTTTGTTTGGTTTTTTTTTCCCATTCTGACTTAGTTTAATATTAAAAATGTAATAGAGCTTTATCTGTCCATTTGGTTGATCTGCACTTACACTTACTTCCCTTGGGAGGTATCAACTACAGCTACAAAACCCTCAAAGGAAGCCTAGCACCAAGTGAAATCCTTAACAAGGAAGGGGTTAAATCTCTCTTAAAACAAGCTCTGCCAAACTTCATATTCTGGATTGGAAGCAATGAAAATAGAAGGCTTCAATGCTGACAGCATAAAAGAACTCTAAAAGACCTCCTGTTAGCAGTGTTGATTAATATTAAAAAGTTGGTTTACAGAACTATTATAATTTTAATCTCAGTCTCTGCTTTTGTAGAACTTCTGGCTACAAAAAAAGGTGTGAACCACAAAATTTACTGCATTTATTATGCACCAGTTTCCAATATTAAATGCAGTTAAATGCAACACTTCCCCTGGCATGGGAAAAAAGAGCAAATGTGTTTGAAATCCTGTGCAAATTAACAGGACCTGAATTAAGATAATTAATTGGGTTCTAAGGGATAAACTCATCCATGCTATTCTAGAATTAACAGAAAAACAACAAAGTAAACACAACTGAGAGGTACAAATGAAAATAATCAATCAACAACTTACCAAGACTGTGTGGCCAAATACTTCTTGTTTTCTGGATTTCTGAACAGATAAAAAAGAAATTGATGTGAGGATATGCACGTCATTCAGTGAAAATTATTTTTCACATACAATTAAGCCCTGAAAGAGGAAGTATTCTGAATACTTCTTTAAAGATACCTGCAATGATCACAAACCACTAACTTTCAGCATCCGAAAGAGCAACAGCAGGAACTAAAATATTGCTTAAAAATCAAGTGAAATTAAAAAAAAAAGTAAAATGAAAGAGTGGCAGAATTTCAGTGTGTACAGAAGCCATGCATATTCCAGCCCATAATTGACGGAGAAGAATAAACACTCCATCTTGCATTTTCATCCAGGGCCTGATTCAAAGCTCACTGAAGTTAATGCAAGTCTTTCTCTTGATTTCAATGAGGTTTGGCTTGGGTCCTTTAGAACTCTTCTTCTGTCAGACGCAAAGCAACAGAAAGATTTATGTTCTCTTTCTGAATTTCCTCTTGATGTTTCTCTTTGTCTGCCCGGAACAGGGTGGGGGAGAAGACAAATACAAAAACAGGAGTAAAAAAAAAAAATAATTATGCCTTCAAAAATGTGAGATGTGGGACAGCCATATTTATTCCAAAGAAAAGTGTGCCAGCAGTGCCTCATTTTCCATATTACATCTGGAAGACAGTGAATCTTCTGGTTTGTATAAGGAGAAAATATCTATTCCTTTTGGACACTGAAAGTTCTTACGGTGGGCCACACAGGTTGGGTAAGGGCAGAAGCCAAAAAGCCTCTCACTTCACTTCTCACACTCTTTTCACACCAGTTTAACTCTGTGACTTTAACAGTTATTCCAGATGGGCTGATGAGCAAATGAAAGCAAAAAACTGGCTTACAGCCTTCTGGAGTACGAGTTTTCAGTGAAGGGAGCAAAGCTCTCTCCAGTCCCAGAACCATATTGGAGTGGAGGGTGTGCGTTAAAGGTTAACTTGGAGACCTCGTTATGACATAACAGAGGCATCTTAAGCAATAGGAGTGTGCAGAGACATGATAACTCATTGGGTGGGGACTGGGAGTTGAGGGGCAGTGACAAGGGGCCTGGATGAGGCTACCGATCTGCCAGAAAACAGTCTGAAACAGGAAAGAGCACCACATATGCCACTTGGAATGTGTGACGCAAACCCCAGCCTTGAAACAAAGAACAGGAAACAGCTCTGCTGGCTGCGCTGGGGAGAAAGCACAGAGAAACATTTAGGCGGCCCTCCCTGACCCTATATTCATGAGCAGCTGGAGTCTTTTAAAACAACAACAGTGGGTGGAGGTGTTTGTTCATTGGGTGTGAATAAAAACACTGTCCCTATGCAGAAGACTTGCCCTATTTACAAACAGGCTCCCTTAACAGAAGGGAGCAGAGATTTTCAGCCACCACGGGTCATGACGATTAGCTGAAACCTTCCGTAGGACCAGTTGGTTTATTACTGTATTTACAGAATGCCAGTAGCTAAACAGAGCGACAGCTCCGTGACATCAATCAGCCAGCGCCCAGCCTGGCAGTAAGCACCTTCTTTGTAGGCAGGGCTAACGAAATCAGGCCACTGCAAGAGTGATCTGTGAAGTTAAGGGTCACTCCTGGACACTGCCTCATTCTTCTTCGGTACCGGTCGAATGCTGAGGACTAACATCACACAGTGCACTCAAGAGCGTTCTCCTGAGCTATCACACACTTAGCCTGTCATGATCTCCAGAGGTCCCTTCCAACCCCTACCATTCTGTGATTCTGTGCTATTTTGTATGCAGTCCGACTTCATTCCAGGACCTGATTTTCCATAGATTTAATACTTGTATTTTTAAAGCACCCAACTAGCCAGCTGAATAAAGCTGACAACATGAGGCAGCGTAAAAAGCAAGTCTTGTCTAAGTGTCATGCAACAGAAAAACTTTAACGTGCGTTTTCCTTCAAAGCTGTGGCTTCAAATATTCTCTCTTACATACTCTGCATCAGTTATTTATATACCACGGGTGGGACATCTAATACTATCCAACGTGAGAATGTGTTACAGCAAATTATGTGGATGAGCACCACAGGAACACTATTAATTGCTGTGGGGTTTCCTGTCTGTAGTTTAACAACCCATGAGGTGACAACCGGGTAGTACAGCAATGTGTGGGTATAGATTTTATGCCAATAGTAACAGCTCCTTACTTTCTTCACACCAAGTATCTGTAAATATAAGTAATTTGGTGGTTGTATAACTCCCATCTCTATTATCTCTGAGCCTTCAACTAATCTCACTCACATTTACATCATTATTTATCTGAAGACTTTTGCTTTTAGCTAAACAGGTGTTGCCTAGCTCAAACCCTCCCAGTACCTAGGGGATCCCTTGCAGCTCTGCTACTTAGAGGAGATCTCGCTCCTTTTTTCAAGGAAGGCAAAGACCATTTAGCATTTTTTTAATTATTTTTATCCTGATGTTCAGGGAAATAATGGGACGAAAAAAAGAAAGCATTTGCCTGCTTGGGAAAAAATAAAAAAGGCCACTCAAGTCAGCTTCAGGTTCGTTGTATTTTGATACTAGACAAAATATTTTTTTAAATACCAGAAGTTAGTTAGTTTGAAACAAATCTCTTATGGGTTAGCCAGGATTATCAAATCCAGATGTAATTCCTCTCACACGAGATGCAGCTCCTCATGTGATCATCAAGACATCTTATCTTAAAAGTACTCTTTGGGAAAGTCACTAGTGAGCAGCTGTATGATCCTTTGTTTTCAATACAGGTAATGAACATTTATGGATGTTTAAATCAGAGGTCTCCTCTCAGCCACCCAAATTCAGCTTTTCCCAACAATGAAGCCTTCAGAGTTCAGCTCCACAAATAGTGACACTTCCTGAACTTCAAGGAAACAAATAAAATGTAGCAGACAGCGCAGGTACGGTACTTGAATCACCAGGGGAGTGACACAAAGTGACTTTAATATGTTTTGGGTTTGCTGTTTTTTCCATGTACGTCTTAAAATGACCACTTGAGCTATTCTGAAATAGGTCTTTCTCCCAATATCCAGAGGTGCTGTCATCAGGGTCTTGTCGCAGAAACTTCCTTTTCCAGGGCTGCCCTACCTGTGCCAGGCACTCACCTGACAAAAGTCCAAAGCAAATAAATCCTATTCCTACGTTAGTGTTAAAAAAAATAAACGCCCCCCGCCCCGAAAAACTAAAAGAAACAAATTACCAACATTATTTCTAACTCCACACTTAACTGCCTTGCTGTCCTAGGCTCTACTTACTGTCCTAGGCTCTAAGTGGTTTAACTTTGCCTACATCATGGCCAAGTGGCGCTAAGGTTCGATGACAGCAGGAGGGATTCATTTTCGAAATCCGGTCTCATCCTTGCCTTCACCGAGAGTTAAACCGGGGACACGGCGCTGCCGATCAGCTTCGTGCTGCTGGTGGGACATGGCCAAGAGGCGAGCTCCTGCCCGGGCGTTTCCTTTACCGCCCTCAGAACCGAGAGAACTCGCTGTACTTTTCACCTCAGCTTCGTCCGGCACGGTATCCCCATACGGTATCCTATGACACTTCAGTATAACCAAAGCTGAGCCTGTCACAGCCCGGCGGGGAGGCCGGGGGCTGCGGCCCCGCTCGGCGGGAGGGCGGCCTGAGGGGCGGGAGGACGCGCAGCCACAGGCCCTCCCGCCAGGGGCAGTCAGGCGGAAGGCCCCAGGCCCCTCCAACAGAGAGTGCGGCCAGCGGGGGAGGGCGCCGCTGGGGTGACGGCCCCGGCCCCGAGTGGCCCCAGTGGCCTCACAGGTGCGCGGCGTGCCCGAGCGGGCGCGGGGACAGCGGCAGACCCCTCGCCCCTCTCTCTCATCGCCTCACCGCGCCCGCGACCACGAAGTTTCATAGCCCCTCGGGACGAGTCCCGCTCCCCTCTCCCCGCAGCTGCAGCCCGACCGAGACCTTGTTCCCGCTGCCTCCGCTGCAAGGCTGCGGCTTCTCCTCCTCCAGTAGCCGGCGGCGTCCCAGCCCCTGCGCGCCGGGCTCCGCACCGCTCGCAGCGCCTGGAAACTTTCCTCCTCCGGCATCTCCATCCCGCAGCCGGCACAGCCCGCCCCCCCCCTTTCCCCGCCCGTACACTTACACTCGGCTGGCGGTGTGGAAAACGCCGGGCCTCCGTCAGCTCCCACAGTGCTGAGGGTCGCGTTAGGTGTCGGAGGCTGGGGGCGCTTCGGCAGCACCGAGGCGCGATGCCGGCGTGTCCCGCGTTCCCGTGGCTGAGGCGCCTCCGCGGTGGCTCCGGGTGTGTGTGCAAGGAGGAGCTGCCCGCCGCCCTGCCTCCCGCCCTCCGCCCGCCCGCTCGCTCGCCTTCCCCCCCGGGCTCCTGGCACCGGGCCGCACTGTCACATGACGCCGGCGCCGCTCGCCCTGCCAGGCTCCCCGGGCCGGCGGGGTGAGTGGCGGTGGGAGGGTCACGGCGGGGAGCGCGGCCGGGCGGGCCGGGCGGTTCCCCGCCCGCGGGGTGGAGGCTCCGCCGAGGGGCCGGGGCGAGTCACCGCACACAAACAGGCGGGCACGCACTGACTCCGCGCCTCCCGCCCTGCCTCCCGGGGGCAGACAGACTCGCACAGACATTAATTATCCCCAGCAGCCCCGGGAGGGGAGGGAGGGGAGCGGGGCCGCCACCGCCCCGCTGACAAACCTGCCCGTCCAGCTCCTCCTTCCCGCCCGTGTGTTAGGCAGAGGCGTGCGCCTGGCACCCGGCCCCTCAGCGCAGCGCACCCCTTCCCCTCCCTCCCTCCGCGCCCACCCCGGCCGACCTGCGGCGGCCGCGGCAGCAAAACAACAGCAACACCCAGTGCTCGGGGGGAAGGAAGGGAGGTGCTCGCTCTGGGGCGCTGCCATCGAGCTAGCTTCGCTGGCGGGGGCTGGGAGAGGCAGTAGGGCGGCGTGGAACCAGGCGGCGGTTCCCCCAGCCCCTGCCCGCCCGCTGGGCAACCCGTGCCGCGCCCCGGCGCGCCGGGGAGGTGGCGGGGCCGGACTGGGCCGCGGCCGGGCGAGGCGAGGAGAAGCGAGGCTGGGCGTGAGGCAGAGGTGTCGAGCCGCCTCTGCCCCGGCTTGGCGGCTCGCCCGCTGGGACTGCCAGCTGCCTGAGGCCCCTGCCGGGGTGGGTTTTTTTAATAGCTGCGACCAGCACGTCGTGCCCCGGTGCGCTCTCGCTATCCGCCGGGGACAGGCGTGAGGGAAGGGGGCAGACGGTGAGATGCTCTGCTAGGTCCCCTGGGCCGGGCGGCCCCGGGGTGGGCTGGCCCACCCCCCGACTAGCCCCTGACCGCCCGCTTAGCCCCGCGGCTGACACCGCCCGAAGCAGGTGTGTCCTCCATTCCTTCCTCTATCTGGCTTCCCTTGCAGCTGGAGGGGCAGGAGCAAGGGAGCGGCGGCAGCTACCGCCCTGCCCAGGGGTGGCCAGGCTAAGGAGGCCTGGCCCGGCCCCGTGGCTCCCCAGGCGCTAGGGCAGCAGGGGCACGCCGAGGCGGGGGTGGGGGGGTGGATGTGCACCCAAATCGTACTTCCAAATCGTACTTCCAAATCGTACTTAATGCTTTAGACAGAGTTCCACAGGCGAACCTCCTGTGAAACGGGAGCCAGTTACCTTTCCACCCTGAAGAAAACCAAGGGTCTGCACTGGGAGCGATGCTTTTTAATACACTTACATCCTGGCCTACTGTTTCATCTCCATCAGAGAGGGAACACTGCTTCTACTGATCCAACTATATTCACAGGACGTTAGGGGTTGGAAGGGACCCAAAGAGCTCATCGAGTCCAACGCCCCTGCCAGAGCAGGATCATATAATCTGTAGTATATAAAATAATGTCCTCTCTTGAGTGACAATAGATGGTACCTAAAAATGGTGCCAAAGAAGAGGCCAATGCTGTGCTCAGCAAGACCCTGTCCTGCAGAGCAAGACAGACGAAAAGCCAGTGATGCTTCTTCTGTGTGGAGAGGTCACCAGACTTGGCATGCTTTGTCTGGTGGGTAAAGCAAGTGGTAGGTGCTCAACATGTCTAGCTCTGTAGGATCAGTCTCTGGATTTAACTGCCTCGACAGGACTTTAACAGACCTGTTTAGGTTGAAATTTCTGTTACCTTTTACCAGTATGAACTCAATGCTGTAGAAGGAAAATAAAAAGGGATGTCAAAAAGATGGGGAGAACATCTTCAAACACACTGCTGCCATGTGCAGGCACACGTTTTATCTGTGTCGTTACTGCTAGTGTGTTTTAATACGTTGCTTGACTTAGCTTGCTAGTCTCTGTAGCTTTAAAAAGCAAACTAAGACACCAATCTGAAGCCCTGAAGGCTATAACTCAATGACATAACAATGAATTGTAGCTTCTCCTGCTAAGTAATTACACTGTATCATGTCACAACAAGGTATTGTTGAAATACTATCGTGTAGCTCATAAAGTGTCATTTTTTTATTATAAGCTTATAATCAGAATTGCTGTGTTAAAACATACACATGGACATGAAACATTTCATTAGGGCTGTGAAAAAGAGCTCCTGTAGTTCTCTTGCATGAACATGCTCAAGATAGAGTAGTTGTGTCCCAGTTTTGCGTTCTTCTGGTAACTAGCAGAGGTTACACAGCTAATGTGGTAGTTTGAAGGGTCCCAGGTCCCCTTTAAATAGAATCATAGGGACATAGGCCCATCCCTAGATATGCTTGTGGCCCAAACTGGAACAGCTAACTAGATCCCTTAGGTCAAAGGCAGGGTAGTTTTAACGTCATCGTGATAAATGCCAAAAGATTTAGTAGAAGCTAGCATGATGCTCTTGGTAAGGAGGTCAGGCTTTCCTGCTATCATCAAGTTCTAGCCTCAGGTGAACCTGTTTTAATCCAGTGTAATTTTACTGTCTTTTTGTGAAGTCTGTTTGCATTTATATTGGCAAACAAGGGGAGTGAGGATTGTGAATGATACTTCTGTGGTGCCAAGCCAGGCTGCACATCAGTCAGCATTTCATTGCCTTCCTGTGTTTGCTTTTCATATTTTGACAGTCTAGAAATTTGAAGACATGTACAAAGTCTGAAGGGACCAGAATCTCATTGATTTTAATGGGAATTGAAAAAGCAGAAGGAGAAGCTGGTAGCACAGAGTCCTTGCCATCTGTTTAGCCGACTCAGCAGTTTTAACCAAGTCTGGAAGTGTTTCTAGATCAAAGGACTGCCTAATGGCAGCCCTTAACATCTACCACCACACCTCCTCCATCCCTGCTCTGCCCATTGTCCTCTCAGCATTTCAGATGTTGATGTGCTGAGTGACTTCTCTCTCAGGAGAAGTAGTATGGTTGTCGTTGGTATTTGAGGAGTGAAGACTACTGATTGAGTGTCCTTTGGATTGCAGCACATGGCATGAGGCCTTGCCATGGAGCATTTGACGTGATGAAGCCATGAAGATCTGTATTCCCAAACATTAGGGAGAGTTTTGGCACATGCAGATTTTTGGTGTAACAGGACAGGAGGTGGTGCAGAGGTGGTGGAGAATGGCTCTTTGGTGTGAACAAATGGGTATTTAAATGTTAAAGGAAAAGATGTAATGTATTCAGATGTCTGTTAAAGGACCAAGTCCAGCCATGATGAAAGGAACCCTTGCTGCAATCAGCTAAATTACCACTGTGATCAATGTGACATAAATTGTACAGAAATTTAAGGCTTTTGAAGTCTAAAGCTACATTGTTCTTCCAGTCGGTTAAAAGTAAAGTAAATAGTGAAGAATTTTGTGTACTTTTTCAGTCCTGAATTCAATTTCAGGTCATGTGTTGAAGTTGGGGTGATTTACTGATCCCAAGCAATGCAAATGTTAAGATGCCATTTCTTCCAGTTGCTCTGTGTCACAAACTACTCTGTTTAGTCAGTTGGTGGTGTTTATGGAGGGAAAATGTCTGCTGGACTTGGTGGACTTTTCCCTTAGTCCACAGATACAGGGTAAGGCCTGGACATGTTTGAGGTGTTTGAGTATCTGTGTACAAACTTACTGTATTCTGCATGGTTTCAGATCACCTCCTACATCTGGTGCTCGTACAATTGTTTTGGTGGGAAAAAAAACTCTTAAGATCATTGAGTCCAACCATCAACCCAACACCACCATGGCCTTTAAACTACGTCTCAAAGTGCCATGTCCACACATTTCCTGAACACCTTCAAGGATGGCGACTCCACCACCTCCCTGGGTAGCCTGTTCCAATGCCTGACTCAAGAAAGAAATTCCTAATATCAAACCTAAACATCCCCTGGCACACTTTTAGGCCGTTCCCTCTCAAACTACTACTAGTTACTTGGGAGAAGAGACCAACATCCACCTGTATACAACCTCTTCTTGGATAGTTGTAGACAGTGACTGAGATTTCCCCTCAGCTTCAGTGAACTGCTTCTGGAATGAATGAGAGAGAGGTCATTGTATAGCCAGTGATATTCATTGCTTTTGTAATGAATATATCATAGTTCCAATCTTGGAAGAACCCTAAATATCACACTTTAAGTGCTATTTATTTCTTTATTCCACCCCAAATGTTTAATCTCAGCCATGCAGCGGCAATACAGGCCAGTGCTGTAATTCCCAGTTTTAAGATGTGGAAGTTGAGACAGTAGGAGCTTAAATAGGAGTTTAAATGATTTAGAAGCTTAGGTATGTCTGTGCTGCTGGTCACAGACATACCTGAGCTGCTTTCAAACTAGTCAGCTGGGGAGCTGGTAGCAATCCAACTGTGGCAGTGTGGACGTTGGAGTTGGCTAGAAAACATGCCCATAAAGCCGAGTGAATACTTGAGTGGTTAGGCTGGCCTGAACTCGATGCCTGGATGACTACCAGTGCCCAGAGCAGCTAATGTAAAGCTTGCTTGGTTATGTTTACACTGTGTTGCAGTCACATCAGTTGTGTCTATGGTATAGACATATCCTCCTGTGAATTCTGTGACTCAATCCTATCTTTTGTCAGACAATTCCCATGCCATTCAGTGAGCTGATCCCCGGGAAAGGCTTTTGCAGACATTAAAATCCTCACAGTGTGCCCCAAGATACGCTTTTCTTGTGTTGGAACTTCCCGTATTGGAATGGTGGGCTCTCATCTTGTAGCCACTTGGGCATGCGAGCAGCCTGTGAGTCAGCCTGGGTGTTTGCATAGTTGGGACCTTATTGTTTGCTTGGGGGAAGGGCAAGGTGGCAACGAGCACCCAGGCTCCCTGGCTATGTCACACAGGTGTGGGCAAGAGGAAACCACTGGAGCAGCTTGGGCAGAGCTGGTGTTGATGTTCATGGGGCCTAGGGCAGAGGTAAATGTGAGAACCCCTCCCTGCCTTCCTTCTGCTGCCTGACCCAGCCCAGGTTCCTCCTCACTGCCTTCCTCTTCCTGTGTCCTTAGGACCAAGATAAATGCTGTAGTTCCTCACTCCAGAAATCATGGGATCATCGAATTGTTCCAATTTGAAAAGACCTCCAGGATCATTGAAACCAACCATCATCTAACTACCAAGTCTGGTAGTAGCACCACATCTCTGTGGCTTTTAATTGCCTGTCAGCATGGGGATTCAACCACCTCCTGAGGGGGCCTGTTCCAGACTTTAAGAACCCCGTTAGTGAAGAAATTTCTTCTAATATCCAACCAAATATTGCCCTGATGCAACTTGAGGTTATCTCATCACATGCTACCACTTGTTACCAGGGGGAAGAGACTAACACCAATGAAATCCCGTTTTGTGCAGAAACAGGTTACAGGCACTATGACACAAGGTCCTCTCGTGTTCACTGCCTCACACAAGGAAAGGATGGCTGGCTCCTGTTTCCAATTAAAACCACAAGCTGCAAATAAATGCTTCTAATAAAAAGACAGTCCTCTCAGGGTCAATCTTGAGGTCCACTGCAACAATCAAAATTACAGAGACAGCATTTGGGGACTGCAGTGTGTATGTGCTGAATTTCATGTTATGCATGGATGTTTTTTGAGAACAAGTCTGTAAGATGTAACTGCTACTGCAGGCTGCTGGGCTTCAGTTTCATTATTTGAAATGCAGAGAGATTGTTGCATTAAGTATTGATGTCCAAGATGTAGTTGAGGGACACCTGAGATTTCCATAGCAGCATTTTTTGGAGCTAATAGCAGATATGTACATGTAAAGTTGGGTCTGGAGACCAAATTCTCATCAAATGTATGCTGATAGGAACTCCGGTGGAGGTGTGGATGCTGATGTAGCTGAGAGAAGTCCTGCCATCTGTGCAGATGCTGTTTCTCTTACTACTGTTCTTGAGTTTTATTACTGTAATGACATTTCCCATAGTACTGGGGCTGGCATTTTTCCTCAGAGCATAGAATAAGAAGCAGAAAGATGATGTGATTTGCTCACACAAAAATAAATAAATAAAATTGATGCAGTCATTGTTTTAGTTATAAAACTTCTGTTGCTTTTAGTTCTGTCCACTGCTGCATCCCAACAGTATTTGCTCTTTGCTGTTCTCAAAAAAGTCTTGCTGTGAGCCAGTTAGAAATTGGAATCATTAACAGATTAAAGTTGACTTTGCTGTGCAAAAAGTACTTCAGATGTATCTATTTATGCCTCTAAAGGGTCTACATGATTTAAAAATCACTTTGACTTCTCTCGGTCAAGCAACTCAGTGGATGCAATGCCAGATTACTCCTAAGAGAAAAGCAGACCTTAGATCTTCCAGAACAGAGTTCAGGCTAAAGTAGCCTGTAGTTAAGGCTATTGTGCCTCCAGTTATTTTTTGTTTGGCTAAGGGGAAAACAGATAAATGTTAATGTATTGTGTTAATTGCTTTTGTTTAACTAAAGCCTTTCCCCATTTGGTCATATTTTATTATGTATGGCTTCAGCTTTTTATAGCTTGAGCAGGACACATGTTGACCTTTGGAAGTCTCATGTATCCAGAGATCACAGGTTTTTAGGCGTCCTGCTAAAACAGAGGAACAACTTTTAATCTATTCTGGGTGATTGAGAGGTGTCTTAAGATATGGAAGATGCAAACACCCTTTTTAGCATTTTTTTCTCCTCCTTTTATAATTGACGAGTTTGCTTGTGTAGTTTAGAAATTAAAGAGTCCACTTCAGGCCCAGCAGAACATCATTGACTTACTGGAATTTCCAGAGTCACAGATGACTCATAATGCACAATATTCAAAAGCAGCCTCCAAAAGCATGCCATTTGGGGAAGCAGTTTTATTTTTAATTCTATTTATTGTTTCTTGCATAGCTGGTATTGCATCAAAACGGGGGACTGAGAAATGTTGTCTCTCTTACTCTCATGTCACTCAATACTTACTGAAAATTGAGCACATTTCTTCACTGAGTTGTGAGGCTCTTGCATGACTTACCAGACAAAGTGTAGAGTTTCATTCCTCTTGTGCAGAGAGGTACTGAAGTTGGTATGATATTGGTTCTTCCCTCTGCTGTTTGAAAAAAGCTTAAAAACTTCGCAGAATCTGCCCAGTTTGGACTAGCTGCCATCTTTAGCTATTTTTTAGTATTAAAAATGCATATCAATATATTTTAAATACCATTATATTAAAAAAAAAAACCAAACCTAACCTATTATGGTAAAGGCTGTTACAGTCTGGAGAAGAAATAGTTTCAGTTGGAACCTACCATCAGCTCCTCTCCAGCACCTACAGTGAGGTTACTGAGAAGGTGAAGCTGAAGAGCACCATTCGAGAATGGGAAACAGTGGTCATCAAACCAAGGGAATGGCAGGGGAGCATTCCAGCCAAAACAAGGGAAAAACAGTCTTTTGCCATTAAGTTTTAGAACATGTTGCCTAGAGAGGCTCTTAAATTCTTTCAGCATTTTTTTTTTAATCTGATTGGACAAAGCCCAGACAAATCTGTTCTGAATTCAGAGCTGAATCTACTCTGAGCAGGAAATTGGACTAAATGACCTCCTGAAGTCCCTTCCAACTTGACCAATGCTGTGATTCTGTGATTCTGTATTAAGTACCACTTTTAGGGGAAGATAAGGATCATTATGTGCTTTAAAACCAGGCTGTTCATGGCAGCCACTACCTATAAAATGCTGTACTTGTTAAATAGAAAACAACGAATGAAAACAAATTGCAACTTAAAATTGCCATAATGCAGGCATTAACAACAAAGTAAAGGAATAGCCAGTGGCTACCACCTTCCATAGCTGTGTGTGCCACTGTATTCTCCAGCAAGAATGGCATCTGTTTAGTCAAACCAGAGAACAAGTGCTGAGTTTTTATTTATTAACAGCACTACCATCCATTTTTATTGTATTTTCCCTTTACTATGTATTCTAAATGTTAAAAGCAAAAAAACATTTGGGAAAAGACATCCTTTTAAAATGTTGTTTGTTTGTTTTTTTTTTTTAATGCAGGTGTAATTTGTTTAACATGATTTTGGACATAATTTGTTTTCATGATACTTCCAAATCACTTTTGTAAAGTGATGTTATTTAGGACTTTAATATACAGACAAAAAAAGATTAATGTTCTGGGTGATGATAATCAGGTGTAGTGTGAAATATTTCCCCTTTATGAAGTGTAATTCTTTCCCCTCTACACAGACACCTGGTAATACAATTATTGATTCACCTATTTTAAAGAAAAGTGATTTGACAGAAAAATTGTAGTTGCACACTTTGCAATGCAGCCACTGCTATAAAGAAAACCTGACTTTCTATCTGCACAGAACAAGATTCAAAACTCATAAATTAAGGAGAGAAGACATCTGTTAGGTGACTGTGGCTTTGACCACCCCTGCCTCACACTTCCAACCTACACCACGAAGCATAGATGAAATTTCACTAATACAATATGGGCAAGTACTTTGAGACAGTACAGCCAGCAGAAACTTGAGATGAGGTTTATCTTGTAGGTCTGGTTTTTCATCCTAGCTAGGGTGTGTTACCTTAATAAGTAAGCCAAATAATTACTTATTTACAGATCCAGCAAATGGTAAGGTCACTCTGGCATTTCTGAGCAAAGAATTGATCGCTTAAAGTGGCCTGAATGTCTTTGAAATACAGTAACAGTTAAAATTCAAGCCAAGTCAATGGGATTGTGAAGGAAAAGTTAGTGGGATAGAAGAGGATATGGCATTCAGAATATTCAAAGGCAGAGGGGAATTCCTCCATAGGTATCCAGCCTACAGCTCTGTTTCTTGCTCAGGGTTTCGTTAAGAAATATTGAGTGACATTAAAATGACGTGAAAGCAAAGAAATGATTTCACAATAAGTGCAAGTCTTTCAGTTGTGCTAGTAGGGTGGTTTTTTTTTTCCCCAATACAATAAGAAAAGCATTTGTACAGTGTGTTTTGCCAAACACCTTCGTAATTTTTCATGACTCAGATAAAACTAGCACCAGAAAAAAAAAAAAACCAACATTTTCCATTCTAATCTTTAAGGGAAGACTCATTATTCCTGTTCCTTAATCTACAACCCTTCATGTTAGAATTATATCATAACAGAAATGACCAGGTTCATTTTAAATCATCGGCTTTTCATTGTGCAACTTGAGATACAGTTGAAGGAATCAGATTGTCAAAAAGTGGAGGAGTCACTACGTCCTAGAAATTGTTCTCTGTTAGATTTTCTCAGGGCAAACTCAACTTTTTCTTTTTTTAATTTGTTTTTTGTTTGGTTTGGTTAAATTTTGGTTCTAGTAACTGCAGGAGGAAAGAGAATTGAAATGTCTCTCTGTATCTATGCAGTACAAGCACTGGAGTCGTGGAATCATAGAGTTGTTTTGATTGGGAAAGACCTTTAGTATCACCACGTACAACCATTAACTCTACCAAGTCTGGCCCTCAGCATGACATCTCCGCAGCTTTCAAACAGCTCCAGGGACTGGGGATTCAACCAGCTCCCTGGGGAGCCTGTTCCAGTGTTTGAGAGCCCTTGCAGTGAAATTTCATCTACTACCCAATCTAAATCTCCCCTGGTGCAACTTGAAGCCATTTGCTCTTGTCATGGCCACCTACTCAACTTCTTACTGCTGGATCATTTAATATCCTTCTTTGTGTTTACATAAACCCTGTCTTCTTTATGTTTACATAAACCTTGTCTTTTAAGTGTGCAAGTGCAGCACACCTGCAGCAGACCTCTGTCTGACCTGTTCTACATGACTTGGGAAAACTCTACTAACTTCAGTGAACTGTAGTGTCAGAGGCCATTTCAAGTACAGTACTGCACTTGTAGTTTGTGAATAGTTGGACCACTGAAGAGTATCTAAATGACTTTTGTTTAATTGAAAACTGCACTTGGTTTAAAAGCTCCAGTATGAGTATAACTGGCTTTTGAGGAGCTGTGAGATATAAAAGTGAGGTGGCAGGTGTATGCAAAAAAACAATAAAGGAAGGTGAAACATGGCTTCTGTTCACATAATTCACCTACATGTATTGCCCTTCGTGTTAATTAATACATACTTCTGTCCTAAATGACTGTGCCTGGTGTCTCTCTCTTGTTGAGGTCTCTCCTTGTTTTGCTGAAGAACCAGCAGCAGCATCTGTACTGGTTGTGAAAGGAACATCTGTAGCAGTTGTCAAGAGAGGCAAGATTACAACCAACACTGGTTTAAGTAAAGAACAGCTGGGCATTTGCCATGCCTGTGATGCGAGGAATCTCCATTCTCATTTTCTCAAGCTTTGATGGCAAACATCACATACTTGCTAAGGGAATTCTCTTTGCTACACTTCTGTGAAATAAGGAAGCATGGTCACCATTCCACTCATGGAAAACAGGTATTAAGGGCAAGGAAGGGTGAAAATTACAGTGTTTGAATCAGGAGATACTCTATTAAATGTTCAAATGCCCAGCTTGGTTTGGAAGTATGGACTGAAGCTCTGATGTTGCAAGGGGTCAAGAGCTGAACCCAGCTTCCTTGAAAACACTGGGAAATCAGTGAGCCATCCTTCTTAGATACAAGTGTCCACCTGGAATTCAGTTGTATTCAGTGAAGCAGTAGAGAACTGATAAGCTTAGAAGACAGTGGACTTTTTCTAAGTAATATCCAAATTTAAGAACATGATGGTGAAGAAAGCCAAATTCCTTTAAGCATTTACAAATGGGTTTAGAAACTTCTTTTTCCCTACCATATGATAAAGAAATATTCATAAGTAATAGAAGAATGCCTGAGGCTTTGAGCATACCACCATGGTTAGGTAACTTTGCTCAAAATTTGCTCTGAGCAAGCTGGTGACTTTTGAACTGTGTTAGCCAGCCACTACCACAGGTCTTGGAGACAGTGCTGACACAACAACTGGCTAGCTCTACTTTTTGGGCTACTTAGCCAGGGTGTGTGGCCACAGGGACACTGTAGGACTGGAGTTGGCTTCCTCCAAAGTGGATTGGACTCTGTGCACATCCCTGTCCTGAACAATCCAGATTAATGCAGCACCAACTTCATTATGTTTCCAAGCTGTAGTGTCTGCTTTATGTGGTCTTGTGTCTTGATGTCTGAAGAAATTCTGTTATCCTTTCAGTATTTTTATTGACTGTCCTATGGCTAGTTTCACCAAGACATTCCAAGAAGTCTCACCTCTCTTCAGACCCATATGGGCCTGAGGGCAGGCACACAGCCTTCCAGACCTAGAGAGAGGTGTGACTAGTACCTTTCCCTCCTGGCACTCTTACATCAAACGTTCTCCTTTCTGTAGAGCTTGCACAGGAGGATGCTGTATCCCTGCTGACATCCTTGCCCTTGACTCTGCAGAAGCTGGTTATATAACTTTGCAAGGCTAAGTTCCAGTATCTATAGTAACATTTAAACAGAAATAAAACAGTTCCCCCAAACAGGAAAAAGTTACTGAAAACTGTCCAGAAATGAGATCTTACCTCTCCTGGGTCACAGAGGCAGCAAAACATGCCTTGCTGGACCTATATAAACTGTAGCTGGCATCCTTACCCCTGTTGTCTCCTTTCACAATATGGAAGTGGGATGGAAAAGAGGAAGAGATCTTCAGAGAGGAAACAATTGACATGGAGCAGGAACAGGTCATGACAGCCATGTGGCGACTTTCCAAATATGTTTTCAGAAACTTAGGAAAAGGATTTACTAGGGATGGGTGTGGGGATGTTAACGATGGCTTCACTTTAAAGTGTGTTGGTGCTGAGAGCACTGCTGCTCACATGCCTGCTGGAGTCTGTCTAGGATGGCTGAGTTACATGGGACTGAGAAGACCAAGATTAGGAGATCATGAAGAGGGCTTTTTAGTCAATTTACTCTCTTCTGTCTACACTGAAGACATGGCCTCTTCAGGTTTCTTTGGATACCTTATGAACAGCAAAGCTACTCCTGTGCTGATACCTCCCAAAAGAACTCCCTCAGCAAAACCTTTTGGTGAGGCCAAAGCAGAGTCACATCAGTGGAGAAATTCCACCTTTAATGAACAGTTGTTTAGGGATACTATCACAAAAATCTGCTGTAGCACCTGTGAAGCTTGATTTAAATTACTTTTAAATAGAATAGAATAGAATAGAATAGAATAGAATCAAATAGAATAGAATAGAATAGAATCAACCAGGTTGGAAGAGACCTCCAAGATCATCCAGTCCAACCTAGCACCCAGCCCTATCCAGTCAACCAGACCATGGCACTAAGTGCCTCATCCAGGCTTTTCTTGAACACCTCCAGGCACGGCGACTCCACCACCTCCCTGGGCAGCCCATTCCAATGCCAATCACTCTCTCTGCCAACAACTTCCTCCTAACATCCAGCCTAGACCTCCTGTGGCACAACTTGAGGCTGTGTCCCCTTGTTCTGTTGCTGGTTGTCTGGGAGAAGAGACCAACCCCACCTGGCTACAGCCTCCCTTCAGGTAGTTGTAGACAGCAATGAGATCTGCCCTGAGCCTCCTCTTCTCCAGGCTAAACAACCCCAACTCCCTCAGCCTCTCCCCATAGGGTTCAGTATTCATATAAATGTTCAGTATTCATTCAGCAGCAGCAAACTGTTCATCCACTTTTCATCACAATTAGTCTGTGAACATACTTTTGAGGGGCACTTGTGCTCTATTTGTTTCTGCAGGCATCCAGTCTGCTCTGTCGTCCCTTTGGGGCATACTGTATCCAAAAATCTTCCTTTGGCCTGTTCCCATTGTGCTTGTTGCCATCTCTCCTCTACTTGAAGCCTTCACAGAATCAGGAGAGAATAATATTTTGTGCATAGTTCTAATGAAAGGGCAAACTGCTACTGGTCAGCCACATATTCCCTGAATAGTTGTGGAGTTTGGGGCTTGTGCAGCCTCCAGCTTTGTGCAGAAAAGATGTGCTTTTCTTGGATAACTCCAATGGCTCTTGCTCCTAATGCAATTTACAACTTTATTTTTGTTCTACCGTGTTCGAATATTTGTCTTTTCAAAAGGAAATGTGATGTAAGTCTAGGATTATATTCTGGCACTACAAACCTAGGTATCTTTGGAGTGTGCTTATGGCAAGTAAGAAATACAAATTCAGAATACCAAGGTCTCATCAGATTTTTTTTTTTTTACTTGTTGGTTTTCAGAGGTGATACTAAAATGTCAGTTATTAATGATGTAAAGTGAAAACAGCAAATATGTTTAAGCTTAAGGGTCAAGCTTTAAGGAAATGTTATTTTTTTTAAATGACAGGTAAAATAATAATCCAAATTCAAAAGTGGTTGAATTTCATTGCTTTGGGGAAAACAATTATATACTATAATGTACTTGCTGCAACATTTGCTGCTGTCTGAAGTCTCTAAACTCCTAAAACTCCCCAAAGAAAATTGTTGCAAAGATAAACATCAGTCCTTTGGGGCTGGAAGTTCTCAGAAATAAGCAGCTGAGAAAATTAAGAGCTTCTTATACAGGCACCATTGACTTAGAGAGGTCCTCAGTGACAGACTTTTTCTGCAGGCAGAATCAAGACTTACTCTGTTAACAAACTAGCTTTTAGTAATACCATTAATTAATAAAAAGGTCACTGATCCATATAAACTTTTTAAAGCATTTATGATCAGGGCTGGGAGGGAGAGTTAAAGGTGAATGGAAAAAGAGTCAGATACAGAATATTTTGACCACAAAGGTCATAAATCACACTTGTAGTGTACAAAATCCCCAAACTAACAACAGTGATTTTGGCAGGTAGTAATGAAGAATTGGGAGGATCAGAAATTCTAGAGTGGAAAAATCAACAATACACACCCACTGGACAAAATTCACCCATGTGTAAACAGCCAGCAACAGCCTGTTTCCCACATAAATCCCATTTACATCCTTAAGTTGGAGTAAATGTTGAGGAGTAATTTCAAAGGCATACTTGAGAAAAGAGAATTTCAATCTTTGTGAATTATTAAGCATCCTGGATTCTCCAAAGACTTTTCTGTGTGCTTAACCTAATATATTGCAAATATTTCTGGCATAATAACTAAGAATGTGTAAACTTAAAATGCTGGTTGTGAAGGTTGGGTAGAATTGGGACCTAAGCAAAGAAATGTAAGATATGAAGAATAAATAATAGAATAAAAGATAAAGGTTTTAAGTACATGTCAACAGTAGCAGAATACTTAGCATATGCATAGAGCTTTCTATATCAAAAAGCACTGTGTGAGTGATGGTTCAGAGCCAAAATGCCGACATAGGTGTCAGTGGTTCCAAAGAAATGCAGGGGATTGCAGTGGTAGGGTTCACAAAGCTCTACATGCATCTGTCATCTGTTATTATCACCTATAGTTCACAGGTTCACAGATCGCATTGGGTTGGAAGGGAACATCAAGGTCATCTTGTCCAAAGCCCCTGCAGGCAGCAGGGACATCTCCAACTAGGGCAGGCTGCCCAGGGCCAGAACAAGTCTGACCTTGAATGTCTCCAGGGATGGGGCCTCAACCACATCCCTAAACAGCCTGCTCTGGTATTTCCCCACTCTCACTGCGCAGAACTTCCTCCTGATGTCCAACCTAAATCTCTCCTGCTCCAGTTCCAAACCATTACCTTCATCCTACCCCACAGGCCCTTCTGAACAGTTTACAGATGAAATTGCATGATGGGGCAAGAACTGTATATTTGCTTCTTTCTTATGCAAGTAAACATTGCAACAAAGCTAAGAAAAATATCTTAAGGAATCAGAGGAGTCATTATAGCATAGCTATGCAGCCAGGCATTAGGAAGGCAAGCTGGTCTTGCAGCTTCCTCACTTCAAAATGCATGTTAAACAGAGATGCATCATGCAGTTGAGAGGCCTGCTGCAGAAAACATCCAGATTTTGGTTTTGCTTTCAAGACTCTGTTCAAGTAATTTCTAAGCTAGTAGGTTCACCAAAAGGCTATAGAGCCTCCAGTGGAACATGCTATGCAAGGTGGATTGCTTTTGGGTGGTTGCCACCGTTTTAAGGCGTGTGGTAGGCATTGCCTGTGTGTTGCTGTGTAACCAAGCACAGATCATTTGCTTTAAGAAGCAAATCACAGACATCACAGAATCACAGAAACATCCAGGTTGGAAAAGCCCCTCAGGATCACCAAGTCCAACCTATAACCCTACTCTGCAAGAGTCACCTTAAACCATATCCCTATGCACTACATGCAGACTACCCTTAAACACATCTCGAGTGGTGACTACACCACCTCCCTGGGCAGCTCATTCCAGTCCCTGACCACTCTCTTTGTGAAAAGCTTTTTCCTAGTGTCCAATCTAAACCTCCCCAGTCTCAGCTTGAGGCTATTCCCCCTTGTTCTGTCTCCAATTACCTGTGAGTTGAGCCCAGCAGCAGCCTCTCCACAATGTCCCTTTAGGTAGTTGTAAACAGCAATGAGGTCTCCCCTCAGACTCCTCTTCTTCAAACCAACCATCTCAAACTCCCTCAGTGGCTCCTCATAAGATTTATTCTCTAGGCCCTTCCCCAGCTTCATTGCCCTCCTCTGGATCTGCTCCAGCACCTCCACATCTCTCTTGTATTGCAGTGCCCAAAATGGAACACAATACTCGAAGTGTGGCCTCACCAAAGCTGAGTACAAGGGGACAAATGATCAGCTTTGTATTTTCTTTGTGACATCTTCCCCTCAAATGGGGGACTGCTAATTGGGCTGCTTTGTAGGAATGGGGAGAATTCAAGATTGGAAAGCATGGTAAAGTCTATCTGCCCATATTTTTCAAGCTAAACTAGTTTCTGTCCAAACACTCTTCCCCCAGCATTTCTGCATTATTTTCCTTTATAATTTCACTTGTTGCTTGAACTTCTGCCATCTTTACAGACTACAGCTCCTGTTTCTCTACAGATAGGTAAGAAGGACACACCCAGACAGGATTTCTTTCAATCTTAAGAATAGTTTGTGTATCCCAGTGGATGGTGGAACGCAAAGTGCACAAAAGATGAGTGGAAGAAGTAAGGTGGAAATAATTCAAACATGGGTGGTCTCCTTCCTTGCTTTCAACAAACTCTTCAATTCTTAATTCTAAAATAATTGGACATGAATCTTGAAAAAAACAACACTGTGAATACAGACTGCATTCCCTGCTCACTTCAGCTGAGTTTTGCCCCTGCATATTTAACAGGAGATAAATTGGGTGTGCCTGGTGATAACTGTAATTGCAAGAAAGCAAAACAAAGCCAGCCAAAGTAGGTCCCTTTCTATGCCAGTGGCTTGCACACTGAGGAACCTTGAAAACTCTTGTTTCTCAGACAGGCTATCTGTGGAATTCCTGCCATCTATGTGCAATGAATTCAGACCGAGATCTTAAAATTGGCTTCCTTCAATCGAGTTTTGTTATGCACTTGGCATGCTTTCACACCCAAACCTCCCATCTGCAGCCTGCACCTGCATTGCTCAATATTTAACTCAAAGACCTCTTAACTTCCTGGACCACTAAGGTGTCTTTTGGTTTGTGGCTTGCTGGCCAGGGTTGTTGCTTACCATAAGAAAGAGGTTTAGATGCAGTAAATAATGTAGATTTCTAGTTTCCTCAGTTTTGTGTCTGCTCATTGAAAAGAGCTCCTTTCTGGCCTGCTGCAGCTTTTCCTCGTCGTGAAGCACAGGGCATGAAGAGCAGGATATAGCTTTTACAACTTGAAATTAAAATGCTATTGCTTTGCATTCTTAACCTTCTGTCTTTCTGCACAGCAGCAAAGTGAGTGCAAGATACACTGCTGCCTTTACCACAAACAAACCCACGATTTTCTGTGCTCGGAAGCTGAGCTGTCTGAAAAAGAGCAAATCCTTCTCTTTGCCTTGTGACTGCTTCTGATAAGCTGGTGGTTAAGAATTCAGGACTCCCATGCAGCTTCTTGTACGACACAGCTGAGCTGCTTCAGGGCATATCCTCCCCCGCCAGTGGGAAGTTCAGTAGCTCCATGGACTATTTGCCCAGTGATTTTACAGCTACATTGCACCACTGATTGTTCACCCTGGCTTTGTAGCTATACCTCTCCCTTCTTGGTCTTGTGGGTCTCTTCAGTGCTCTGAAGGCTTGGTCTGGCTTAATAAAGTGAAAAAAAAAATCCCTCTATGGTTCCACCATAAGTGAAAGCTCACATATTACATACACAGATCATACATTTCTGTACAAGCTCTCATATAACTTATATAGCTCACACACTTCTGGTCAGCAGTATACAATATTAGTAAGACCACATATTTAAATACCAAGAGTGGATGATCTCCAGAGGTCCTTCCAACCCCTACCATTCTATGATTCTGTAATTATTTCCTGAAAAATGATGAAATTGTGTGCATGCAGATGCAGACACTCCTAGGTACACCCAGGTGTGCATACGAGCACAGATCAATAGAGATACACTCACATATATATATATTGAAAGTGCCTTGGATAACCTATGAACTTGAAGGTTCATTGGCCTGACTTTTATGGATGGGAGATGATATAATACTTGTGATGCTCTGCTCTACACTAGGGAATACATTTGGAGCTGGCAGGCTTTCCACATTGCTGATGGGAGGAAAGATTACTTTTGCTCATATCCTTTCTTTCCTGGTGTGCTAGTTTGAAGCTAGCTAGAATATTTGGTGAGAAGAATTAGACTATAGGCTGTGAAAAGGAAACAATGGTGATGTCCACTCATAGGCTTGCTGAGATGTATAAGAACAAGAACATAAATATGGATAACAGAGTTGCTCTCTGGGCTGCATAAACTTCTCTCTCTAACCTAACTGTCTGTGTGACTAATCCTTCTGCTTCCTAACCCCCCCATGCCAAACCTCCAAACTCACCTTGAACATAAGGCAGAGTCTGGGGTAAGGTAGAGGGGTGGGAAGAAGGTGGAAGGGTGGTTGGGAGGCCCTCCTGGGAACTCAGGTTTCTGGGAGGGCTGCTGTGTTTCTGTATTACTTTTTAACTTGTCTATTTCTGAATATAGCTGTATATGTTGTAAACACCTGCTTGTATGTTGTGCTGAGCTGTAAATACAGCTTCATTCTTCAATTTCCAGCTCGGTTGAATCTAGTCTAGGTGATTTTCTTAAGTGTAGGGGGCAGGTAGCACCCAAACCATCACACCTGGGGGAAAAAAAACCACCTTTTTTTTCTAGTGTGTGTGTGTGTGTGTGTGTGTGTGTTAACTGTGTATCCACTAGAATTTTACTACATCCAGAGCAGTGAGGGATCATTTGAAACTACTATGGATACGACACTTGGCTCCTCTCTTCAAGCCAGCATGAAGGGGTTAGGAGACATGAACTGGCCACCCAGTTCCAGAGAATGCTCTGTGACCACTTTTTATTCAAAGGCAAGGCACTACAAGCAATTAATAACCTGCTGTTGAGATGTTTGCTGGCAACAAGTAGAAGGATGTTTGTTGAAAGAGGCATGGTTTAATGGGCTCAGCACAGGACTGTGATTGAAGATCTCCTGTGTTCTTCCTGTGACTTTGACAGTTATTGCCAGTCTGTCTTCTGGCAGGTTCTATATTCTCTCTGTGCTTCTATTTACCTTCTCCAAGAGGTGTTAGAAAGTTTTACTTAGCTTTTCTGAGAGCCAGAAATAATTAGTTTCTGTTTACAAAATACTGTCAAGAGATCAAATGTCCATCATCAGTCTCATCTACCTTTAGTTTTCTGAGTATTAGGTGTCCTAGACATACTCTGCATTTGGTGGACAGATGACTCTAGAGGGTAAGAGCTGCCTATGTGTCAGCTCACACCCTCGAGTTTTCCTTCTGAAAGAATTTTCCCCTTTCAAGCAATTATAGAGGATGGCTGAGGGAGGCTGACTTTTAGATGGGTAAGGTGAAGTGAAATGAATCCCATCCTGGATGCCTCATTTCAGGTTGTTTATATGCTGTGCAAAGCAGAGTTTGCACATCTCAGATCTCATTTCATGAGATCATCATAGAATCACAGAATGGTTTGGGTTGGAAGGGACCTCTAAAGGTCATCTAGTCCAACATCTGGAAAAGACAGATTCTGGCCCAAATTACATACAATTTAAGTGTAAATTCTCTCAGTGAAGTGGGGTTATTGCTGTGGGTTAAGACAAACAGGCTACAGGGCTGCCTGGAGATTTGGAACAGAATGGGGACACAGGCTCACCAAGTATTTCATCAGCTCAGATGGCTGGCTAGGGAAGAGGATATACAAGGCAAGAAAAAGAGTAATCATAGATATTGTCATTGGTGTGGAGCAAGCCAGTGCAATAGCTCAACTGCAAGCTCACTGCTTCACTGGGGAAGCTGAACAGAGGGAGAGAGCTTTAGGCCACCCATCTGAGTGGTCCAGTAAAGAGTGCTCAGAAGTGATCTCAACTGCAGGAGGCAAAGTGCCAGCCACATGACTAATGGAGTCTCCTTTGCCAGCTGATCTCTTCGACAGCATTGGTGTCAGTGAAGCAAAACATGGCTTAATGAGATGTCAAGAGCCATGGCAGGCAGTTGCTGTAGGTGGGCAAAGCTTCTTTGCCTGGGGACAGGCTACAAGAACAGGGGCTATTCATCCTGGAGAAAAGAAGACTGGGGAGGCCTTATAGTAGCCTTCCAATACCTGAAGGGGGGCTACAAGAAAGCTGGGGAGGGACTTTCTCCAAGGGCTTCTGTTAGGATGAGAGGGAGTGGATTGAAGCTTGAGGAAGGTAGATTTAGACTGGATATTAGGAAGAAATTCTTTACAGTGGGGGTGGTGAGACACTGGAACAGGTTGGCCAGGGAGGTTGTGGATGCCTCCTCATTGGAGGTGTTGAAAGCCAGGTTGAATTAGGCATTGAACAAGCGGAAGGTGTCTCTGGCCATAGCCAGGCAGTTGAAGCAGATGATCTTTAAGATCCCTTCCAACTTGAACCATTCAGTGAAGCTGTGCTGCAGCTGCAGTTTTCCAGATCACATGTGCTCACAAGCTTGTAGACAAACCAGAAAGCAACCCCTGAGTGGGACCACCCCATCCATCCCAAATGATGGTCTTTGATAAAAAACAGGCTGAGGTAAAAAAGCTGGGATCCAGAACTCATGTTAGCAAACTGAGAGCCAACATTTCCACATCATCTCTACTTGAACACTGCAAGTCTCTCTTGCAGTCCACTGGCTTTACTCTGTGTGTTGTACAGGGTTTGCAGCTCTCTCAGTGCTTGTGCTTGACGCCTGTTAGTTTGCAGCAGGGACATGTCACCAGGCAGCGCTTGGCAGAGGAACCAGGGCAGGGATGAGGGCAAGACCCCACCCAGCATGGGTTTGGACAACCTGTGAACTTAAAGGTGCTTTTGGCAGTGACTACAACTGGCTGTGCATCTGTAGCTGTAGCAACCCAGAGTGTTTTCAGGAAAAAAGTAAACATGAGGAGGCATTGCCTGAGAGCTCTTGATTTAAATTAACAGGTGATTTTGAGGTGGCAGTTCCTGCCATCTGTTGCCATCCTTGAAACATTAGTGATGCTTGGCCTTCTGTGGGTTGCAGAACCCTAGCAAACCTGTGGACTGTACCATCCCTGTAGGATGAATACCTATCAAGTAGGATGATACCATTCAAAAGAACCTCTTGAATCATCAGGTCTGTGTCTCTCCTGTTGCAGACATTGATTTTTTCATACAATCCCTTTCCAGAGAGAGTTTCTGTGCAAAATCAGTTAGTTTTCTATTTCACTTTTTCTGTTGTCTGTTTCAGAACCCCATTTTTTTGCTGGTTAAAAATATAAATTATAGTGAAAATTTCAAATTTCCTTCAAGTGTCAGCATGATCCAGCAGATAAAAAAGTTATTTTACCTTCCTGGTGTTTATGCTGTATCCCTTTTTGACCTTCACTAGGTTAAACAAATGAGGGTACTGTATTATGTATAGCAGCCTGTCCATGCTTTGGCTCATGCCAGTCATCTGCATCCTGAATTCAGCCTTCCTGCACAATGGATGCTCAGTTGTATACAAAATACTTCAGAGGGAGATGCAGCAAGTATTATTCCATTTCTAATGGAAAAAAAAATGTCCCAGGACCACATTTCTTAATTCATAATTATGTCTATGTCTAATGGGCATCTTGTGATCATGGTTTCCTCAGCCTTCTCTCCTGTGTTTCTAGTTGATAGCCTTCAGTGTGCTGCATAAATTCTCATTTCCAGTCCCTTGATGCAGGAAGTAATGTTAAATTTCATTTAATTTTCAGCCTAGGACTTCATTCAGGGGTGAATTTGTAAAGCATTTGATGACATGTCAGTATTTGATATCAATGCAGAGATTGAATTCATTCATTTTTATTACGATTTGACATCTAAACCAAAGGAAAAACTGGATGTACACAGCCTGTGTGTGCCTAATTTATGTGGACACTAGAGTTTGTCTGGATTAAAAAGATTTTGGCAATAATACTGAGCACTATAGGAAGATCTTCATAGATTTCTAAATCCACCTCCCAGCTGTGCACAATTTTAAGAGATTTCATGTGGATTTCATAGCTTATCTCATTGCAGTAAGGAGAATGCAGTTACTGCATTTTTCATTCCAAATCACAGAGGCGTAGAATCAACCAGGTTGGAAGAGACCTCCAAGAACATCCAGCCTATCACTCAGCCCTGTCTAATCAACTAGACCATGGCACTAAGTGCCTCATTCAGTCTCTTCTTGAGCACCTCCAGAGATGGTGACTCCACCACCTCCCTGGGCAGCCCATTCCAATGCCAATCACTCTCTCTGCCAACAACTTCCTCCTAACATCCAGCCTCTGCCTCCCCTGGCACAACTTGAGACTGTGTCCCCTTGTTCTGTTGCTGGTTGCCTGGCAGCAGAGCCCAACTCCCACCTGACTACAGCCTCCCTTCAGGTAGTTGTAGACAGCAATGAGGTCACCTCTGAGCCTCCTCTTCTCCAGGCTAAACACCCTCAGCTCCCTCAGCCTCTCCTCATAGGGTTTGTGTTCCAGGCCTCTCACCAGCTTTGTCGCCCTTCTCTGGATATTTTCCAGCACCTCAACATCTCTCTTGTATTGAGGAGCCCAGAACTGGACACAGTACTCAAGGTGTGGCCTGAGCAGTGCTGAGTACAGGGGCAGAGTAACCTCTCTTGTCCTACTGGCCACACTGTTCCTGATCCAGGCCAGGATGCCATTGGCTCTCTTGGCCACCTGGGCACTCTGCTGGCTCCTGTTCAGCCTACTATCAACCAGCACCTCCATGTCCCTTTCTTCCTGGTTGCTGCCCAGATAAAACCACATATTATTTTTTTTTGTGCAATAAGAAAATTCAACCAAAGTTACCTTAAATCATGGACCTTTGAAATTGAAGTAAGATAAGGCTGCAGAAAACTAGCTGAGCTGACAGGTTCTCCAGCCTGTAGATCTAGAAGGGCCAAACACTACTTTTGGTAGTGAGTTATGCAGAAAAGTGGTTTGTGCTGTTAGAATCACCAATACTTCTCTTCTGCTTTCTATAACAGATCCCATATCTTAGAATAAATACACCAGGGTAAGGTTCAGGGAAAACATTTTGCTTTAAAACTGTATTTTCCTGCTTTTGAAAGGCTTGATTTCTCAGCTCTGGGGTTGCATTGATGGCATTCTTTTTCTGGACATCTCTCTGGGTTTGTGTGCATCTGTAGTTTGTATGCACAGCATCCGTAAAGGTGCAGCAATACTACGTACAGTGCAAGACAGACTTAGCCGTTGTTTCTTCTTTACTAGCAGTTCCTGAGAAATGGAAAACAGTGCTATCCTATTTTGCTAACAGTGCTTGAGAAATGGAAACCAGTGCTTACTTCTTTTTTCCTCTTCTCCTCCCCCCTTTTTTGTTCTCTCCCCCCTCTATTTCAAGCCTACAGCGATGAGGCCTTTGGGAACTACGACATTGTTTTTCCTGCTTTGAGGAAAATGTAACTGTCATCCAGCAGTGCCTTATCTGCCACATTTTCTCTGCTTGAAGCTATGTTTTATAGAAGTACTTGGTTATAAGTGTAGAGGATCTTTAGTTACCACATGCCCTCTGGCTTTAATAGTTATTCCTAGAGAATCTGATCAGTCAGACTTTAAAAATAAAAGGTGGCAGCTCAGTTTTTGGTGCTAACAGTGTTTGAAAAGCATGATAAGAAGCTTTATAAAAAGAAATATTAACCAAACCAAAACAATGTTGTCGTCTCCAGCAGCATTTCATGCTGCAAGTGAGTTTGGTGACCACAAGGAAAGGACAGGCCTGTGAGTAAACAGGGAACTTTCTTTTCCCCCTCCCAGCTTTCGGCACAGAAGCTGGCTGAAATCACAATCGTGATGTCCCTGGTGTCAGCTCATGTCTTTCCTCTGGCTCCAGTGGGCTTTGGATTTTATTTTAATCTTCTTGAGTTCTTTGAGATCTGTTGTATGCAAATACCACTTGTCTCTCTTGGGTATTAGAAGGTTTGATTCATTAATCTCTTTAAAGAACATTAAAAGCCTGGCATAAGGGTTGCTAGAAAAACTGTTAAATATTAATATTGGTTTGGATTTTCAAAGGCAGGGAAAGGAGGAAGGTCCCCAGAGGGAAATATGGCCACTGAAAACCATGGGAAATGTAACTGGCAAAAAATTCCTTTTGCTTCTGGCAGTCCTCATGTGCAGAGTGCATATATGAATTAAGATATATCACATACAGCATGAGTGAAAGTCATAAATTCCAGCTGCTTCAGAATAAGGAAACTGGGGGTAAAATAGGGCTAAAGCATGTGATAAAAATGGAAGCTGTATCAGTTGAAAAAGAAGGACTTAGGAGTATGTGTAACTGAAGCATGTCTCCTCCCAGGGAATCTCACCTCCTTCTCAAGTCTGTGAGTAAACAGAAACTGCATCTTTGGCCTCTAAGTCTCTGACATGGCTTGGTAAATATCTGGCATGCCTTGCTGGAGAGGATCACAAAGAGTTCTTTAGCAGAGGAATTGGGGTCAGATCTAGAGAAAAAGCAGGGGCTGACTTGCTATCTAACCCCCCTGCTACTGTGAAAATGTGTGGCTTGAACTTAAAAATCAGGTCAGTTCCTTGTAGCTGAGGTTTATACCGTGGTGTGAAAAGACGTAATGAAGAAAAGGATTGTAGATACATATTTTTTTCTTTCCACAGTACTGACACATCCAGTTTCTCTAACTTTCAGCTAACTTGTACTGGTTTTGCAGGAAAGCCTTGGTGTTCATATCTGAAAAACATCACTCCACACCCTCTGATAAGCTGTAAGCAACCCCCAGTCTGGGAAGCTAATCTGTGTGGTGAACTCTGCTGTCCTTTGGTGCAGCCCCAAGGTCAGAGCTTAAGGAAAAGAGTAACGGGAGAATCACCTCCAGGATAAGGAGAGCATTTTGCCAAGAGCAGCAGGAGAAGTTCTAATGTTTAAACCAAAAGTGAAATCTGAAAAGCAGACATTTTTTATTGAACAATTGTAACAGAGTTCAAAATGAAGTCATCTCTGCATCTGCCCTCCCCTTTCCATCATTTTCTTTGAAGTCTATTTTCTGTTTAAACAAACTTGCTTACTTCCCAGAAATCCATTTTCCAAACTGGAAAAGCACAAACTGGATGTGTGGAGCACTCACTGGATAAGGAATTGGCTGGATGGTCGCATGCAGAGAGTGGTGATCAATGGCACAATGTCCACCTGGCGACCGGTGACAAGTGGTGTTCCTCAGGGGTCAGTGCTGGGACCAGTGCTCTGTAACATCTTTGTCAGTGATATGGACAGAGGAATTGAGTGCACCCTCAGCAAGTTTGCAGATGACACCAAGCTGTGTGGCGTAGCTGACTTGCTGGAGGGCAGGGATGCCATCCAGAGGGACCTGGACAGACTGGAGAGGTGGGCCCAGGCCAACCTCATGACGTTTAACAAGGCCAAGTGTAAGGTCCTGCACCTGGGTCGGTGCAATCCCAGGCACAGATACAGGCTGGGTGGTGAATGGCTGAGAGCAGCCCTGAGGAA